>JAJOZX010005424.1:0-105000 GCA_023014485.1 Bathynomus jamesi
CGCAGTATAAATAACGTAAAGAAACGACGCTTGTATAGGAGATATTCCGCGCAAGACGAGAGAGAGAGAACGGAACAAATGAAAAAAATGAGGTAACACCTGGGAACGAACCCGGGATCTTCCGATTGCCGGTCAGACGCGATACCATTACACCATGGACCGCACTCTTCCAAATGCCGTAATTCTTCTACATACTCGCAGAAACCAAGCCCCAAGGGGCACCTCCCGCATGCCGTAACATTATATACATTCAACTGCAAAGAACACGCAGTATAAATAACGTAAAGAAACGACGCTTGTATAGGAGATATTCCGCGCAAGACGAGAGAGAGAGAACGGAACAAATGAAAAAATGAGGTAACCACCTGGGAAACGAACCCGGGATCTTCCGATTGCGGTCAGACGCGATACCATTACACCATGGACCTCACTCTTCCAAATGCCGTAATTCTTCTACATACTCGCAGAAACCAATGCCCCAAGGGGGCACCTCCCGCATGCCGTAACATTATATACATTCAACTGCAAAGAACACGCAGTATAAATAACGTAAAGAAACGACGCTTGTATAGGAGATATTCCGCGCAAGACGAGAGAGAGAGAACGGAACAAATGAAAAAATGAGGTACAACCTGGGAAACGAACCCGGGATCTTCCGATTGCGGTCAGACGCGATACCATTACACCATGGACCTCACTCTTCCAAATGCCGTAATTCTTCTACATACTCGCAGAAACCAATGCCCAAGGGGGCACCTCCCGCATGCCGTAACATTATATACATTCAACTGCAAAGAACACGCAGTATAAATAACGTAAAGAAACGACGCTTGTATAGGAGATATTCCGCGCAAGACGAGAGAGAGAGAACGGAACAAATGAAAAAATGAGGTAACCACCTGGGAAACGAACCCGGGATCTTCCCATGCCGGTCAGACGCGATACCATTACACCATGGACCTCATCTTCCAAATGCCGTAATTCTCTACATACTCGCAGAAACCAATGCCCCAAGGGGGCACCTCCCGCCATGCCGTAACATTATATACATTCAACTGCAAAGAACACGCAGTATAAATAACGTAAAGAAACGACGCTTGTATAGGAGATATTCCGCGCAAGACGAGAGAGAGAGAGAACGGAACAAATGAAAAAATATATGAGAAAAAAAATGCTATGCAAAATGGCGTAGAATGTAAATCTAAGTTTAACTGAAATAGACATTTTTAATTATATATATATATATATATATATATATATATTTGAAATATACTCGGAGATTGTGAAAATCTTTTCGTGAGGGATATGAGCTTTCTCTGTATAGCTTAAAACAACGGATGTGCTTGGAAAATTATCTAAACTGGAGATAAAATGCATTATTAAGTAACGTTTACTTAAGAACTGAAATTAAAAATATTTCTTTTTCTCTTACACTTGTTTACCGTAAGTCTCATACAAAGATACGAGAAGTGCAAAGCGATGTGTTTTATCTTTTGTTCAGGGTTTCAGGGTGACCGCAACACGGAAAATGCGTTTAAATGTGAGATTAATAGCGGTAAGGTGACATTTCGAAAGACGATGTACAAAATGTGTGACATCTCTCGTATCGGTTGGTACGTTCTTACAAAGATTTAGGTTTCACTGAATATAAATTTTAATGATAATTACATGTGATTTTCGTTTTTTCTTTGTGGATTTTATTTCTTGTATTACTAATTAAATAACTGTATATACACAATGTGTAAACTTCAGGGTCTGAAAAATAAATAAATAATTTGTGTGAGGGGAAACAAATTTTTTATTTAAGGGATTCTAATGTTTAAGATGAAGGGTGCTGATGGATCGTTGATCATGTTAAACTATAGGCCTATGTGGGATGATGCATTTGGCGCATTTTCCACACGATTACGAGAATTATAAGAAGCCTACGTTTTTAAAATGCGCTTGTAACAATTTGATGAATTAGGAATCAGTTTCTCAAGCCTCGTGTTTATTCGAGAAGTAGAACACTATATATATATATATATATATATATATATATATATATACAGGTGTTTCAGGACGAAAGGTCAATACTTCGGGAGGTGATAGTATCGGTCATTGTGAGAAAAAAGTTCATATGAACATGTGTCTAATTCTGAATGGTTACGGAGATAGAGCTGTTTGAATCTGATGCGCGCGCAGCTCTTCCTCCCCCTTCCCTCCCCTATAACCTTGAACCCTGTAAGCTGTAATGTAAGCATGTAACATAAGCCAATCGACAGCTGACAGTTGTGAGTGACATTGTTTGGTGTTTGAAGCAGTGTTAAGAATGCCACACACCTTCACACATGCCCAATATGCAGATGTGGTGTATGTCTACGGTTTTTGCGATGGAAGTGCAACAGTTGCTGTTGCAGAATACCGTCGACGGTTTTCGAACCGCAGAATTCCGGATCGAAGAGTGTTTACCAGGGTTCAACACATTGCGTGAGATTGGTACACTTCCCAGCGCTCATGTTTCATCTGAACGTGAAGGTCAACAAGATGTGGATGAAATGGAAAACAGTCTTCAGTTGGTAGAGCGTAATCCTATTACTAGCTCACGAAGAATTTCTACACGTCTCGGTGTACCACACAAAAGAGTATGGCGAACATTACGTGAGGAAGGCTTGCATCCATATCATGTACAGCGTGTACAACACCTTCAACCAGGAGACGCTGCCTTGCGACTGGAATTTTGTCATTGGGTAAATGCTAATCGCCGATTGCTTCGATTAATACTGTTCACCGATGAAGCTACTTTCACCCGTGACGGTATCAACAACACTCGTAACTCTCATCGGTGGTCAGACGAAAATCCAAATGCCAGTGAAAACAAATTTTCAACATCGCTTCTCTGCCAATGTGTGGTGCGGTATCATCGATAATCAGCTGATTGGCCTTGTTACTTTAGAGAATCGTCTTACAGGACAAAGTTAGCTAGAATTTTTGCAAAATGAATTGCCAGGACTATTGGAGGATGTTCCTTTGGTTACACGCACTGGTATGTACTTTCAGCATGACGGAGCTCCTCCACATTCTACCCGTCTGGTGATGCAATACCTAAATCAAACTTTCCTTGGTCGATGGATCGGCCGCGGTGGTCCCATTCAATGGCCACCAAGGTCTCCAGACCTCTCTCCGTTAGGTTATTGTTTGTGGGGGTGGATGAAAAGTCAAGTTTACAAAAGAAAGGTGGATACACGAGAAGAATTGCTCGCGCGCATTTTGGATGCTGCTGCCCGCATAAAGGAACGTCAAGATCAACTCAGACGAACAACATGTGATCTTCGCACACGAGTTGCAAAGTGCATTGAGGTTGACGGTGGGATTTTCGAAAACACATTGTAAACTTTAACAAATTTGTCATTTTTGTATCTGATACCATTCAAAATGCCAATGTTTAAACACTAAATGTTAGAAACAGTAATTGGTTTCTCTTTCTTGATTACCATTAACAATGCTTTTGTATTTGTAGATTCAAACAGCTCTATCTCCCTAACCATTCAGAATTAGACACATGTTCATATGAACTTTTTTTCTCACAATGACCGATACTATCACCTCCCGAAGTATTGACCTTTCCTCCTGAAACACCCTTTATATATTAAGATGAATCTGAGTCCATATTTTTGTATTTATTCTGCGTAAAGTTATGTGATGTCTTTACAACGAAAAGAAGTGTTATTGTTACAGTTTAGTTCTTGCGGATATAGATTTAAATGTATTTTTTCTTTTTAAATCATCAAAGACGTTAGGCCTAAAATGCGTGAACTAATGCCCTAGATTTAGTAGGCGTGAGAGAGGTCCTCATTCCTGACTGTGTGTGTGTGAGTGTGCGCCTTTCTTAGTTCGTAATTTATCGAGAATTAATTTGATCTGGAAACAAGAATTTTCGTATCTTAGAATAAAAAGAGAATTAAAAAAATTAATTAACACTTTGTTTCCCCCATAATAATAATAGTGATAATCATAATCACGGGAATCTCTGTCGGTGAGGAATCAATAAGTATGCTTGTAGTTGCGGAGGAAGCCACGGATCAATTTGAAAATTTCACCTCACCGTCTTTCCTGAGGATCCCCCAAAACCCTGTACCCTGTTGTGCGTTTGCTTTCTGATGATGATGTACCATCGATCGGTGGCTAGCATCGCTGACTATGAATCAGCTTGTTGTGGGTTCGAGACCCTGCGAAGGTAGCTAGCGCGCGGTAAACGTTCATCCTACCGCACAATTGGTTGGTAGATAAATGCGTACCTTGGGTGACATAGTGGTTAAGAATATTTTAAAAGCTTTTGCTTATGCCATAGAAGTTGGGGTTACTGTAAAATTCTCATTATCATTATAATGTATAATTTAAAGAGTTTAGGGTGTTTCTTGTGGGGCTCGTTTTGCGTCTAAATAATTTCATAAACTGTTTTAAAATGTATAGTGAGTTAATGAAACAGTGTACAATATAAAGAATCCTGTGTAATTCTTTTATTATCAATTTTGGTATTCGTTTAAATACTTAGTTCTTTTGCCGAGCAGAATGTGTAGAACGTTTTGCCTGTCTCTTGTGGGCAGTTTAAAGCTTTCGCTCTTAACTGAAATGTTTAGACACAGAGTAATGATAAAAGTAGATGATCGTAATTTACTTACTAATTATTATTATAATCTAAATTTATAAAAAGTTTAAAAAATTACTAATTGCAATTCAGAAAATTTAATAGGGGTAATTGAAGTGAAAACACTAAAATTGAAAATCTTGTGTACAAGTAATAAGTTTCGAATGAATGCTTGCTTGCATGCCCTCGTGCTTCTGTATTGAGTATTTTAGGAGTTTTGCTTTGTATTTGTAACTGGATTATTTTATCTCTGCTCTTTATTGAAGTTATAATAACTACAAAACATGAGCTCGACAACGTAGATAGAGATAGATTTTCCATCGTTCAGTAACAGAACGAGTATCAGCCCAACTCGTGAGCCACCAATGCTGGAGCGAGTCATAGCCTCATCGCCAAACACTGTGCGGTTAAGATGGAAGGCTTACAGGATATTACCCTTAATTCGACGGAATTATAAATCATTTTCTTGTTCCGGTAAACCTGCATTGTGAATTATTAGCTACTGTATACTTCAAGCAGCGTGCGAGTTATGCATTGAAAAAAGAGTTCCGTAAAAGCACTTTTGCTGGCGTGAGAGATTTATTGTTATAAAGATAACATGGGAACCATTCGAGTTTTTGAGAGCGTTTTCTTGAACGGTTACAACAATAAAAGTAGAAAAATTGGTTGTAGATAAATGGGCACCTTAGTTCTTCGGTAAGAATAAACCCTCGATTGAAAAGGAATTTTTAATAATGATGTGGTTAACGACGATTTCTTTGTGCGTGCTTTTGAATAAATTAGTTTAAAATAACTTACCAAACGGTTGTAAAGTGGGTACAAAATAGTATTGAACGATATGAAGGCCATTTATATAGAGTATAGGTCTCCCAATAACTTGACCGGCGGAATAATGTTAATTCGTATTTACTGTGTAGTGCAAAGCAGTAATGATGTACCTGTAGACTCGTTTATGTTCAAGTTTAGTGTTTTTCGCAGTGGAACCCAAAGTATTTTGATGAATTTTCAATATATTTAATTATTTAATATAATTGTGTGTATATATTTCGCCTGAAATATTATTTTGATGATTATACGTTTCGTATTTCTTATTATTTTTATTTTATTTTTTATTATAAACATATTGCATCGTATGTATAGGAGTGTATATTTATCTTCTATATATTTCTAATTCCAGTAAATCGTCTAAATAAACAGAATGATGTAATGGTGTTTTATTTCGGTTTAAATGTATTTCTTTTATTGTTAATGTTGGGTTTCGTTTTAATAATTAGTTCTCTTGCTGAATAACTTTAAGGAGAAAATCGCTCTTGCTTTTAATAAATAAGTAAATAAAAACATTATTTGGCAACTCGTGTGAATTAAGATAAATGGTGGTATCTGCCAACTATCCTCATATAAATAAAAATTAAAATAAATGGTGATATCTGCCAACTCTCCTCATACAAATAAAACATTATTTGGCAACTCGTGTGAATTAAGATAAATGGTGGTATCTGCAACTATCCTCATATAAATAAAAATTAAAATAAATGGTGATATCTGCCAACTCTCTCATACAAATAAAAACATTATTTGGCAACTCGTGTAAATTAAATAAATGGTGGTATCTAGCGACTTACCCTAATAATCTACATCTCAACATAATTAAAATAAATGGTGGTATCTGGTAATCCCTTCATATGAATAAAAACATTATTTGGCAACTCATGTAAATAAAATAAATGGTGGTATCTAGCAACTCACCCTAATAAGGTATACCTGAACAATTAAAATAAATGCTCTCTGGTAACCCCCTCCATATATAAATAAGTGATATCTGGCAACTCACGATCCTCTATATAACACCTGCTTGGCCCCAGGACGCTCATAATGCACTTGGCTCCTGCCAGGCGAACACCTCTCTTCCTCTCTCTCCTTCTCCTCTCTTTCTCTTGGGGGATAACTCCGCCCCCAAGTTTCATAACCCCTTGTTGCTCTTGCAACATTCCCCCTCCCCTTTGCATAAACCCCTTTGCAACATCTTGCAACATTGATCATTATTTTCATTTGCATTGCAACATTTTTGCACTCGTCCATTTTGTGCCCATACTACTCTCCCAGAACAGAGACCTTTCCAACGGTGTAAGGATGAGTACCCTACGCGGAGCGGTTTCCGAGAAAAAAGCTGGACAGACAGGACAGAAACTGCGTAATATAAGGGGTTCCAAAAAACCTTAGCACCCCCATTTGCAGCTTACATGTTTACTTATATCGAAATAGTTTTCAGTGATTATAAAAATATATAAAATTCTTTATTTATTGCAGGTATTAAAGTTACTCTAGCTGATAAAGTGATAATATAATGGCTTCTCAATTAATTGGTGATTCGGAGAGGCAACGTGTGATAGATCGCATACGAGCAATAACATTTCGGGAAGCTCGTGATGCTGGAGCCACCTTTATAACACGTTCATGGGTTCCCAAAATGTTGCGAAGAAGTGAGGACTTCGTCAAAAGAAATTGAAATAAAACTTTGGATGAATGTGAAATGGATACAACCAAATCTGGGCGCCCAAATTTGCCACTCTCTCAAAAAACAAAGAACATCATTGAAAGCGGTACGCGTAAGCGGAAAAACAGCTGTGCTAAACTTTCTAGAGAGATCGAAGTGTTGAGAGGAAAGATCGTTAGTGGTGAGATCATTCGACTGTACCGTCATAGGCAAGGTTTAAAGCCTTGGCATGAACTTCCAAAGCCAAGAAAAACTCAACTTAACATCGATGACAGAATGTGGTTTGCCCATTATCTTGAAGATTGGGATGTGGATGATTTCATGCATTTAGCTGTCTCCGATGAATTTTTTGTTTACGTAACACGTCGGCCTAACTACCAAAATGATCGAGTGTGGGCCACAACACCAGATGAAATCGATGACAATGAACATTATCGCGAATTATTAAAAAGTCCAGACTGTGTTGGTGTGTTTGTTTTGTTCACTGCAAAAAAGCTCATGTGGGTGCTGAAGCCAAATGGTCAGAGTTGGGATGGACAGTATTTTCGTGATATTATTCTATCCCAGCATGTCATTCCTTTTCTAAGAAACCCAAACAATGTTATGGATGTCGATCAGGTCACACTTCTGCACGATAAGGCCCCTGCTTTAAGGCATTAGCCAACAGTTGTTGCGGAACCATGAGATCGATTTCTTTGGAAATGAAGAATGGCTAGGAAATTCTCTGACCTGAACGTCTGTGAACACATTGGATCAGTTATAAAGGACAAGGTTGAATGTCTCTCGTTTCAAGAACCTGCAGCAAATCGATTTTCGAAGAATACAATGACGCAACACATTGAAACTGTTTTAGCAAATTTGCGTAACGATTAAGATCTATTCACGTCACTTTTGGCAAGCTACCCAAAGCGAATTCAGGCTGTCTTGGAAGCCAATGGCGGGAACACCAAGTTTTGTTTCTCATTAAATGCAGGATTAAATTCTCTTTCGTAAGGTATGTTTAGTTTTACTGTACCTCTAATGGTTTAGGCCATGGGCGGGGGGAGGGCTAAGGTTTATTGGAGCCCCGTATATACACACACACACACACACACAGTGAATCCCGACAAGTACGCGACCAGGTAATACGCGATTGACAGATAAGCGACCAAATAATTGTAGATAAGAACCACAAAATACGCGACATAGCCCACATACTCACTTACCTTACCCACGTACGGGTATATTTACCTTAATTTTAATTTTCTTGGTTTTCGTCCTCAAATTTTTTCAAGGTCGGTGCAATATACAGGGCGTCCCAAAAAAATGTATACACACTTTAACAGCTGATAGCTCAATTGATGTTTCTTTCTTTCCAAGTTAAACCCATTAGAATTAATAATGGCAGTCAGACTAAGCTTTGAACAAAGGAAATTCATTCTAAAATGCTACTGGAAGTGTGAAAACGCAGTTGAAGTGCAAAGACAGTTTAGGAGGGAGTTTCAAACAGATCCACCAACGCGACTTACCATCACTCGAATTAGAGATAAGTTTGAAGCCGATGGAACTATTCAGAATGTCCACAAGAAGCGTTCCGGAAGACCACGGACATCGACAAGCCCCACAAAGCAAGAAAGAGTACTGGAAACGTATCACCAAAGTCCAAGAAAATCTGTGCGGCAAGCGAGTCGTGAGGTAGGAATTTCAGAATCGTCTGTCCAACGCATTTTGAAGCGCTGTCAATGGAAAAGTTACATTCCAAGATTAGTCCATGCTATTAATGAAGATGATGATCCGGACCGAAGAGTGGAGTATTGCGAGTGGTACTTGGCACGATGTGGATGTGGATTGGACGAAGGGGTTTCGTAGAATACCCTCCGCGTTCACCAGACCTCACACCACTAGACTTTTTTTTATGGGGATACTTAAAAGACAAAGTCTACGCTATAAAACCTGCAACAGTCGCTGAATTGAGAGCAGCCATTGAACGAGAATGCACACAAATACCAAACGAAATGTTTCGTGATGTTGCGATTCCATTGCTTCGCGTTATCAGCAGTGCCTGGACCAGAACGGACGTCAGTTTGAAAACAGGCGTTGACAAAACAATTAAATAATGTCTGTAGATTCTATTACATTTTGAAAATGAAATGTATTTTAATAAACACTGCCTTTATAATTATTTAAAGTGTGTATACATTTTTTTGGGACGCCCTGTATATATATATATAATATATATATATATATATATATATATATATATATATATATATATATATGAGAGAGAGAGAGAGAATTATACTAATTTATAAAGATGTCCTGTGATTTATTTACATTGAAAATTACAATACAAACATTGCTTCAAAGTATTTTTATGTGAAACTTTTCTCTAATTTCATGTGTTTTTTTCATTGTTAATTTATTATTATTATTATTTTAAATTGTTAATGATTGTTAATTATTCTTTGCGTTATATATGTTGATTATATTAACATTACATTTCTCTTTCAGGATGTAAAGCTATTATTTACAGTATAAAGTATTTACATAAATTTTTTCACGTCCCAGCACGTAACACCAATTTACCCATAAAGTCTTATGTTCACGAATACGCGAACGCTCTCGGTCCTTAAGAGGCCATTCGAAAACCACGTGGTCCTTAAAGGGGGGAGGGGGGTTCCTTATTGACGTTTAACCACGTGGCCAATACTAAGCATTAAAATATCCTGTTTATAATAGTGTTTATCGTATTATATATATATATATCGTAAATTCCAGAAGACTCAAATCTTTATAAACACAAATTCGCTGTACCTTTTTTTCAGAAAATTCTACAAGACTCGAATCTTTAACGTTAATGGAACACAAATTCGCCATACTTTTAATTTGATTATTTTTAATTTGCTTTATTCTAATTTACATTTTAATTTACATACGATTAAGAAGGGGTGGTGGGGGTGACATCAGAAGACCACGTGGTTTTGGAAGGGGGTTTTAAGTCATTGGCCACAAATGACCACAAGGGGAGGGGGGGACGGGTTTGAAAATCACCCGAAAAAGGACCACGTGGTTTTTGAATGACCCCCTAATCTCGGTATTTGCCGGATTTCCTCTCTCTCTCTCTCTCTCTCCTCTCTCTCTCTCTCTCTCTCTCTCTATATATATATATATATATATTATATATTATATATATATATATATATATATATATATGCCGAAATCCCTCTGGAAGTATCATACAATAAAGGCAGAAATTTCCTGGATTTTAAATCGCTGTAAATAGAGATATATTTGCATGAAAAAGTAATTAAAAATAATTAAAGTTGAATGTCCTCTGAATGTCCCTCTTTTTTCGTGGAGAAGTAAACATGCGTTTTTATTATTATTCCATTGTTGTGTGTGGGAAATACAACAAAAAAAAATGTTGTAAAACTTTTTTACAGTGAACTTTTTTCATAATAACGGTTGTTATTGTTGTGTTTTGTTGTTTTTGACGTAATGCAAACATTTGTACTTGGTTTCATATTGTATATTTATATTGTTTTCTTGTTATTGGACAGGGTGAGCAAAAAAAACTTCTAAAAAAAATTATATAACGAGTTATTTATGGGGACAACTTTCTTTTCTTGGATCACCCTGTTTTTAAAAAGCTGAAGCGAAAATTCTCACAAACAGCCCTCCTTTGCGCTTGCGCACGTTTTACTTCAGTATTCGTATTGAAATTAATCTCGGATATTATATGAAAATGAATGAAAATGAAATGAAAAGGTTTATTGGCAGACTATAGTCCATATGACAAATATTATTAATACAATGACAGTTCATATACTAAGGATAGAAATATATACAATTGATTAGAAATAATACTGCACTGTCGAAGTTAAGTGGAGCTACAGACAGACGTTTTCGTACCAAGAAGTCCATAGCTTAGAAGATAAATGGCAGGACTCATGGATAGCTTGGATGATCGGGTTGGTTGATTTTTAATTCTTTGCATTAGACTGTGTTGAGCACGTCTTGTTACCTCGGAAAGCTCGGGACATTGCGGTAGCAAACATTTGTGAAGCTGAGCATCTCGGGGGTAATTTATGTAAGAGTCTAAAAGACCCGTTGTACAGCAAATTTAGGGTTCTGCCAGAACCTTTTTTATAATTCACCCAGAGTTGCTGACTGTATATATTACTGCAGAAAGTACGAAAGAGTGTGTCTTTAGCTTCACTTGTACAAAAACGAAAGTTCCTAATGGTCATATTCGCTTTAGCACACAGGCTTCGAGATTGTTTTCTTATATCCGAGTCATCACTCAAGGAGCTGGAAATAGTTTGACCCAAATACTTAAACTCTTGTACTTCCTCAATTACTTCACCATTCATTTTAAACCTTATATCAGCTGGCTGATTACAGCTTTTAGGATGAAATTGCATAACCTTAGTTTTTGTAACATTAAAAAGAATATCATGTTTCTGCGAATACACTTCGCAGACGTTTAGTAGCCGATCCAGACCTTTAACAGAGGGACTTATTAACACCATATCATCGGCATAAACTAAGTTATTTATCCTTGTGTTATCTATACAACATCCTACTGTTGCCTCATTAAGTGAAGCAATTAATCCGTCAATATACACACTAAACAGCATAGGGGAGAGCAAGGAGCCTTGTCTCACCCCGCAAGAGGAGCCAAAACACTCGGATAGTACATTGCCCCACCTAACAGTGAAAGATTGGTGGGAATACCAAAATTTCAATAAATTTAATATGCACATGGGAACCTTCCTGTCTTCTAGTTTTGCAAATAAAATATTGTGGTTCACCCTATCATATGCCTTACTTATATCAAGGAAACAGCTATAAATGGTTGAATTACTGTCAATGTATTTAGATATTGTTTCTTTAAGTACATAGATACACAGGTCAGTTGAGTTGGACCTTTTAAAGCCAAACTGATTAGATGTCCATAGGAAATCATTTAATCGGAGTAACAAAAGTTTTTCTAGTAGTTTCGAGAAGCAGGAAGCGACAGCAATAGGCTTGTAATTATTGCTGGACAGAATGTCTCCGTACTTATTTTTGACCAGGGGCAAGATATATACCCTCATGAACTCTGCAGGGATATAGCTATGAGCAAGCATGGCTGATAGGAGCAATGATATATGCAGACATACTACGTCATTTGCATATTTTAAGTGCTCATTCGATAAGTCATCTACCCCTGATGCAGAACCAGTCTTTAACTCTTTAATTAACCTCTTTACTTCAGAAAATAATATCAAAATATTTTCCCTTGTCCCTCCCACAATCGTTTCGTTGCAATCTATCTTGAGATTATCCCTACTCACACTGTTAAGAATGTTAGAATAGTGGTTTTTCCACAGCTTTGCAATTTCATCCTCCCCCGACACCCCATCGATTGTCGGAGGGAGGACATTTTTGACACCCCTTTGATTCTTAACAAATTTCCAAAATTTGTTATTATCGTTATTTATGCGAGCTTCACAGGCTTTTGATGCTCGAATAGACTCTTCTTCCTGTTTACATCGTCTTATGGCCGCCTTATACTGACCCCGACTTCTACACATATTCATGTATACTGGTCCTAATCTGGGTTTACCATGAAAGCACCACAAATCATAGGCGTCTTTCGATTCCCTCTTCAGGTGGGCAATAAAATCATTCCATCCAGGAATAACCTTAGTATGATAGTTGTAAGATTTAATCATGGGGCTTCCTGCTTCTCTTAACAGAGATATTATCTTACTATAATACCTATCTATGAGTTTACAGTGAGAATCATTTGACAAGGATTATTACAGGGAAGGTGCAAAATTTCTAAATTATTAAAGAGGTGACATGTTCTGTCTTTGTATTCTATTCTCTGCTGCATATTAACATTGGACCAATCGACGCGATTATTCTTACCTATTGAGTTCTTGTTAAGTCTTGGTAACGTTAATTAATATTTCTAATGGTCTATGATCAGAAAGAAGGAAATCATGCAAAATATGAACTCTAACAATTCGATCCTTCAGATTATTACTAGTGAGAGAATGATCAATCCACCTGGTGGTACCACTCATATCGCTAACGTATGTAAAATTACCACTGGCTACCCCTAATACAATCTACATCACTTATACTTAAATTGGCCGACTCGCACATGTTACCCAATTCTACAAAGAATTCCGAGTTCACATGTGCGTTAAAGTCCCCCATTATTGTACAGTGAGAATATTTGGGGTTATCTGATAATGACTTAATTTTGTACAGCAAATCAATGTATTCATCTAGATTACTGCCGTTGTTGTATGGTAAATATCAGTTTACAATTAATATGCAATCATTGTTCACTCGTAATTCAATGCCTAACAACTTTACATTATCGCTTGTTAAAAATTTTATATGTTTTGACAAATTTTTCCTTAATAAGAAAGCAACACCACCAAAAGGCCTACCGTACATTAATTCATCTGACAAGTCTACTGCTGATGACGCATGGTACATAAAGTCATCATGGATGGTAGAGAGGAATTTTAGCTCTTGCTTAGGTAGCCAATGCTCCTGCAGGAGTATCAAATCTGCACTGTCGCAGATTTTCTGAACATCTACAGTTGAATTCCTCACTGACCTTACATTATATGAGACTATTTTCAACAAGTTATCCGCCATGACTGATAGAGAATTTATTATTAGTAAAATTATTATTATTATACACAGTACAACTTTCAGGCATTACCGTTAGGGCGCCTATTATTATTATTATTATTATTATTTTGCCTGTTATCAAATCTCCTGGAAAAGTGAATAAACTCCTTAACAATAATACCGTCTGGCCATTGTGTGTATATATATATATATATATATATATATATAGAGAGAGAGAGGAGAGAGAGGAGTTACAAGGACAAGAGGAAGCCTCAAAGACCTTTTGGTCCACTCTGGGAGGTTCCTGTTATTAAAAGTTTATTTTTCTTTCAACTATCCTAGCAATAGTAGAAAACTGGATAGAAAAGTAGAAGGCTCTCTCCCCACCCTCCGCTCCCTCCCTGCCAGAGGAAGGTACGGAAAAAGGTTGAAGAAAATACCTTGACCCTGGAAAAGTAGCCAAGGAAATTTTACAGGAAAGTGGAGAATATATAAATAGCTCTATATTTAGCTTGCTCACAGAGACACCAAGCGAACTCATGCAGAGTTTTCTTATGTTTTAATCTTAAACTATGAGAGTATTCAGTACTTTGTCTAGCCTATTTTTAAACACATTTACACTTTGACTAGGAACAACCTCTGAGGGAAGTTGGTTCCAGATATTAACTATTTTATACGAAAAGAAATTTCCGCAGACAGAGGTCCTAAATGTCTTTAATTCCAGTTTAAACCCATTATTTCTTGTCGGATTGGCATTAAGTGAGAATAAGTTTCTGTAATCTACCCTGTCTATTCCTTTGAGCATCTTAAGACTTGAATAAGCTGACCCCGCAACCTCCTCGTCTCTAAGCTAAACAGATTTAGGCGCTCCAATCTCCGTTGGTAGCTTTGCATTCTCATTGAAGGGATCAATTTTGTAGCCCTTGCTTGTACTCTTTCTAACCTTTCTATATCCTTCCTGAGGGATGGAGACCAAAACTGCGCACAGTATTCCAGTTGCGGTCTGACTAGAGAATTATAAAGAGACATTACAGTCTCCTTGTTCCGAAACTGGAACTGTCTTTTAATATAACCTAATAATTTTAAGGCCCTCTTTTCGACTTCTGCACAGTGCTTCGACGGTTTTAGATCGTTGCTGATATAGACTCCCAAGTCTTTCTCTAGATCGGTCTCAGTCAAGTTCCTTCCCAAGAGAGAGTAATCGGTCTTTGGGTTTTTATAACCTATGTGCATTACCTTACATTTGTCCAAGTTGAATGGCATCTGCCAAGTAGCAGACCATTCGCCCAACCTGTCAAGATCGTTCGGAAGCATTCTTACGCCCTCCTCAGTACCTACACTACTTCCTAATTTCGTATCGTCTGCAAATTTGGAGATTACACTTAGAAGCCCGACGTCTATATCGTTAATATAGATGATAAAAAGTAAAGGACCCAGCACGGAACCCTGTGGGACACCACTGGTGACGGGCGCCCACTCCGAAGCCACTCCATTTATTACCACTCTCTGCTTTCTATCTTTTAACCAATCCTCAATCCAGTTGGAAACGAGCCCGGTGATTCCTAGTCCTTTGACTTTAGTTACCAATCTAGCGTGAGGGACTTTGTCAAAGGCTTTTTGAAAGTCGAGATACACTATATCTATTGCCCTACTTGCATCGTACAGTGTATGCATATTATTGAAAAACTCTAACAGGTTTGTCAGACAGGATCTATGTCGCCTAAATCCATGTTGAGAATAAAAAATTAGATTGTTAGATTCAAGGTGATACACAATACGTTTTGTAATGATGGATTCCAACAGTTTGCCGACAACTGATGTTAAACTGATTGGGCGATAATTACAAGGATTTTCCCTATCACCCTTTTTAAAGATAGGTGTTACATTTGCTAACTTCCAGTCGGTTGGAACTTTCCCTAACTCGATTGATTGTTTGAATATGGTTACTAAGTCGTCAACAACATTGTGGCTAACCTCTTTTAATACCCTTGGAAGAAATAAGTCGGGACCAGGTGATTTGTATTTATTCATCTTATCAATTAATTGCTGTACCTGATTTCTCGTAAAACTTATGGTCTCTACGGGATTGTCACCATCATATGTAATCCGAGGACTTGGCACTTCTATTGTGTCTTCCTCCGTGAAGACTGTAACGAAGAACTCGTTTAACGTATTAGCTATATCTTTATCACCGAATTTCAGTACGCCATTTCTATCTTTTAAGGGGCCTACAGAATTTTTAATTGGCTTTCTGCTATTAACATGGGCAAAAAATTCTTTAGGGTTAACTTTACAGAGTGAGGCAACTCTAGCTTCATCATGTTTGGCTGATCTAATTAAGGACTTAACCCTCCTACGTAAGTTTATATAGTTTTCTGAATTAGTGTGGTTGAAATGCGACTTAAGTAGTTTGTAGGCTCTATTTCTTCCCGTAATAGCCCTCCTAATTTCGTTGTTAAACCATTTCGGTGACTTTGTTGACAAGGAAACCATTTTAGTGGGTATAAAAGTGTTCTGTAATATACTAAATTGATCCCTATATGAGCTCCAGGTGACATTGACATCCTCACTTATTAGAACTTCAAGCGTGTCTAAACTACTTCGGAAGCTTTCAAAATTTGCTCTCGAGAAATCCAGTCTTTCACGAGTCTTTTCGCGTGTATTAACTGGAACCCTGAGGTCAAACCTAATCAAATTATGATCGCTGTTACTTAAATTTTCACCAATAGTCAGGTTAGAGACTAGGTCATCTTCGTTCGTGAATATGAGGTCTAGTTTATTATTACTCCTAGTAGGCCCGTCAACCCATTGACTTAATAAGTTATCATCAGCAAATTCCAACAGTCTTGAGCCCTCAGCATCAGCTGTTTTGTTTTCCCAATTTACATTACCACAATTAAAATCACCAAAAATCACACTGATCTTATTATTCACTATTCTGCTTAATTGATTATACAAGTTTATATCCTTATCCACGGGATAGTGAGGTGGTCTATATACTAGAAGTAGCTGCACTACTTTATTATTTAGGTTTAGATCAATTCCCAACATTTCATGAGCAGATACGATATTACTGTTTACTGGGTGCAGGGAGTCCCGAGCATACAAAAGTACACCGCCGCCTTCCCTTCCGTTCCTATCTTTGTGAAACATTTTGTAACCTACCATTTCAAATTCTCCTGCAAAATCCCTTGATTCAGAATGAATCAGAGAGAGAGAGAGAGAGAGAGAGAGAGAGGAGAGAGAGTTACAAGGAGTTACAAGGAAAAGAAGTACCTCAAAAGGCCTTGCGGCCCATACCGAGGAGGTACCAATGGCAACGGGTGCCAGGGTTGGTCTAACCTTTTCTTGAACTAATCCACCGAGGAACTGTTCCTGTTATTAAAAGTTTATTTTTCTTTCAACTATCCTAGCAGTAGTAGAAAACTGGATAGAAAACTAGAAGGCTCTCTCCCCACCCTCCGCTCCCTCCCTGCCAGAGGCAGGTACGGAAAAAGGTTGAAGAAAATACCTTGACCCTGGAAAAGTAGCCAAGGAAATTTTACAGGAAAGTGGAGAATATATAAATAGCTCTATATTTACCTTGCTCACAGAGACACCGTGCAAACGAACTCCTGCAGAGTTTTCTTATGTTTTAATCTTAAACTATCAACGTGTTAAAGTAATTCCCACATATACTAGTCCTAAATCGTTTCAAATCCAACTTCTAACCATTGTTGCGAGTTGGGTTATCATTTGAACTAAACATGCTTCTAAAATCGACATCTTTGAACCCGCGTCACGTAAGCGTCGATTGTAGCCCATATGCCTAACGAAAGGGATTAACTTTGTGGCATTTTTCGCCAGTTTCCAATCCACCTACCTACTTCCCCACCAATACCCAGCGCGCGCACTTCGGCCATTAGCCGGCGGTGAGGTACCTTATCAAAGGCCTTCTAATCAATCGCCCTACTCTTATCATACTCACTCAACATGACGTAGAAAAACTCGAGCATGATGGTGAGACACGACCTATGCCGTCTAAACCCATGCTGGAGTCCCCAAGTAGAGAGAGAGAGAGAGAGAGAGAGAGAGAGAGGAGAGAGAGAGAGAGAGCTAGCTAGCTAGCTAGCTAGCTTCAAAAGGCCTTGCGGCCCATACCGAGGAGGTACCAATGGCAACGGGTGCCACGGAAAATTTTGTACACACTCAAATAGTGTGCAAGATTTGGTCTAACCTTTTCTTGAACTGATCCACAGAGGAACTGTTCACAACTTCCGAAGGTAACCTGTTCCATGTGTCACAGATCTTATACGTAAAGTAATTCCCACACACACTAGTCCTAAACCGTTTCAAATCCAACTTCCAACCATTGTTGCGAGTTGGGTTATCATTTAAACTAAACATACTTCTAAAATCGACATCGTTCAACCCGCGTAAGAGCTTGAAAACCTCGATCAGTTGACCGCGCAGCCTCCGAGTTTCAAGCGAAAACAAGTTCAGGGCGCGTAACCGTCGATTTTAGCCCATATGCCTAACGGAAGGGATTAACTTTGTGGCCCTCGCCTGCACTCGCTCCAGCCTCTCAATATCTTTCCTGAGGGTGGGCGACCAGAACTGCACAGCATACTCCAGGTGCGGCCGAACAAGGGAATTGTACAGTGAGAGCACAATCTCCTTGTTCCGAAACTGAAATTGCCTCCTGATATAACCCAATAGTTTCTGGGCTCTCTTTTCCACCTCTACACACTGTTTCGTAAACTTAAGATCGCTGCTAATTAGCACACCCAAGTCCTTTTCTAAATCAGTCACCTCGATATTACTACCCAACATCGAGTAGTCCGACTTGGGATTGGCGTAGCCAATGTGCATCACTTTGCATTTACCCAAGTTAAACGGCATTTGCCATTTTTCGGACCACTCTCCTATCCTACCTAGGTCCGCACGCAGTTCCTCGATCGCTTCGGGCGTCCCAACATTGGCCCCAAGCTTGGTGTCATCAGCGAATTTGGCGATCCGACTGACGATGCCACCGTCGATATCATTTATGTAAATGATAAACAACAGCGGCCCCAAAACGGAACCCTGAGGAACCCAACTAGTGACCGAGGCCCAACCCGAACTAGCCCATTTAATTACCACCCTCTGCCGCCTATTCCTCAGCCAGTTTTTCAATCCACCTACCTATTTCCCCACCGATACCCAGCGCGCGCACTTTCGCCATTAGCCGGCGGTGAGGTACCTTATCAAAGGCTTTCTGAAAGTCGAGATAAAGTATATCAATCGCCCTACTCTTATCGTACTCACTCAACATGACGTGGAAAAAACTCGAGCAAGTTGGTGAGACACGACCTATGCCGTCTAAACCCATGTTGGGAGTCCTCAAGCAGCTTGTAGGAATCCAAATGGTCAACGATCCTATCAGCTATTATCCCTTCTAATAATTTACCTACAACTGAAGTGAGACTAATGGGACGATAGTTCCCTGGACTTTCGTGATCCCCTTTCTTAAAGATAGGGGTCACGTTGGCTTCCCTCCAGTCACCAGGCACCTGGCCATCTCCAACGATTTGTTGAAGACTGTAGCCAGGTGGGGAGCCACCTGGTCGCGCACTTCTCGCAACACTCTGGGGAGAAACTGGTCTGGCCCAGGAGCCTTAAACGCGCTCAGTTTGTCTATTCTATCGGCAACGACTGTCGCGGTACATCTATCACTATCCAGGCCAGCACCTTCGTGCCTCACGCCTGGCTCGGGGATGACGCGGGTATCCTCCCTGGTGAACACTCCCGCAAAGTACTCATTAAGCACATTAACATAACTGAAGAATTCCTTAGGGTTCCCCTTGCAGAGGCTTGCCACCCGTAGTTCTTCGTTACGTTTCGCTAGCCTAACTTCGCCTTCACTTCCCTACACAGTCGGACATACGCTTCAGTGCTCTCGTGGGAACGATTGGCCTTCGCCCTCCTATACGCTACTTTCCTATTTCGGATAGCCGAAGCGATGTCACGATTGAACCACTTAGGCTGCGTTGAAGCAGGGGGACCGGTTTTTAGGGTATGGCAGCAGACTGCAGCACCATAAACTCGTCCCGGAATGCACTCCACACTCCCTCAACATCGCCGCCAACCTCTAACCCCATCTCTCCTACGCTATCCCTGAGGCTAACAAAGTTCGCCCGCCGGAGATCGAGCTACTGCCTCTCGAGTTACTACGCTTCACCCGAGGGACGCACACACGGAACCTAATAAGACCGTGATCACTCCCGCCCAATGATTCGTCAACGGTGAGGCCAGTGACGAGGTTGTCTTCGGTCGTGAATACTAAGTCTAGAATGCTTTCGCCTCGTGTAGGCTCGTTGACCCACTGAGTGAGGAAGTTCTCATCAGCAAAGTCAACTAGCCTCCTCCCTTCAGCATCGGCAGCCCTGTTTTCCCACTTTATGCCGCGACAGTTGAGTCTCCTAAAAACTACCACACCCCTATCCCCTAGCAGGCTACTGAGTTCGGTGTACAGGGCTGTATCCTCCTCGAGGAGGAGATGCGGAGGTCTGTACACCAAGATTAACCTATAGTTCGTCCCTCCCACGTTCAGATCGACGCCAAGCAGCTCCCTTTCCGACCGGAACTGGCAGTCAACCGGACTCAACGTGTCCCTGACGTATATTAGTACCCCACCCCCCTCCCCACGGGTGCGGTCTTTGCGAAACATTCTATACCCGGGAATTTCGAACTCCCCAACGTAGTCCCTACGATCAGTATGAATCCAGGACTCGGTGATAGCAACGATATCCTGGTATTCTGATGCTAAGAGCGCCCGTAGCTCGCCAAACTTGTTCCTGATCGACCTAGCAATAAAAAGCATTGCACGGAGGGAGCCTCCCCTGTTCTGACCGCCCCCTAGCACGACCCGTTTCCCGAACAGCCAGGGCTGTCGGGAGTTGAAGAGCCCCTCACTAACGAGGGGACAAACTCCGCAGGAGCCTGAGTCCCCTCCAACGTGGAAGGAGAGTCACTAGCTGCTGGGGGAGGGTGACTAGCTGCTGGGGGAGGGTGACTAGCTGCTGGGGGAGGGTGACTAACTGCTGGGAGAGGGTGACTAACTGCTGGGGGAGTAGGTTTAACTGTTTGGGAAGCAGGATCAATTACTGGTTTGGGGGGTCCTAGTTTAAAAAGATTATACAAATTAATGTTCAGTAAATCACCATACTTCTTTTTCCCCTTCTGGTTAAAATGTATCCCGTCCGAACCAAAGTATTCCCCATTTCCGTAGAATGTAGGCCAAAAATCGACAAACTTTAGGCCTTTTTCCTCACACATGCGTTTAACTCTTTTATTTATGCTAATGGCTTTACTTAGAGAGAGAGAGAGAGAGAGAGAGAGAGAGAATTACTCTCACGCCTGCATATCTTATAGGAAAATGGTGGGCGTTTGAGATGCATAAGTTGTAATGGAATTTATGCATCTCACTCACGAAGGCTTTTGACCAGATACTCGAAATTGCTCTTTGAATTCGATAGCAAAAGTTGCCATTTTATTATTAAATTTTGTGAAGCAAAATATGACGAATTTAAACGTTTCCGATAACGTTGGATTGAATTTAGAAATAAAAATCGGTAACTAATAATAAATCCGATTTCATATTCTTGTTTTATTTATTTATTAAAAATTTTAATTAGCGGCTACTTTAATGTTTTATTTATGGCATTTGTCACCTACCAATATAATTTAGCATTATCAATTATGACAATTAATAGGAATATCACTATAGGGAAACGTGCGGAATGGGACGTGTCTTGTATCGGTTTTCGTAACGGGTCTGCATTAGCGACATGCTGAATGGAACTTCCGAGAAAATACCAAAAAATAACCTCCTCCATTAAAAGGATGAGAAAATGCTTATTAAAATAGTAACAAATAAAATGAGGGAATATTTTTGGTTAAAGAAATGTGGAAAAAGTGTCAGATATTAAAAATTGTTGATTGGAAAAAAATGAGGGGAAAAATGTTGGTTAATAAATTGGTGATTGAATATAATTGAATATCGAATGACGTTTTTTAGCTACACGCAAAAAATACTTGATTACAATTAACAAACCATTTACGAGATTAACTATCTCCGAACCAATCTAAATGGTTGATCCGTACAACCGTGCTATTTACCCAAAACATTTTTTTTGTTTGTTACCAGAAAGATAAACATGGTTACTTTTTAGTATAATAATTACCAACCAAACGATAGTTTCTGGTTGATGTAACTAAATTTTTCTCTGTGTAGGAAATCAAGGTGGATTTGGAGAAACAGAAATTATCTGGTTTACGTATTACAATTATTTTTTGCTTAAATACACTTCACTTAAATTAACTTAAGCGTATTTGAGAAAACCGCAAGAACACACGACGAATTGTACAAAATTTGAAAATGCAGGTAGCCAAAGTCCAACAGTGTTCCCGGCTTCTTCGTTGGACAAGGCCAGCATTCATTTCCCGCGTGCCAAGCAGGAACACTGTTAGACTGTGATTACTTATAGTTTCAAACTGTGTTTAACCTACCCTTAACTAACTCTTAATTGCATATCATTTCCCTCTTTTTAATTGATTCTAATACTGTATATCTCCGAGTCATTTTGTGTGTGTGTGTGTGTGTGTGGTAATAAGGTATTGCCATAAACTTAGTTTTAAACAGATGTTTCTTTATTAATTAATGAATAACATGCATACTTTAAATTGGGGATCATTATATAACTGTAACTTGAAGATCTGTAAAAGAAAAATTAATCCCGATTTGTGTCTTGTAGAGATTTATTGTTCCGACTGATCATCATTTTAACATAATTTTTGGTTTAATTTTACTTATAATTTCATTTGCAGAGAATTACATTAACAAAAGATTAGTAACTATTTTACTAGACTTGACTAACACAAGCTTAGAGTATAAGTGAAAAGAAAAACTTATTTACAGTGCGTTCGAAAAGTCTCTCCGCAGTGCTATGTTAAACGCATAGGAAATTGAAAAACTACAATGTTTTCATTCAACCATGATTTAGTGATTTTATTACATAACCTTTTGATTTTACACCATGTGTTGAAAGTGTTTTCCACCAATTTGCAGGCACAGAGCAACTCGTCTACACTTGTTGTCAAACACTTTTTTTAAAGTGTTGGTTGATATTGAAGCAATGTAAGTAGACATTACGGTTTTTAAGTTTTGAATTGTTTTCGGCCGGTCTTTATAAACAACACCTTTTGCCGCTCCCCACAAGAAATAGTCGGGTGGCGTAAGGTCTGGGCATCGTGGAGACCAAAGCCTCCTTGAAATTATGCGATCCCCAAACACATCATGCAGTAGCACCATCGAAATGTGAGCAGTGTGTGCCGTGGCACCATCTTGCTGGAAGTATGCATTCAGTATTTCCATTTCGTTTAGCTGTCCAATAAATGGATACAGAATTTCTGGACAGTATCGTTCAGCATTTATCGTGTTCTCAAAGAAAATGGGACCGACAATTCGCTTTCTTGATATTGCAACCCCAAACGCCGATTTTCTGGTCGTGCAATGGTGTTTCATGAATAGCGTGAGGATTTTCTGAATTCCACAAACGACTGTTTTGCGAGTTTATGTAACCTGACAGATGGAATCACGCCTCGTCTGTGTAAAAGGTTTCATCCAGCACATCGATTCCTTTATCTGAGTTTATGTAACCTGACAGATGGAATCACGCCTCGTCTGTGTAAAAGGTTTCATCCAGCACATCGATTCCTTTATCTGAGTTTATGTAACCTGACAGATGGAATCACGCCTCGTCTGTGTAAAAGGTTTCATCCAGCACATCGATTCCTTTATCTGAGTTTATGTAACCTGACAGATGGAATCACGCCTCGTCTGTGTAAAGGTTTCATCCAGCACATCGATTCCTTTATCTGAGTTTATGTAACCTGACAGATGGAATCACGCCTCGTCTGTGTAAAAGGTTTCATCCAGCACATCGATTCCTTTATCTGAGTTTATGTAACCTGACAGATGGAATCACGCCTCGTCTGTGTAAAAGGTTTCATCCAGCACATCGATTCCTTTATCTGAGTTTATGTAACCTGACAGATGGAATCACGCCTCGTCTGTGTAAAAGGTTTCATCCAGCACATCGATTCCTTTATCTGAGTTTATGTAACCTGACAGATGGAATCACGCCTCGTCTGTGTAAAAGGTTTCATCCAGCACATCGATTCCTTTATCTGAGTTTATGTAACCTGACAGATGGAATCACGCCTCGTCTGTGTAAAAGGTTTCATCCAGCACATCGATTCCTTTATCTGAGTTTATGTAACCTGACAGATGGAATCACGCCTCGTCTGTGTAAAAGGTTTCATCCAGCACATCGATTCCTTTATCTGAGTTTATGTAACCTGACAGATGGAATCACGCCTCGTCTGTGTAAAAGGTTTCATCCAGCACATCGATTCCTTTATCTGAGTTTATGTAACCTGACAGATGGAATCACGCCTCGTCTGTGTAAAAGGTTTCATCCAGCACATCGATTCCTTTATCTGAGTTTATGTAACCTGACAGATGGAATCACGCCTCGTCTGTGTAAAAGGTTTCATCCAGCACATCGATTCCTTTATCTGAGTTTATGTAACCTGACAGATGGAATCACGCCTCGTCTGTGTAAAAGGTTTCATCCAGCACATCGATTCCTTTATCTGAGTTTATGTAACCTGACAGATGGAATCACGCCTCGTCTGTGTAAAAGGTTTCATCCAGCACATCGATTCCTTTATCTGAGTTTATGTAACCTGACAGATGGAATCACGCCTCGTCTGTGTAAAAGGTTTCATCCAGCACATCGATTCCTTTATCTGAGTTTATGTAACCTGACAGATGGAATCACGCCTCGTCTGTGTAAAAGGTTTCATCCAGCACATCGATTCCTTTATCTGAGTTTATGTAACCTGACAGATGGAATCACGCCTCGTCTGTGTAAAAGGTTTCATCCAGCACATCGATTCCTTTATCTGAGTTTATGTAACCTGACAGATGGAATCACGCCTCGTCTGTGTAAAAGGTTTCATCCAGCACATCGATTCCTTTATCTGAGTTTATGTAACCTGACAGATGGAATCACGCCTCGTCTGTGTAAAAGGTTTCATCCAGCACATCGATTCCTTTATCTGAGTTTATGTAACCTGACAGATGGAATCACGCCTCGTCTGTGTAAAAGGTTTCATCCAGCACATCGATTCCTTTATCTGAGTTTATGTAACCTGACAGATGGAATCACGCCTCGTCTGTGTAAAAGGTTTCATCCAGCACATCGATTCCTTTATCTGAGTTTATGTAACCTGACAGATGGAATCACGCCTCGTCTGTGTAAAAGGTTTCATCCAGCACATCGATTCCTTTATCTGAGTTTATGTAACCTGACAGATGGAATCACGCCTCGTCTGTGTAAAAGGTTCATCCAGCACATCGATTCCTTTATCTGAGTTTATGTAACCTGACAGATGGAATCACGCCTCGTCTGTGTAAAAGGTTTCATCCAGCACATCGATTCCTTTATCTGAGTTTATGTAACCTGACAGATGGAATCACGCCTCGTCTGTGTAAAAGGTTTCATCCAGCACATCGATTCCTTTATCTGAGTTTATGTAACCTGACAGATGGAATCACGCCTCGTCTGTGTAAAAGGTTTCATCCAGCACATGATTCCTTTATCTGAGTTTATGTAACCTGACAGATGGAATCACGCCTCGTCTGTGTAAAAGGTTTCATCCAGCACATCGATTCCTTTATCTGAGTTTATGTAACCTGACAGATGGAATCACGCCTCGTCTGTGTAAAAGGTTTCATCCAGCACATCGATTCCTTTATCTGAGTTTATGTAACCTGACAGATGGAATCACGCCTCGTCTGTGTAAAAGGTTTCATCCAGCACATCGATTCCTTTATCTGAGTTTATGTAACCTGACAGATGGAATCACGCCTCGTCTGTGTAAAGGTTTCATCCAGCACATCGATTCCTTTATCTGAGTTTATGTAACCTGACAGATGAATCACGCCTCGTCTGTGTAAAAGGTTTCATCCAGCACATCGATTCCTTTATCTGAGTTTATGTAACCTGACAGATGGAATCACGCCTCGTCTGTGTAAAAGGTTTCATCCAGCACATCGATTCCTTTATCTGAGTTTATGTAACCTGACAGATGGAATCACGCCTCGTCTGTGTAAAAGGTTTCATCCAGCACATCGATTCCTTTATCTGAGTTTATGTAACCTGACAGATGGAATCACGCCTCGTCTGTGTAAAAGGTTTCATCCAGCACATCGATTCCTTTATCTGAGTTTATGTAACCTGACAGATGGAATCACGCCTCGTCTGTGTAAAAGGTTTCATCCAGCACATCGATTCCTTTATCTGAGTTTATGTAACCTGACAGATGGAATCACGCCTCGTCTGTGTAAAAGGTTTCATCCGCACATCGATTCCTTTATCTGAGTTTATGTAACCTGACAGATGGAATCACGCCTCGTCTGTGTAAAAGGTTTCATCCAGCACATCGATTCCTTTATCTGAGTTTATGTAACCTGACAGATGGAATCACGCCTCGTCTGTGTAAAGGTTTCATCCAGCACATCGATTCCTTTATCTGAGTTTATGTAACCTGACAGATGGAATCACGCCTCGTCTGTGTAAAAGGTTTCATCCAGCACATCGATTCCTTTATCTCTGATGAAATTTTGAAACGACTCACAATAATACACACTCTTCTCGTGATCAGTCGCTTTTAACTCTTGCACGGCCGACATTTTGTGTGGAAATAATTTCAGTTCTTGTCTTACAGCTTTGTGCGCAGTACCTACAGCGACGTTAGTCTCCTGAGCCAATTTTCTCATTGATTTAGAGGGGCTTTTCAACATCTTATCAGAAAGGTTCAATAGTTTGTCCTCCGATAAAACAGTAGGTCTACCACTTCTAACTGCATCTGCCACCGAACCGGTTATCCGAAATTTACGGATGAAATCGCGTACAGTATCACGATGTGGAACAACGGAATCCGGAAAATTCTCACGAAATTTTTGTTTCACAGCATCTGTATACTTATCGCCTGCTCGAAACACATACTCAACTAAGAATATTCGTTCCTCGGTTGTTAACATATTCACAGACAAGGATGCACACACATTTTTTTTACCAAGCTATCGACACACACTATTGCCACGATCCCAACTCTGTCACAGTCTGACACGATCGAGTTGAAACCGGCTGAAACCGTCTTAGCGCGCATATACTGGCTGTAGCACGTTGACTGCGGAGAGACTTTTCGAACGCACTGTATAGAAGACTAATTATTTAAGTAAAAAGTTATAAATAATTTACTTAGTATGCACCCAATTTTTTTTTTTTTAATTTTTATAACACATCACAATACTGTTATTTTTCTTTAGAAAATTGATTTTAAACTAGTAATGTACCGATTCCAAAATTTAGCCGATGCTGATTCTATGAAAAACTACCGATGCCGAATCTATGAAAAACTACCGATGCCAATTCTATGAAAGACTGCTGATTCTATGAAAAACTACCGATGCCGTTGCCGAATCTATGAAAAACTACCGATGCCAATTCTATGAAAGTGCCGATTCTATGAAAAACTGCCGATACCGATGCCGATTTTACGAAAAATTGCCGATTCTTTGCTTATATTTTACAAAATCAATTCCCTTCATAAATTGTACTAATCTAATGTGAAAACTTTCAATTTTCCTATTTTTACATTTCAAATTTGTTTAAATGCTTTTGTTTATCTCACTCCACAATATACAGCAACAGAATTTGTTACTCGTATACCACAGCTAAAACGATGTTAAAAACTTTCATTACTCACTGAAATGCTAAACTAGTTTTAGTTTAGTTTCATAAATTAAATAACAATATTTACAGTAATTGTTTTTCCTTTCATTGAAAGTATTTTCTCTTTTCAACAATGTCAACAACAACAACAACAAAATTTTTCTTTAAAATTTCAAGTCCCTGGTGCCTAATTTGAATAAAAAATATGAATATATAATTTTGGTTTATAAAATTATTAAAATACTTAAAATAAATTCAACAAAATAAGATGGTTTAATATATATATACAGTAAATATTAATATATAAACCTCACTGCAATGGGAGAGGCGTTTGGGTATAAAAATATAAAAAGAGGCGTTTGGGTATAAAAATATAAAAAATAAAACTTAATATAGAATTATTATTATTCATATAGAGTAGGAGATTACGATAATTTATAATATTTAGAGATTAGCTATTTAGGGAAAATGTAAATTTATGGGCAACTTAACTTAGCAACCTTTGCCTTTTTTGTGAATGTAAAATATTTTTTATATAATTACACTTTGAAATGAGTAGGAGCAGCAAGTGTAGTTTACGTCCCCCTGACGCAGAAGGGGACACAAACTACACTAGGTCAATGTTGGGGAACGTAAACTACACTAGGATCTTTAGGAGACATTTTTAAAATGAATTCATCAAATAAGACGTTAAAACTAACGAAAATTTACGACTTAACCTTTTGACCTTCACGTAGAAAAGAAGTTTTTTGCGTCAATTTATGTATATATATACACGCAGTGTGTGTGTGTGTGTGTATATATATATATATATGTAGATTGGTTAGGTTAAATCGTAATATTTTCATTAGTTTTAGCTTTTTATTTGATTAGGTATACGCGGACAAAGTAGGGGAACGTAAACTACACACGGATAATGTAGGGGAATGTTAACTACACTAGGCATCACAGGGGTACGTAAACTACACTTGCTCCGAGTATAAATTATCATAGTCTTTTTTGCCTGTTCAACTTTCTATAATTGCAGATTTTGCTTTGTAATGAAAATTTTAAAATTTGAAAGAATCGGTGAGAGAATCGGCTAAATTTGGCCGATGCCAAAAAATGGCCGATTCTTCCGATGCCGATTAATCAGTATACCACTAATTTCAACCAAATAATTTAAACCTTACCTAACCCTGATGAGAGCAAGCCGAAATTACAGATATTTCAAAATCATTAACATAATTCAGTAGGTAACATTAGTAAGCTTATGTTCGGTTAAGTTACGCTATGATGTTAAATTATGCCTGGTAAGTTACGCTAAATTAGGATAAGTTAAAGCAGTAGTTCTTAACCCCTGGGTCGAGACCCAAAATTGGGTCTCCAAGCCATTTTGATTGGGTCATTAAATTGTCATTTATCATTTATGTTATCCCTAATCATTTTACCATTAATTATTTATTTTATTATCTATTACGAGTGAATTGTTTGAAGGCATGGGTCGTCGAGCTAGCCCCGCGACCAGAATTTGGGTTGCAGCCTTAGAAGGTTAAAAACCACTGAAATAAAGGATAAATTCGGTCAAGTGAGTGCTAATCATCTGTCCATAATTTGGAGATGCCACTGAGAGTACGGTCTAAATACTCTACGAAAAACTGCCGATACCGATGCCGATTCTGAGAAAAATTACCGATACCGATTCTTTGCCTATATTTTATAAAATCAATTCCCGTCATAAATTTTACTAATTATAGTATTTCACTTCAGTGAAGCGCGTATATCCAATTTTGTACACCAGTTAAATATATGAATTGAACCCCTTCATCCGAAGAATTATATTTCTATTCACGATGTCTCATTATTAAAAATTATATTTATTAAAGTCTTTCAGTTGAATTAAAGCGCATAAATTCTTTGCAAAAATTCTAAAAAAAACAAAAATTTCTCCTTTCTTATGGCCATTTTTACTCGTATCCATCTGCCAATAAATCGAATAATGACAGTGGCAATAAATGTCTCCAATTCTTGCATTTTTTAAAACCTTGGAATTTTCCAGAAATCCCGATAGTGGTGGTAAATTTTTTGTACAATTTTTAATCTCTTATTGATATACGAATAGCAGAAAAAGAGTAGGACAAAATCGATGTTGTCCTTCAGAGAGTAAACGAGTTTTGCATGTAACTCTCATATATTACGATTCACAATTTTCCTTTAAAAAGCTCTCAAGCTTATATAAAGAAATGTGTGTATATGTATATATATATATATATATATAGTGGTGGTGTGGGTAGCACCGCTGACTACGAATTCACTGGCCCCGGGTTCGATTCCCGGTGACGGCAGGCGGAGCGCAGCTCATCCAGTTATTCATCTTTCCATACAGTAAAATTGGTTGGTAGATAAATGGGTACCATGGGTAGTTTGGGGTTAAGACGCTGGGCTACTGATCGGGAGATCGTGAGGTCCAGTCCGGGCGAGGACTTTGTAATTTCTGACCGCCCGTGGTGGGCCGTGGTTCGGATTCCACGTTAAGTCGTAGATCTAAAGTGGAGCAACAAGCTTGACCTTCGTCAGAATGAACGCTTCGGACGGAAGCAAAACCAAGGTGGTTTTATCGAGGTTTATAGAAAGGGTTGACAAAAATAAATAGACACTATTTTTTCCACAAGTTTTGATTCGATAATAAAAACCAATGAATAATAATAAATATACTGAATCAATATATTTAGAATAGTGGGTGCTACTGTAGTATGGGGTCTACCTACGATTGGTTAGGTTTAATCATGATATTTTCGTTAAAACTAACGAAAATATCATGACTAAACCTAACCAATCGTCAAGGGCGATGACAATGGGATGTAAACAAACAATTAGTAAACAAGATAAGAAGCTATAATTAAAAGGTAGACCGCCGAATCGTAGGTAGACCGCTTACTACAGTAGCACCGAATAGTGTTGGTAGAAAAATCAATGTTTCCGCGATTGATTTAGCACGCTAGTTGCAGTCCCCGAATCAGCTTGGAGAAGCATAAAATCAGCACGATACGTGCGCTGCTATGCACGGAATTTCTCTGATTGCAGAAACAAACCTGGAATAAATATTGAACTAAAATTTTTTAGGTTTATATAATTTTTTTTTTTAACTTAAATGCTTGAACTGTGTAAGTTACACTATTGAATCTTTACGAACAGGCAGAAAAAATTCGTTGTGACATCGAAAACCAAATTCATGATTATTCACTGTTTGACAACAGTCTAAATCAGTGATGCACAAACCCTGGCCCGCGGGCCAAATGTGGCCCCCACGGGTCTTTTCAATTCACATTGTTCACATGAAAAGGGTAGCTACCCAAAGAAAAATCTGAAATATTACCCCTGGTTATAAAAATGCATATTTATAAAAAATAGAATATCTATATATCTGGCCCCTACATATAAAACAGATGGTTGGTTTGGCCCTCACATCAAAAACGTTTGTGCACCACTGGTCTAAATGCTTAATATAGGGTTGTTCAAAAAGTAAGTTTACAAAAGGTGTTTTGAAGAAGATGTTTTATTACAAGGTAAGTAATTATTACAAGTATTTCAACAACAGCTTCTTACTACTTTTTCTACATAATCATCAAACAAATTCAAACATTTGTCGTACCGTGGGACAAGCTTTCCGATGCCAGTCGAGTAAAATGTAGGGTCCTTAGTTTTTAACCAGTTTCGTACGGGCGTTTCTGCATCAGGATCGTTTTGAAATTGTTTACCTCCGAGGTGTTCCTTTAAGGCTGGAAACAAATGGAAGTCGCTTGGTGCAAGGTCAGGACTATTGGGTATGATCCATGACTTCCCAGTGGAAGTTTATAAGGTGTATAAGGCGTGTTTGATTTGCAGTGTGAGGGCGTGCATTGTCATGCCAGAACACCACACCTGCAGTAAGCAACCCGGGACGTTTTCTTCTGATAGCTGTGCGGAGTCGTTGTTTATAAAGTTTCACAATAAGAAGTGGCATTTATTGTTGTCCTTTTTTGCACGAATCAACATGCAAAACTCCTTGATGGTCCCAAAAAATCGTTGCCATCACCTTACCAGCTGATGGTGCAATCTTGAACTTTTTAGTTCGTGGTGACAAACAGTGTTGCCACTTTACAGCGTTGCCATTTTACAGCATTGCCACACATGCCTAACAAAATATCGTACAATCAACAACATTATTGTACGATGCATAATGCACCGGTAATTAACCTTGTAAACTTACTTTTTGAACAACCCTCGTCCAATTCCATTTAAGCTTGTTAAAGGAGAAATAAATATGGCTTAATCGTGTATGTTACATATGTTGGTTGTGTTTAACCACTTATTATTTTTTCTCTTTGGCAGTTAGTGAAGTGTGAACAGACATAATTTTGTTCCCCATTTCAAATGAAAAATCTGGAATTTTCATTTAAAATTTAAATAAATTTTGCAGATTTTTTAGAAAAACTAAAAAATATTTAAATATATTTGCAATAAACGAAATCTGTGTCGTGAAGCTTGAGTGTTCTTCCATTTGCAATAAGGATAAAATCACGTATTATTTCGTATTTTTAAAATCACATTTATAAAAGAAAATTCTTTTGTAAAAGTTGTCCTTTGTGTGTGGGACAAAATCTTTTTTTTTTTCTTTTAAAAATACACAATAATGATGATAATGATAATAATAATAACTGGTTTCTGCTCAGTTTAAAGTTTCTTCAAACTTTTTCTGTTAATAACCATGATTTTCATGGTTATTAACACATTTTGTTTTTTTATTGTTATTCCAACGTTTCGTCTGTACCCATTTCATGTTAACACTTTCAAGGAAATGATACACTCGTACGAAAAGTCTAAAGGTAGATAAGATAACTAGTTGAGAGGGCTCGAAACTGGGACAACTCCTCAGACCAGACTTAATGCGCCCAATTGCTCTACCTCCTAGATCATTATTACCGGTACTATCGGGATTCGAACCCCCGACATCAGTGTCTTCATTTCGCTTAAAGAGAAACAGCGTTATATCCACTGGTAAAAGCAGACCTAAATGGTAAAACAACTAAAGTATCTTATACTGAAAACGACGCAAGCCAAAATTAAATTCTGAGAGGCTACCATCCTCATCACAATAAAATATCCAGACGTTTCACCATTTAAGTCCAGTATTATATACAGACATTTCATATTATGTTCTTACAAAGTTTGAAGTATACTAACGAAACATTGGAACAACAACTAAAACAAAGTTTCATAGTTGTTTTAGACCCAATGTCGTATAAAAAGAAACTTTAAAAACTTGTAAAAGGCTACAATGAAGTCTCTCTAGAATGAAGAACGAAAAACAGAAACTAAAAATTGGTGTTTAATGAAACTCATTGGAAGAGACTTTATTTCTCTTTGTTCTTTGAGTATAACGACAGTGCTTGAATCTGTAAAGAAAATCGATTCACTGTTTTTCTTAGTTTCTCGACAACTGATTTTATTCTCTTTAGAGTCACGTTGCATTCTCGTCCTGAGAGAATATATAGTGTGTGTGTGTGTGTATAAGTAGTTTATTTAGCCATTGTTTTTATGCAAATTGTATTGAATGTAGTATAATGTTACGCATTTTTCTAGATTTGTAAATGTAAATTTCACTTGTGAATGCATCAAAATCTCAATAAAAACTTTCTTTTTATTGCTTCTTAACTCTGTCTCCTGTCGTATTCTTGACATACAGTCCCTAGGTAACCCACATAGAGAGAAAGTACCGTATTTGATGGCTTATAAGACGCACGGGCATATAAGACGCAGCCACATTTCAGCAGAGAATATGTAGGAACAAAAGTTTTGAGTGTATTTAAGCATTTAATGTTTACGTCTTCTAATACACCATGAGCATGAGATCAACATAGCAGAAGAAGTAATTTACAATGAAAATAACATTAATTTTGTAAGCAGAATTCAAAAAAGCATTTCACTAAAAGCAGGATCCTTTTGAATAAACAAATCTGCATAACAAAAAAATAATTTGTGTTACTGGTACTCGACACAATAAGACAAAGGGCGAAAAACATTACTCTTCATCATCAGTAGTGATTAATCCAGCTTTAATATTTACAATAATTCCTTTTTTAGTTAATTAAAAGAAATAATGATGTAATAATAATGATGTAATAATAATGTGTTTAAGTACACAATAACATTTTTAATTCTGAAGTTGGGCTAGGCAGAATTTAGCCTACCGGAGACAGCTACTGGGGGATTCATTAGCCTACGGGAGACCGCAACTTCACATATAGGACGCGGGGTGATTTTTTTTTTAGCCATTTTTAGGAAAAAAAGTGCGTCTTATATGCCGTCAAATACGGTACATTGTTTCCCCTGTCACCAAGGGTGTACACTTAAACGGTGTCGAGTCCAGTGGTGTAGTGCTGTGGGAACGCATGGGAACGGCGTTCCTTACTTTTTTTGGTAGACGGAACGGCGTTCCCTCACTATTTCAAATAAATCCGAACTTACAAATCTCTAACGTCATGAAATTTTAATTCCCACCCCTAGAAGAAATATGAGAAAGAATCATTAACTGCTTCATTTCTTTTAGCTTCGACTGAGGCAATGCTAGCCTATAAAGATCTGGTGAAACAGTCACCACGGCGTACCAGTTGTTAACTTTTTTTTAGTTAATCATTCCAGTTGTTAGCTATTTTTATTGATCGTACTGGATGTCGTATATCTAATGACACTGGAAATACTGCATCTTCAACCTTAGAATATATCCTATATCCAGTGCGTATGACCTCAAAATATCCCTGAAATTGGTCAGATTTCAAAGATTTCCCGGGGGGCTTACAGTGCCCCCCGACCCCCAGCTGTATGGGCTCGCCGCGCTCGCCATTGTCTCCCCCGCATCTGAGTAACACTCAAAATGCGTTCCCTCACTTCTTTATTTAGCACTACACCACTGGTGTCGATATATATATATATATATATATATATATATATATATATATATATTACTGCGTAATCACTTGACGCCCTTTTACTGAAGGTGACCCCCCCCCCTAAACCTGCGCGAGATGCGCAGTAGTAATCGAATCGACTGACTTCATGGGGTCATCATGGCTGAAAGAGACGCAACTTTTGAAATTCACTTAATTAGGGGAAACCTTTGGAAGATGCAGAGAACGAAACTCATTTGTATTTTCAGTTTTAAATCTAACTTATGAAATTAGAGAATAATTCTCGCAGAATAATTACAGAATAATTTTCGTTTCGGACTCGTTGCCAAGTCAACACACACACTCACACACGCGTGTGTGTGCGCGCGTCTTCTCATATAAGCGAGGCACCATCAGCTATTTTAAGTCCATATATCTAAAAATATAATAAACCTAATTTAACCTAACCTAACTTAGCCTTAGTGTCATCGAACCAAGGCGGGCGTGATAAGTGTTTCAGACGCAATTGAGGGTTCTGAGGGTGGTTTTCTGTTAAGTCATTAAGTAGTGAGGTACTCTCTAATCAAACCTAACCTAACCTAACGTAATTTTAATGTCTCGAGATTCTAAAAGTGTTACCTCGCAAAACAGTACCCCACTACATCTGTGAATTATTACAAACGCGACCTCACATTTGTCTAGTTGCCTCCGCACGCACACACCCCAAATATATATATATATATAATTTAGGGTGGTCCATAATTTCACTTTTTAAAATTTTTAATGGTCCAACGGGCTAATGTTGTGGGCATTGGTGCAAGAAACAATATGGTTACCAGTTTTTGGAGTTCCGGTAATATCAGAACCCCCCCCCCCCCCCCCCCCAATTTATATGGGACCTAAAATTTGAGTGAGAGAACGAAAGTTTTTCCGCTTCTCTATGAATAAACATATGACTATATTATTTTTTCTTGGTAATAATTTATTATTTTAATTAATTATATATTCTAGGGGTGTTACCACCACCCTGAAGCATCATCCCAGGCAGCTTCGCGGCGATGGGCTCGAAATTAGACCAGCTTATCAAGCCAGCTACAGTATATTTCGAGTGGGAACAAACCTGATTCAGGTCCCCATCGTTTTTTTTTTTTTTGCATTTATTTTTAACCAAAAATGAATTCCTTTTAAAATGATTAAAAAATTATACCAAGTTTAATTAAAAAAATATAATACTTCCGCATAACATTACACAATAAACGCTCACTTAACATAATTATACATTTCAGCCAAAGATTTTTTCTTGAAGTCTGGAAGAAGGCGTCGATGTTGCTCTATAACTTTTACCAGAAATTGTTTTTGTGATTCATCATTAACAATTCTGTCTTTGAAATCTTCAATCAGCTTGATTGCTCTCTCGGCAGGATCATTCACAACTTTCATATTTTTTGACAAAGTTCTCCATAACTTGGAAAGATTTGCAATTTTTCCAAGAAGTAACAGGTTCATTTAGCCAGTCACAACTAGTACCCAAGCATTGGAAAAAATTGAAGAACCCTTACCAACTAACTGACACAGCTTAGTTGTATTTGTTAGCTTAGGGAAGATTGGCTGACCTTTGGGAGGAGGGTGTTGCGGGCTGATTTGACAGACTTTCTTCATTGACTTTGCAATCAGACTTTTTTCTGCATCTGAAATTTGCCGGGAAAACAAAGCAAGCGGTACTAGTTCCTCAGTCAGATACCATAGCTGACCATTTAATCCCTTAAGAGCACTGGATGCTACATCATGATCATAATTTTTATATTCAATGAGTTCATTAAAAATATTTAAATCGTTGACAGGTGCATCACAGGCGACGGAAGCAAGCAACCAAGGTTTTATATAGTAGAGGCAGTTGAATATGTACATTCTCTCTAGTTTTGCTATCATATTTGAATCATACCCAGCTTGATCAGAGAATGCGTACATCTTTGCTGGATACACCTCGCATAGTGTACTGCCCCAGGCTTAGGATTTCTTTGAGCCGAAGGTTGAAAGTCGGAATCATTTGATTCATTACTTGATTCATCATTATCTATAGGAATGTCGTCATCAGGTGGGATATTCCTTTGTTCACCACTGGGTCCTGCATCCATGTCTGCTAAGAGTTTTTCTTTTCTCTCTACGTCATGTCGAATTCTTTGGTTTCGTCTTTCTGTCCGAGTTACATAAGACTTATCAAGGTTGGAGACGTACATATTCCGAATAGTTCTTTGATCTTCAAGGAATTTTATATCTTTGCTTTTGTTTCTTGTTGTTCTCATTCTGTCTTTCATTATTGTTTCAATAGCATCTGCTGCCGATATATCCAATAGCATATCTAATTTTTTACCAAAAATATCCTTTTTATCTTCGAAAGTATTCCTGTTTTGTGTTTTTCAGTGTTTCATACTCATTAATTGAAGTCAGAATCTTTTCTTTTGGTCTTCTGCTTTTGGAAATATCTTGCGTTTTAATGCCAGCTAAGTCCCAGAATTTTTAAACTTTATTAAGTACAACTGTTGCAGCCTCTTCTTTATTGTTCATAACCATATCATTTCTTTTTAAATGATAGAAATGCTGAAGTGCATCTGATTGGGATGGTAGCTGGAATAGTCCTGTAGGAATCAGTTCATCTTTAAGATTACCAATAATTGGATCATAACTGCTTTTCTTAACTTTATATTTAATTTCTTAGGAGTAGCCATGATATTCATTTAAAATAAGATTAGAATCAACCAAGTGAAAAATGCATCATATACTATATACATCATTGGATATCTGAAAAACACACAAAATATTGGCTTAATTAGCTGTTATAGAACATTTCTATGTATACTATTACGAATAAATAATCAATTTATACACCAAAATGTGCAAAGTTGATTTCTGAATAAATTGATATGCAATATGTATGCTTTTATTTAAGATTAAATATGATTAATCTTAAAAAAATGCTTAAAAGATGTTTTTACTCAGTTTTTTACTATGCAATATAAATTGGGGTGGGGGGGTGGGGTCTGATATTACCGGAACTCCAAAAACTGGTAACCATGTTTCTTGCACCAATGCCCATAACATTAGCATGTTAGACCATTAAAAATTTTAAAAAGTGAAATTATGGACCACTCTAATATATATATACACAGTCCTATGACAGTTACCTTCTTTTTTTAGCTAATTATAGTCACTGCCCCAAAAAGTAACTAGTTACTGTTTCAAAAAAGTAACTAGTTACTTCAAGAGTTACTTTAGACATTTTTCCTGGTTTTAACGATCATCTGATCCTGATAAGAGTACTCTCTGTGACAAGTGATACTTGCCAAATGTTCATTTATTTCAGATTGATTGTAATTTAACGAGTAAAGAACACGATTTTATCATATTAACATTAAATATTTGTTGTCAATAAATTTGTACTGTGCACAATGTGTACATCGAGCGAGGTTTGTGAAAAAAGTAGTTACTAACTTTTTGGATCTCTCATAAAAAAGTAACTGGTAAAATGTACCAATATTCACGAGTTTTTGTAATTAATTAGTAACAGGTACAATTGCTCGGCCGGAAAATGTAACTTGTTACCGTTGTAGTTTACTCAATAAAGTAACGCAGTACCAGACTTCCGACATATTCTCATTCTTTTTCTATCCAACTCTCTAACGCGAGAGTTAATCCGTATTTTAACCCTTTAACGCCGAACTTTTTTGTAGGGTTAAGTCTAAATGCGTGTATTTGAAACGGTACGTATTCGACCCAGTCGGCGTTAGAGGGTTAAAGCTTTCATCTACTCAACCGGTCACTCTGGAACAACCTTCTTCAATCCATCTTTCCTCCTGTCTATGACCTCCAATCTTTCAAACGCAGAACGTTCTGGCATCTCAGAAACCTTTTTTGGCTGTCTTCTTCCAATATGGGAGGGGTGTTTTTTGCGGGCATTCGCCCTTGGCCCCTCCTTCCTGGATAAAAAATAAACTGGTTACTTTCAACTGGTTAAGTCACAGCACTGTGTGTATATATATATAACCGCGGATTTTGGCAAATGTAAAATTTATATTCCACCAGGATTCGAACCCGGGTCCTCTGACTCAAGTACGCGATCGTTGACCATTAGCCTCTGACAGGATAAAAATTAACAACAACCGAGCAACATTTCATCCTCCGAGTGAAACGCGTAGCGCTTTCGAGTCCAAGATTTATTTTGTAGTAAGGAGACTTACAACGTGAAAATCTCTGGACGCGAAATCGTTGTTTCCTCGACGATGAAATCGCCAGGTTGTAAAGTTTGTTTTATCCCGTTGCAGCCTAATGGTTAATGCCCATGTTTGCGAGTCAGTGGACCCGGGTTCGAATTCTGGTGGAGGATAAATTTTGCATCGGTACAGATTCTGTACGGATTCATCGATTTGTAGTACCTGGTATTCCATGCATTAAAACCACGCTCACCAGAGCGATTCCCTACCTTAAAGAAAAAAAATATACTGTATATTATAGTCAACACTGAAAATTCCTATGGTGCGCGACTTTTGCGCCACCCTGTATATATAAGAGGTTCCGAAAAACCTTAGCACCCCTATTTGCAGCTTACATGTTTACTTATATCGAAATAGTTTTTAGTGATTATAAAAATATATATAATTCTTTATTTATTGCAGGTATTAAAATTACTCTAGCTGATAAAGTGATAATATAATGGCTTCTCAATTAATTGGTGATTCGGAGAGGCAACGTGTGATAGAGCGCGTACGAGCAATAACATTTCGGGAAGCTCGTGATGCTGGAGCCACCTTTATAACACGTTTATGGGTTGCCAAAAAGTTGCGAAGAAGTGAGGACTTCGTCAAAAGAAATTGGAATAAAACTTTGGATGAATGTGAAATGGATACAACCAAATCTGGGCGCCCAAATTTGCCACTCTCTCAGGAAACAAAGGACATCATTGAAAGCGGTGCGCGTAAGCGGAAAAACAGCTGTGCTAAACTTTCTAGAGAGATCGAAGTGTTGAGAGGAAAGATCGTTAGTGGTGAGATCATTCGACTGTACCGTCATAGGCAAGGTTTAAAGCCTTGGCATGAACTTCCAAAGCCAAGAAAAACTCAACTTAACATCGATGACAGAATGTGGTTTGCCATTATCTTGAAGATTGGGATGTGGATGATTTCATGCATTTAGCTGTCTCCGATGAATTTTTTGTTTACGTTACACGTCGGCCTAACTACCAAAATGATCGAGTGTGGGCCACAACACCAGATGAAATCGATGACAATGAACATTATCGCGAATTATTAAAAAGTCCAGACTGTGTTGGTGTGTTTGTTTTGTTCACTGCAAAGAAGCTCATGTGGGTGCTAAAGCCAAATGGTCAGAGTTGGGATAGACAGTATTTTCGTGATATTATTCTATCCCAGCATCTATCCTTTTCTAAGAAACCCAAACAATATTATGGATGTCGATCAGGTCACACTTCTGCACGATAAGGCCCCCTGCTTTAAGGCATTAGCCACTCAACAGTTGTTGCGGAACCATGAGATCGATTTCTTTGGAAATAAAGAATGGCCAGGAAATTCTCCTGACCTGAACGTCTGTGAACACATTTGATCAGTTATAAAGGACAAGGTTGAATGTCTCTTGTTTCAAGAACCTGCAGCAAATCTATTTTCGAAGGATACAATGACGCAACACATTGAAACTGTTTTAGCAAATTTGCGTAACGATGAAGATCTATTCACGTCACTTTTGGCAAGCTACCCAAAGCGAATTCAGGCTGTCTTGGAAGCCAATGGCGGGAACACCAAGTTTTAATTGTTTCTCATTAAATGCAGGATTAAGTTCTCTTTTGTAAGGTATGTTTAGTTTTACTGTACCTCTAATGGTTTAGGCCATGGGCGGGGGGGGGGGGGTTCAGGTTTATTGGAGCCCCGTACATATGTAGGAAGGAGGGGACAAGGGCGAGCCACTAGGCCAGCAGTACAGGAGTTGTTGCACAAGTTCAGCTTCTGTTGAAGTGTCTTCTTGTCGTATGCGATTCTCGAGGTAAGGCCATAGATTCTTAAAAATATATAGATCAGGGGGATTTCTTCTTGGTCAGTCCTTTAGTTCAGGAGTCATTGTATTGAAAAGATTGTCTTATAACTTTGGCTGTGTGATGTGGCCCAAATCTTGTTGAAAGCTCCATTTTTCTTCAAGCCACTTACAGTACAAACAGACAACAGCCACTTCTCCGTCAGAACTGGAGTTTTGTACCTATTTCACTTTATTCATCATGCCTTCCTTGTAGGACCCCCCCCCCAATCCATGGTATGAAAAACAAGACTTCACAGTTAGAAGAAGCTGTTTTGGATGGTCGAGATAATGCCACGTGTGTTTTAATCATGAAGTCTTCTTCTGACTGTCCTAACGAATCTATCATAATAATTCCACCAGTGATGCAATCGAGACCACCATGGCCGAGACAAAGACCAGAAAAAAAGGTCTCAAGACTGGTCTCGAGTCCTACATCACTGGATGCCACTATTCTAAAGTTCTTCCTGGGTGTCAAATGAGGCCTTTGAATTTTTTTTTTTATTTTTTTTTTTTTTTTGCATATTTTCATTTACCATAACATAAGGAATAAGTACACGGGGATAGATACAGGGACCTTCCACTGATATTTCTCGTCGGAAAGAGATTTTCTCTACTCTTGTGGTTGCACAACACCGCGAAGTATGAACGACTGAATATACCACTTGCTCAAAAAACACCTTTCACGGCGGGACACCCAAATTGAAACTCGGCGACATTCAAAGAGTTGGCAGACGTACACATGACAGACACCCAATTATAGAAAATACACCCACACAGTTGCTCCACTTGTTAATACAATCAAGAATAGAGTAGATAAGTATTTTGTAGAAATACATAATTTCATAATGAACAAAAAAATTGCATGGTATGGATTAGTTGAGGTAAAGTTGCGCTTCTGCCGTCATTTATTTCTGTTGGACGGATACCTCGGTAAATACAGTTGTAAATATGTTCTATAAAATTAAAACCATATGTTCGAGATTCTTATAACGACACCAGTTAGTTGATATACGAATGGCACAAATATATTATTATTTTATACAACGGTGCTATCTAATGTACTATTTCTGTGTGTGCGTAGCGTAATTGTAGAACTAGTTCATATATTAGGACCTAGTATGTTTCATGGACTGCTCTCGATTTTCCTACGAAATTGCAAACAAGGGCAGTCGATGACCCTGATTTTGTTTCTGCAATTGGTTTTCTTGAGAAACCTAACGTAACCTAACGTAACCTGACCTAATCGAGTTTCTTATACTATTATTTTTTGCAAGATTCTTGTAATTTTTTTTGCAGAACAATGAGTGATGTTTGTATTAATTTGAAGTGTATTGCGTCGTTTCAGTAAGTAAATTTATTCAAAATCCAATAACATTTTTCTTTATCATTTCTAAAGAAAACCGATTGCAGAAACAAAATCAGGGTCATCGACTGCCCTTGTTTGCAATTTCGTAGGAAAATCGAGAGCAGTCCATGAAACATACTAATCCCATATATTATCCTCTTTCCTGTAAAATTTCTTTGGCTCCTTTTCCAGGGTGAAGGTATTTTCTTCAACCTTTTCCGTACCCGCCTCTGGCAGGGAGGGGGCGAAGGGTGGGGAGCGAGCCTTATGCTTTTCTATCCAGTTGTCTACTACTGCTAGAATAACTAAAAAATGCACTAGTTTAATAACGGGAACCTTCTCGAGTGGACACAAAGGTCTTTGAGGCTTTCTCTCGTCCTTATAACTCTCTCTCTCTCTCTCATCAAACGACTGTATAATAAAATGTCTACTAGTCAAATAAATGAAAATGATAACACAAACAGAACCCAAATTCATGAATATACTGTATATATATATATATATATATATACACACACACACAGGATTTTAAACCCAGTTCGAATCCCTCACCGAGAATGTGTCTCTTTTCAATAAATAACACAAGCCTTAAATCAATAGTTTACTTGAAAAAGAAGGCTTAGCTATGCATATTTTCTAAACTTGAGTGTCCAAATTCTAAAGGGAAAAATAACTTAAAAATTAATAGTAATAAATTTGGTAGGAAACATAGTAGAACATACAGTATGTACGCAAGAAATTGAAGTTAAATACGTTTTTTTTAAAAGATGAGTGAAGTTAATAAGGTTATCTTTCAGTTAAAATTACATTTTTAACTTTTATCCAACCATGTTTTATTTTTATCCTTTAAGGACAGCTTTCGACACATTCTCATTCGCCTTTTGTCCAACTCTAACGTAAAAGGTAAAAGGGTTAATCGCTAGTTTCAATCTTCCATCTACTCAAACGGTCAACTTTGGAACATTCCTCTTCAATCCATCGTTCCCTCTGTCTATAACCTCCAATCTTTCAAACGCATTGTCCAGGCATCTCGAAAACCTCGGACCTTGATTTTGGCTCTTCTTCTTCCCCTGTGAGAGGGGCGTTTTTGATGACATTTGCCCTTGGCTCCTCCTCCCTATATATATAATATATATATATATATATATTATATATATATATATATATATATAATTGACTTCAATTTGAAGGGGACGTTGGATAAAAAAAATTTTGGTAAACGTTGGCTTAACTTAATATATGGCTTTACTTAGTCTACCAACCAACTGATCGTTCATGGCAACCTAACCGGATATAAATAATGACATATCTGGTTATTAATTATGTCGTAATTATGTCGCATTTACATTTTTAATGACTTAAATACGAGTGGAAAGGAATTAAGATTCAGATTTTAAATCAAGTAAGGAAATAAATGAACCCCTTTCAAAAAAAACAACTTGCTCTCCATAATGGAATTGCTCCTACTTCAACTAAGATGCGGATGATAAATGGCCGAAAGCTGCTTCTTGTTTATAGCTTTTAGGTACTACATAGTTTATCATGTTAAAATACCGCTTAACAGAAGAAAATTATAAAAAAATATTGTTGCGAAATTGTGTGTAATTTTCTTGCTAATGGTATATACACACACAGAGGGTGTTTATAAAGTCCCTATCTATTTCAGTGAAAACGTAGCAAAAAGGGTAAAATTCAATAACAGTATAATATAAGGCATATATTTAATGAATACTTAAGCATATGATTCTACATGAGCACCATCAGTATCTCTACAGAGTTCAAATCTGTCAGCAGCATTGCGGAACACATTTTGGAGCATGACAGCGATTATTTTTGTAACTGCTGTTACGATACGAGCACGTAAATGTCCCAGCTTCATTCAGATGGCACTTTAAACACCTTCGTCTTTCAACAAGATGAGGTACCTTGTCATTACGCAAACATTGTTCGGGAGTACCTAAATGAACGATTTCCAAATCGGTGGATCGGACGTGGAGGCAACAGGCCCTGGGCGGCTCGATCTCCTGACCTAACGCTCTTGGATTTCTTTGCATGCGTTTTTATCAAATCAAACGTCTATCAAACGAGGGTTACAGATCCGCAAGATTTACGTGCTCGTATCGTAACAGCAGTTACAAAAATAACTCCTGTCATGCTCCAAAATGTGTTCCGCAATGTTGCTGACAGATTCGAACTCTGTAGAAATACTGATGGTGCTCATGTAGAATCATATGCTTAAGTATTCATTAAATGCATGCCTTCTATTATACTGTTATTAAATTTTACCCTTTTTGCTACGTTTTCACTGAAACAGATAGGGACTTTATAAACACCCTGTGTATATATATATATATATATATATGAGAGAGAGAGAGAAATTTACAATGTTTGAATAACGTACGGCATAATATTTGAGAACATTTATGACATTATGACCTCGTGTGATAATGTTTCCACAGCATTTACTTCAAACACTGACGAATGCTGTTTATGTTTTGATTGCAAATACGAATTTAACACGATGAAACAAGTTTAGAAAATATAACCTCGCTACAATAACAACACACTGTACTTTGCAAATGCCAAAAGACTAAGAACTTTACAAACTTCAAATTAATGCAAGAAGTTCCTCGTTTGTAGATGTAACATATTTGGTGTTATTTTATGATTTTCAAATAACATTCTCTTCACAACATACAACATAGTTTATACACGTAAAATATTCAAATACCATCTCTTGTCATACTGGCAAATAGACATATAAGCACGGACACACAAACACAATATATACACATACATATACATGTGTGTGTGTGTGTGTGTGTGTGTGTACGCGCGCCCTCGAAGAAGCAAATGATGTACATTTTATATCCCTTTTAGATTAGAACTAATATTTACATGCCTTCATAACTATAAAAACTGATAATGTTTACACGATTTTAAATCTTGTTATCAGATATTATTTTTCCCAAGCTTAAAATTCAGCTTTTATGGATTCGTGAGCATTTTATGCGAAAAGTTCGTAAGAGATTTTTCATAAAGTTCACGACTCTTAATGGCTTTGAACAAAGGCAACTTTTCCTAAGTGGATTTCAAGTTTAAAGTTAAGAAAAAAGTACTTCAGAAGAGTAGGTATTGGTGTGGAAACTCTATTTAAGGTGTAATTTGAAACATCGAATTCAAATTATGATCCCCAAAGAAAATCTGAAATTACAAATTCTTTGCCCCAACTCGATACCAAGCACTTCCGATTCGTACCCCACCGTCTTGAAAACAAAGCTACCCATATCTATCTATCTATCTAATATATATATCATGGTTAATCGATCGATTGTTGATGCATGGTTGATATCGTTGAAATGTAGTTGATATTTGCAACATTTCAGAAATTAATATGGATTAATATTGATAAAATATGTAATGAGTATTCCCAAAATGTATTTTCCTGAAAGGTTGTTCCTATATTTACTGAATAGTGAATTTACATCAGGAATCAGTTCAACACTGAATGGATATCGATATTTGTGTGCTACACACACACACACACACACACACACACACACACACAATTCGTCAGAATGAGCAGTTCTGGCCGAAGCCAAACCAGGTGTGTATATATATATACACCTTACCTTACAAAGGTTCCGCGTGATGATTCCTCATTTCGCGAAGGTCAAGCTTGTCGCCCCTCCTCTCGAGTTGGCCTGGTGAAGTAGTGAGTTGGTTTCTTGTGCTCTCCACCTCACAGAACCAGGTACGCCCTGCTCATCGGGGATTGTTCTGAGCCAGGCGTCTAGTCTTCTTTTGAAGATATCCACTGCAACTCCCTTCGTGTTTCTTAGGTCTTTGGGCAGCTGATTAAACAGTTTTGGTCCTCTCACCACAAAACTATTTTCTTTCAGGGTTAAGGATGTTCCCTGTCTCACCTTCAATTTGGAAATACAACACAATCTACCGTTTCTACTTTCCACTTTTGTTTATATATATATATATAATATATATATATATATATATATATATATATATATATATATATAAGAGGAGGGGCAATAAGCTGGCTTTCGTGAAACGAGAAATCATCGCACGGAACATTTGAAATGTTGAAAAGTGTATATATATATATATATATATATACTGTATATATATATATATATATATATATATATATATATATATATATATATATATATTATACTGTATATATTAGTGATGTAGCGGTTGTCATTTTTCATAGCTCTGCGGTTGCGAAGCTTACAAATAGAGCTCCTCGCGGTTGCGGTTATGTACCCTATAACATCATAATATTACCAAGAATAACCACACGCTTAAAATATCACGTTTTAGCCACACTTTTCACAGTCTACAATACAATGACTAATCTAAACTGTAAAAAGTGTTTCTAGGATGCGGGACGAGGACCCAACGCGTTTTATATCCTACCAACCACTTTCCCCAACCACCGCACATTCGAAAGTGGTGTATATAATTATAATACACACACACACACAATTTAATCCTTATATCTAAATTGAATTGGTGGGAGACTGTATTTCAAAAATAAAAGTTTTTCAGCTTTGTCCCCCTTCAGCCTATTCCTTTTTTCATCGTAGATGATCCCTGCTCCACTAAATAATTGTTCACTAGGAACACTTAAGGGAGGACATCCAAGGACGTTTTTGCACCCTTGAGTGAAGCTATGAGGTATGACAGGAACAGCATTTGGCGACGTTTATAGCATTTATAGCCATTACACTAGCATTTATAGCATTTGGTTGCCCTAGTAAGAAGATATCCTCAAACAACCGCACTGATAAATGCGGTTGCGGACAACCGCTACATTATATCACCCGCTCTTTGAGTGATGACTCAGATATACGAAAACAATCTCGAAGCTTTTGTGCTAAAGCGAATATGACCATAAGGAACTTTCGGTTCTGTGCAAGTGAAGCTAAAGACTCTCTCTTTCGTAGTTTCTGCAGTAATATATACGGACAGTAACTCTGAGTGAATTATAAAAAGGTTCTGGCAGAACCTTAAATTTGCAGTACAACAGGTCTTTTGGACTCCTACATAAATTACCCCTGAGATGCTGAACTTCACAAATGTTTGCTACCCGCAATGTCCCGAGCTTCCCGGAGGTAACAAGACGTGCTCAATACAGTCTAATGCAAATGATTAAAAAATCAACCAACCTGATTATCCAAGCTATGGATATCTAAGCTATGGAATTCATGGTACGAAAACGTCTGTCTGTAGCTCCACTTAAACTTCGACATTACTGTATTATTTCTCATTAATCGTATATATTTCTATCCTTTGTATGTGAACTGTCATTGTATTAATAATATTTGTCATATGGACTATGGTCTGCCAATAAACCTTTTCATTATATATATATTAGTGATGTAGGTCACATCCGCACATTTTCTCGCATCCGCATCCGCACCCGCATCCGCACTTTGGACTGCGGATGTCGTGCAGATGTGGACCGTTGAGATAAAATGTCATTAATAAGCGGAAATTATCAAATTCTACTATATTAATAGAACTAGTTCATTGTGCGCAAAAGTGATGCAAGCGACAAGACGAGAGGCTGTTCTTGTATGAAGTTACTCTCTTGCAACCTACTTAGAGCCACGTTACAAAGCTAAGTTATTTTCACCTAGTACATTAGAACGAGTTAAATCATCACTTGGCAAAGCAGTTGAAGAGCTTCAATCTCTTGGATCTGTCGCTTCGCCACCCACCAAAAGAATAAAAGTTTCAGTGACAGAACCAACACCTTCAACAAGCAAATCTATCGCAGAATCTGTCTCTCAGTTTCTTGAGTCAAGCAGCAATGACGAGACCTACGCGATGTCAAAAGATGTAGTAAAAATGATCGAGAGCTATCACCAAGAAAAACGCCTGGCTGCATGTGACAATCGTATTAGTTGGTGGAAAAATACGCAGAATATCTATCCATACTTGAGTAAACTTGCAAGGAAACATTTAGCCTGTCCTCCAACAAACGTACCAAGCGAGAGATTATTTAGCAGTGCTGGATTAATATATGAAAAGAGAAACAGACTGGCAGCAGAAAAGGCAGAAAAATTAATGTTCCTTAAGCATAACCTTCCTATAATTAAGTTTGAACATTAAACGATGAACATCTTAGTTTACTTTATTTTAATTACTCATTTATAAATATGCCTAATAAAACTTTAAACTTAATATAAATAGTTATCAAGCTAATTAAAGATCTCTTTCTATAAGGGTGGAGGTTGGGGAAAGAGGTCGTTGGGGTGCATTTGATTTGGGTTCACGTCCCGCATCCTGGTAACACAATTATGGTTTCTAATTGTGGCTGAAACTCAACAAAATATAACGAATTTATTTGCAGACGAATTCACTAATTGATTTCTATATTAGTTAGATGCTTGATATTATTTTATATGTTCAGAGAAAAGTACAGCAATTATTGTACAATTAATCAATTATATATACTACATTATAGCTACAGCTCTCTCTATATAATAACTTATTATATACGTTAAACACAACAAATCTCGAATATATGCTAAAAAATAACGAAAATGTAGACATCCGCATCCGCATCCGCGGATGTTGAAATCAAACATCCTCATCCGCATCCGCGGATGTGATAAAAATGACATCCGCTACATCACTAATATATATATATAAACGTGATTCGCAAACGTGTGACAGTAAAACCAATATTATGTCATGTAACAGCTTCATCATTTGAGATATATGATAGTTTAATGTAACTTTCTGAGAGATATATTATATCTTTCGGATACTTTTCGACAGTGTCTCGTTGCTTCCAAAGGTATTGTGTTACCAACGCCATTACTCTGATGATGCAAATATTGAACGCCTAAAATGATTTTTTATATATATATATAAAATAGAAAGGCGTTATACTATATATATATATATATATATATATATATATATATATTAGTAATGAAAAAGAGGAATAGCAGAGAGACAAAGAACATTTTTCAGTCTTTAATTATTACTGACGTTTCGGGGGTACACATATTCCATCATCAGGGCTAAAAATAAATATGATGAAATGTGTATAAATTGTGAAACGTCGGTAATAATTATAAAGACTGAAGGATGCTCTTTGTCTTTACAGTGTTCCTCTTTAGTATTATTAAACTACGTTTTCCTCGCAACTAGTCAGTCGATAGATGATATATTTTTTTTATGTGGGAAGTAGGGGGCAGGGGCTAGCGCCAGCAAAAATAGCCCCCCCCCCTTATATAAGAGAGTGCCAAAATCAAGGTCGCTGAGGTTCACGATGGCATTTTATCTTTTTTTAATAAATTTTGAAAATATTGTGTGGTGTGTAAAATGCATGTATGTGAAGTGAGGAATAGAGGAAGAAGTGTGTGTTTGAGAGCATGTTGGACTATTCACACAGTAGATGAGACACGGAAAAAATCAGCTAAAGAGGACAGTGACAGGAGAAACGGGAGTTCCAGCACTTCCTGTCTCCTGCCTAACGTACAGACTGAGGGTGCAAATGCTATCCTTGAGGATTGCAATAATAATAATAATAATCATTAATGACCCCAAGGATTTTGCCAGTAGTATGTGTGCATAATCACATGCCAATGGAACAAACCAACTGAATATAAGCTAGTTTACAAACAGTATAGTAAATTAGCAACCGTAGCTCAGTGAGTGACAGAGTTTCCTGTTTGAGAAATGGTGTGGGTAATAATAATTCCTGGATTTAACACTCATATGGTGTGGAGCAGATTGGTGACGACATATTTTTTTCTTTAGAACCATATTTTAAATATTGCTAAGGTAAGAAAACAAAAGATCCTCATATTCAGTGTAATTTAAAGTTTTTCCTCAACGTTATTTATTGTCGTGCAACAATGGTACGACAGCAAAAGATATCCAATTAGGCAATTACAGCAAAAGATATCCAATTACAGCAAATATTACAGCAAAAGATATCCAATTACAGGAAAAGATACCCAGTTACAGCAAATATTACAGCAAAATATATCCAATTACAGCAAATATTACAGCAAAATATATCCAATTACAGCAAAAGATATCCAATTACAGCAAATATTACAGCAAAAGATATCCAATTACAGGGACAATATTTATTTATTTCCATATAAAGAAGTGAAGTAAAAGATTTACTTAAAAATTTGAAGTTGAAGATTTATTTGGAGCGAAGTTGTGTTTTGTATCGTTTTTGTCATATTTAAATTCATGAATTAAATTAAAATTGACATTTTAAGGTGGAAACACCAGAAAGAGCAAAAAAAAAAAAAAAAGGCAAAAGAAACAGTAGATGAAACAGCGGAAGAACAAAGAGGTCTTCAAAACAGAGAAAGAGAAAAATTTAGAACTCGCCAAAAGGTGAACGAGTTTTTATTCCACGAATTGATTTGGCGTCGAGTGAAACAAATTTGCCTTTTACGTTCAAAAGACGACGGATTCCATTAATTGCAGCTTTTGTTATAACGGTGAATAATTCAAAAGTACAAACTTTTTATCATAAAGGAGTATTTTTCCTGGAAGCAGTGTTTGTTTACGGACGCTGTTGTATTGACGCGCGCAAGATCAGAGAATAATTTGAAGGTATTTGTTGTTGAGGATAAGAACGAAGAAAATTTACTAAAAGATGAAAAGGTGTTCACGAGAAATGCAATATACGATGAAATATTTGATTGATTAGTGAAAACCAAAATCAGTAAAATCAAGCAGTAATTTATGATGAATTTGGAATCTATTTCGATGTAGTTATTTTGGTTTGGTTTTTCTTTTATGATGAAGAGGGAAATTTGGCGGACAAAGCTCGCTGAGGGAAGGGCGGTGCTCCCTGAGGGGTTTACAAAACTCCAATCTGTCATTATTTGAAGGGTTGGCCAATTTATATATATATATATTAGCTTCAGAATACATTATATATATATATTTGTGTGTGTGTGTGTGTGTGTGTGACGTTTAAAAGGGGAGGTACGCACATAGTTATTCCTCAGATATTAATTTGAAGACAAGTTAATTACAATTTGTTTGTTTGATTGCGTTCTTTAACCTCCTTTACAACACCTAAGGTCATATGATGGAGACCTACAAGTAGGGCATGGTTCCGATTAATCAGTCAATCATTCGAATTTTTAATCACTAATTAATCAGTTAATCATTGATAAATTAGAAAATTTCATCATTCATCACTTTTTCCTAAAAATGATTAATTAACCATGCCCTACCTACAACCTCTGAGATCAGATGATGTAGCGACCCTTGGTTCGGATCCTACGTTAAGGTGTAGGTCCCCCTCCGGCATATGATCTTAGACATTACGAAGAAAGTTAAACAACGCAGTCAAATCAAAATCCAGCCAATAGCAACATGGGAGAAACGAGCCCTGTATGGAGGTTTATGTATTTTTGTACATTTGCACATTTGTTGGTACATTTTGTACAATCGTAAATAGAGAGTTTGGAGAAGCATAATCGAAGGTCGGTGTAAAAAAGAAAAATTAGTAAATTTAATTATTATTAATTGACAAACCTTAATTATTAATTAAACATAATTAAAAATAAGAGTAATTATCATGTAAAAACTCATTTGGTAAAATTAAAAAGTGTATATATATATATATATATATATATATATATATATATATATATATATACAGGGTGGTGCAAAAGTCTGGACTCATAGGCAATTTACTATATAAAAAATATCTTTAACAAACCAAGAACAATACAAGCGCTAAAGGATAACATCACAACAGAAATTGAAGCCATAAGAACGAATATTACTATGCTTACAAATGTGCAAAGGTCTTGTGTCAACCGAGTAGAAAAGTGTTTGGAAGAAGATGGACATCAATTCGAACACTTATTGTAAATTCTGAACTAGAACGTTAAATTTAACATAATTTAGTCACTGGTGTATGGTTAATTAAATTTCATTTCATAATAAACTTCCTGCAGGCCACACTTTTTTTCCATATAAACCGCCTATGGGTCCAGACTTTTGCACCACCCTGTATATATATTCCGTTTTGATTCTGAAAATATTAAATATTTAAAAAAGTTAATTACCAACGATGAAAGTAAATTAATACCACAAGGTACAGTACTGGCACCACTTCTATTTATTATCATGTTAACAGACATAGGCAGTGAAGTAAATAGCAACAGTATAGTAACATCCTTTGCGGACGATACAAAGATCAGCAGAAAAAGCAGCAATGCAAAAGAGGTGGAGGCCTTGCAAGAGGGACACAAACAAAATATACAAATGGTTAGAAGACAACAATATGACATTTAACACGGAGAAATTTCAGCTCTTGAGATATGGTAGAAAAGAGGAACTTAAACAGACTGCACATTATGCTCCAGACAGACAGGAAATTCAGAGAAGCACGAAATGGATCGATTTGGGGGTGATAATGACCGATGATGCGAAATTCGAGACACAAAATCAGACAGCGATAAACAAAGCAAAAAGAGTCGCGAAAAAAGGGACAAGATAGTAATGATTCCCCTGCTGAGAACACTGATTATACCAAAACTTGAATACTGCTCAGTTTTGACGTCCCCATATAAAAAGGAAGAAATTAATAAACTAGAAGAAACGCACACACATTTCACAGCCAAGATTGATGGCTGCAAAGAACTCAACTACTAGGAAAGACTAAGTAAACTAAATCTGTACTCCCTGGAAAGAAGAAGAGAGAGGTATACCATAATCTACATATGGAAACTGATCGAAAAACTGGTACCAAACCTCAAACTAAACCCAATTACCATTCAAACAACGCTGGAAAATAGGAAAGGCAGAAAGTGTATGTTCCCAAATTAAAGGCCCGACAAGGGACCTTTTCAACACTGAAGGAAAAAAGCTTGGTTGTAAGGGGACCAAGACTTTTTAACCAGCTTCCAAATGACCTCAGGAACGTTACAGGGTCAAAGTTGAAGTCTTCAAAAGAAGACTAGATGCCTGGCTCAGGACGGTACCAGATGAACCGGGTGTACCTGGCTATGTGCGGTGGAGAGCGCAAGGATCAATCCCAGAATAGGCACCTGAAATCATTTTTAGGTGCTTAATCTGGGATTGAAGCAAAACACAGGTGCTTAATCTGGGATTGAGGAGAAAAAAATATAAACAGTTTTTAGAGATATAATTTCATTGTTTTTATCAATATTTGAAAAAATCAACTCTAACCTAACCTTTTGCTATATCTATACCAATTTATGTGGCAAGATAGATTTGCTTCAGATGGATTCAGAAACATTCGGGTTCATATTGCAGGAATTTATAATATCTAAAATTTTTCTTTATTCATTAAACCACTTTAAACCTTTTATAACTTTGCCTTTATTACATTTGTAATAAACTTTGTATAAACAATAAATTTTGTAATCATCAGTTTTTTTTTATTTAATTCCTTGCAAGGTGCCTATTCTGGGATTGAGGTTGAACGCAGGTGCTTCATCTGGGATTGAGGTACATCAGGTGCCTATTCTGGGATTGACCCGAGCGCAAGAGAGCAACTCGCTCCTCCACCAAGCCAGGCCTAGAGGCGTGGCCTCCAGCTTGACCGTGCGCAAAAGAGACAAACGCACGGAATTGCAACGAGGTTACACACACACACATATATATATATATATGTATCAGTGATGTACAGTAGGTCTCGAGATCGGTCTCGGTCTCGAGACCGATCTCGAGACCCAATTTGCAGATCTCGATCTTGATCTCGGTCTCCGCTATTTAGATCTCGGTCTCGATCTCGATCTCGACAGACGCGGTCTCGGTTTTTCTCCCCGAGACCTTTCGAGACCTCTCGAGACCGTAATGAAAAATACATGTTATTGGCATACTCATGATGGTGGCTTGGTTGAACAGACACAATTCAGAATGTTTATAAAAAGTTTGTAAAAGTAAGGGACTCTAGGTATTCACTAATCAGTCACCCTGTTTTGAGTTGCCACGTTTGGCTTGTCGGGGTGTGTGGGTCTGGATTTTTTTAGGTTAGCGCTACAAAAAAATTTGCCCCCTCCCCCCGCCCCAGTCAGATTAATTTTATTGAAAATGGAAACACTAAATAGAGAGTTATATATATATATATATATATATATATATATATATATAAAAGAAGTAAATAAATAAAAAGTACGTATATATATATTCATTTGTTAATTTATAGGCTACACTTTTTGCATTCAACACACTACATCTGAGAAAGTAGTTATTAGTTTATTAATATACTTAACATAGTCTAATTTCCATAGTAGTGTAAAACAAATTGAAAGGGCATGAGCTTGGTCTCGATCTCGGTCTCGGTCTCGAATTTTAAGGGTCTCGATCTCGGAAGGTAGATCTCGATCTCGAACCTTTGATCTCGGTCTCGATCTTGGTCTCACAGGATCAGGTCTCGGTCTCAGTCTCGGACTTGGTGGTCTCGACTACATCACTGATATGTATATATAGAGGCTACACCTTTGGTTAGCTTCCGCCCGAATTGTTCATTTTGACGAAGGTCAGGTTTGTCACTCCACTTTAGACCTACAGTTTAACGTGGAATCCGAACCACGCCCCACCAGCAACCCAGCGTCTTAACTACTAGGCCACCCAGGGTACCCATTATCTACCAACCACTTTCTCTTTTTTTTATTGTGTGGAAGGATGAACAGCTGCCGGATGAACCGGCTGCCGTCACCGGGTCTCAAACCCGGGGCCAATGGATTCGTAGTCAGCGACGCTAACCACTACACCACCGAGTAGCCCATAAGTCCCACTCGGTTATAATTAAAGCGAAAATCCATCTAGCAGAGCTCACACTGACTAATCGATTACTAAGGAAAGAATATATATGTCGAGATGGTTAGATTTTACCCTTTGAATTATTAATAAATATTTCTGAACTTATTATAAACTTTTTACTTTGTTTGATTTTTTGTATTTTATTATAACTCATTGGAACATATGGGCCACCCTGTATATATAAGATAGAGAGAAAGAATCTCTGAGTAAAACTATCACCAACGATCCCTTTCAATGCATTTTGTTCTTATCCCAAATAGGGAATTTGTGTTTGCTTTCAATCCCTATTTAAGTATTATTAATGGAAGGAGGAGGAGGAGGAGGAAGCAGCTTTTAACCTCCGCAGAAGAAGTAAACATAAATAAGTTCTGTAAATGTTTATGTGAAAGAACGAGTTTGTGTTTCTTCAACTTTTAAATATTCTTACCATGTTTTATGGAAACGTTTACTTTTAAGTCCAGCGGTGCATCTATCTATCTATCTATCTATCTATCTATCCCTATATTATATATACTGTTTGCTGTAACTTTTTAAATTTTTGTCAGATCGTCGGGCTGAGGAAACAACCAACCATTTCACAGAAATTCTCTCCCCAATCTCACTCTTGAATACTATTTTACTTGGTTGGTGGAGTTACTACCTGGGTCAGCGCCCTCTGGTAAAAGAAGGACGTAAAATGGGAGTACCAACCAACTAATTTATCTAGATTTTATTCTTTCTGTGAATGTAACCGCTGTGTGTTGGATAGAGTATAATTTCCTGTTGTTTGAAATTACCACTGTTTTCTGTGATGGTTTTAGAAGTATATAAATATTCAACAATTTTGGAGGTTTGTTGACATTAAAAGACTTTCTGGCAAACTGCTTGGATTTACACACAACAGAAGGTAAATTAATGGTTTATTGTACTTGGAAATGTTTATAAGTATACAAATAGTTATTGTGTGGAATCTATATTGTCCTGTGGCTATACTATGATGTTATTGCTATTAATACCAATCAGGATAAGTGTAATTGTTGTGGAAATTTTGGCTAATATTAAGATTCACTGATAACCAGATTAGGTTATTTTAGATTGGTTAGTTATTTCTCACGTAACCAATTTCAGCCAATTACGATCTTTGTAACAAATTTTAACTTTGTTAAAAACTGGTCATTGAGGAAACTTGATATTTACCGAAATTTAATAATGTTCAATAATACAGGTTACAGGCATTGGCCAGGCAGTGTTTCACCATAGTTTGAAGCCTATCGAAGTACAGGTAAGTTTTTTAATATTCGTGCAGTTTAGGTATCAAGAGAGACTTATCCTTCGTCTGTTTAGTTTAGTTTATCAGTATTTAGGGAAAGGTTTTACAATTAATGACTGTCTGAATTTGTAGAATTATACGTGAAAATTCCAAATTTTTACGTATGTTGTACAAGGTGGCGCAAAAGTCAGGAGTCATAAATTTTAACTAAAAATTATAAATTTTTTAACTAAAAATATTTGGTGCTACTTTAGTATGCGGGCTACCTACGATTGGTTAGGTTTAGTCGTGATATTTTCGTTAAAACTAACGAAAATATCATGACTAAACCTAACCAATCGTCAAGGGCGATTGACATCGGGATGTAAACAAGCAATTAGTAAACAAGATAATAAGATATAATTAAAAGGTAGACCGCCGAATCGTAGGTAGACCGCATACTAAAGTAGCACCAAATATTTTTATTTAAAAATAGGGTAAATTTGCAGTTTTGGCCCCAATTCGTTTTGAACATGAAACTTATGTTTTTTCCTGTTTTTTGATGATTCATTCGAATTTGGCATCCGTTTCCGTCGCAAATCACTCGGTTTTGAGAACCCCCCCCCCTCCTCCCAACAACATTAAAAGCCAAAAAAGTGTGATTTGCGATGGGAATGGATGTCAAATTCGAATGAATCATAAAAAAATAGGAAAAACATAAGTTTCATAACCGAACCCAACTCAATCCACTGCATTGAGTTGGGTTGGGTTATGACGGAGTGATAAGATAAACGATTCCTTCAGAATCCGGCCGTAAATTAGTATAAAAAATAAATCTTTAAACTAACGAAAATATCATGACTTAACCTAACCAATTGTCAAGGGCATGCAGTCGACCTAACGAGTCAGTTATTCTTAAAAAATTTATGAGTCACTTCAAACGGAGTAAGAGCGCAACCTTCACACACTGTAGCCATGGCTAGACTAAGACAATATGGCGGACCAAAAATTAGTATTATATATCCGTTGTTATCCATTTGCGACGGAAGTGGTATTAGAAAAAAAGTTGTCTGAAATTAAGAGATACAGCTAAACAACACATCACAATTGCCGAGAACCGATTGGGGTCGAAACTGCAATAATACCAAAAAGAGTAGCGACCATAGAAAAGAAAAGATTAATTCTCTCTGGTTCCTTTGACTCCTGTTTTGACGCTTCCTGTATTCTGATCTTCTCATATTTATAATTATTTATGAATGACGTGAACTTCCGAGTTCCATAATTTGTTTTGGTAAATATTAAGTTTCGTCGAGACAAGGTTTTTGATAGTTAAAATTTGGGTACTTTTCCGTTATACCCCACAATTTTAATAATCCTCCAATGTCAATCGCTCTTGATGATTGGTTAGGTTTAGTCGTGATATTTATGAATGAATTTTCGTTGTTTAATATATATATATATATATATATATATATATATATATATATATATATATAGGGTGTCCGAGATTTATCTGTACAAGTTTTGGCTGTTATTAAAAGTCAACCATGAAGTGTAGAAATTCCAGTTTGTCCCATTTTACAGAGAATCTCATTAAGTTTTTTCTGATACCAAGTTTTGACAAGTTTTTTAGAAATTCCAGTGTGTCCGAACATTATCTGTACAATTTCATCTTTTAATAAAATTCTTGATAACACGCGTAAAATTCTTAAACAAGATTATTTAGAATCTGTATTTTCAAGATTTTTTTATTAAAGTAACGTTGTTACAAACATTCGATATGTGCACCATTAGTGATTCGCAAAACACCCAATCGATACTCCAAATGTTGCCATGTACGCTGCAGCATATCCTCATCAATTCGCTCAATAGCAGCTGTGATTCTTGCTTTTAAATCATCAATGTCTGTCACCCGCGTACATTTCTAAAAAACTTGTCAAAACGTGGTATCAGAAAAAACTTAATGAGATTCTCTGTAAAATGGGACAACACTGGAATTTCTACACTTCATGGTTGACTTTTAATAACAGCCAAAAATTGTACAGATAATTCTCGGACACCCTGTGTGTGTGTGTATATATATATATATATATATATATATAAATATATATATATATATATAATATATATATATATATATATATATATATATAGTAGTCATTTACTCAGTAAAAAAAAAAAAATGTTTTCAAAATAAGCCTATAGGCTGTAGAGCATAGATCCGCCCCTGTCCCGGTTTTTCCAAGCACAAATCTGGACACCCTATGTCCAACCAACCAACATGTTGGTTGGACATAGGGTGTCCAGATTTGTGCTTGGAAAAACCGGGACAGGGGCGGATCTATGCTCTACAGCCTATAGGCTTATTTTGAAAACATTGTAAAAAAAAAAAAAAAAAAAAAAAGAGTAAATGACTACTAAATATAATAATACACACCTTAGTCATTTTGTTTGTCCCGAAATTTTTTTCTGAAAACCGGAACATGTCTCGGAAAACCAGGACGTATGGACACCCTAGACCAGTGGATCCCAACGTGGGCGTTTGAGAATCTTAGGGGGTAGCTAGGAAACTGTAAAATTGCTACTTTCTATTAATAAATCACTTATCTTGTTATATTATTATCTTTGAGGGGGGCACCAACAAATATTGATGGACATAAGGGGGCGTTGGTCTAAAAAAGGTTGGGAACCACTGCCCTAGTCTCTTACAACAATTTAAGTTTATTTCTTGTATATATTGTTAGTCTTTCGTGAGACCTACTTTTGCTTTAACTCGTAGGGTTTATCCGGGTTGGACTCGAACCACTGTATTTGCTTGATACAGTCTTCACTGAACAGACTATAAAATTGTATAGATTACAGTTTGTTTACAGTTTCGCTGTTTTTACTGTAACCCGGTAGTTTGAATTTACTGTACAGTTCCGGAAAAAAGTTTGACTAGAAACAATTTATAAAAAATTACTAGTTGGTAATATTTTATTTTTGGTTAATATTGAGTTTCGGAGGCAACAGATTTTGGTGATCTGCTCATCGTATCCCCTAGATCAATCAGGGTGAATCTTATGTCTCGCTTAAGTTACAGTAGGTTAGATTATCTTTTAAGTTGGTTAGTTAATTCTCATGCGACCAATTTTCGGTTAATCGGGTGTCCAAAATATTGATGTCCTCGAAACTTAATATTTACCCTGTAATAGTAATGAAATTTCAAAAACAAAACACTCGTAGTATTAAACTACACCTTTTCACTCTCAAATTAAAATAAATGAATTTCAAATTAAAATAAATGAATTTCAAATTAAAATAAATGAATTTCAAATTAAAATAAATGAATTTCAAATTAAAATAAATGAATTTCAAATTAAAATAAATGAATTTCAAATTAAAATAAATGAATTTCAAATTAAAATAACTAATGTGAGGTTAAGAAAAATTATATTTTGTTCAAAGTAATGATATTTCCAGATTCAATCAAGATTTTCTACAAGAGAAAATAAATATTTGAACGTCATTTCTTGTATCTTAGTACATGTAACTGTATAAATAAAGCAACACAGGATAAAGTAACGTACAGCTATTCCGTGTATGTTAGTACACATACTGTAGTTATACAAGAGAAAACAAAAGTTACATGATAATGAATTGGTATTTCTTGTATGTTAATATGAAAAAGAGAGAAAGCAAAGTATGATGCATTAGTGCATTACTTAATGGTCATTTCTTTGTTTGCACACAAAATTACATAAAAAAAAACATTCAGTTATCACCTAATTGTAAATCCTGTAGCTGCATCACACCAGCAAAATGTTTTTGGACATGGTTGCAAGTTTTCAGACACAGCATTGGTGTGATGGTTGAAATGGCATTATCAATGCAGCGTTTCAGATTTTACACAATCTCTGTTTTAAATTGACTTTCATATATTTTAAATTGACTTTCATATATTTTAAATTGTATTTCACTTGCTTTAATTTGAAATTCAGTTGTTTTAATTTGAAATTCAGTTGTTTTAATTTGAAATTCAGTTGTTTTAATTTGAAATTCAGTTGTTTTAATTTGAAATTCAGTTGTTTTAATTTGAGTGAAAAGGTGTAGCGTAAAACGTAGTTTCTGGTGTGTTGGGCTCGTGTGTCGAAGTGTTTTCAATGTGGGTATTTATGTGGATATTACAGTTAGTCACCGTAACTTTTGTGGGGAAATACTTTTTGTACTTGAAATTTCACTTCAGTTGATCATGTTAAACCGTTTTCTTCCCTCCAGAGATTTATTTGTCGTAAATATATTAAACCAATAATCTCATAATAAAGAACCCGTGATTTACTGTAACTTCAAGCTCTGTTCCATCATCCCAATACGACGTTCACATTTTTCGTGGAATTAGTTTCAAATGTACGTTTTTGGGGAAATCGGTTGACAATGTTAATTAACGCTTTTGGAATAAACGTTTTTTATTCCCGGTAATTTCTGAGGTTGGTTTAAGGTTAGTTAAATACCTTTCGGCCAATTTCGTGAAAAATATTAAATAAAGGATTGTGACCTTTGGCTTTCCTGACCTTAATATGGAATCCTATGTGTGAACGTTCAGCGAAAGGGATATTCCCTTTTAAACGGAACAGGAATTCCACGAATAAAGTTCTGGGAACTTTTGTGCCACGTCCAAGTGCGGTGCGAATAAGGTATAAGGGACTTAGAAACTCGTTGATCATTCCAGAAGCGCGAAACCCGTTTTAATACATCCACCATATTATATTCTTTGTACGTTTTCACATTTATAACTCTGCTTCATACGATAAGGTTAAAGGTAAAATAGTTTTCTTTTGTTTTCGACATGGGTTCCCAAAAACTGATTTAAAAGGCTGTGTGAAAGTTTTCTACGGATATACTCTCCGGAAGTTCTGTACATCCATCATTCTCTATAAAGGAACACTAGATAGGAAATTCTTGACGTTTTCTTTAGTTTTTTGGGTATCTGCTTGGCAAATACGCTTCCTGCTTCGCTTTCTCGAGGTTTGTTAGTTTTCAGAGTTTTTCTGTATGACTTCTCGCTTCAGGAATTTGCTTTAAAAAAATGTAGATATAAGGATATACGAGGCCCTCATTGGAAGAAGTGGCTAATCGACAAGAGCTGAAAACGCAAGAAAACTGTTAAAGTTGTACCAATTTGAAAATGCCATAACTTTTGAACTTTCTGAAGATATTTTGACGAAATATCTTCAAGTTCAAACGTTATGGCACTATCAGATTTTGGTACAACTTTAACTGCGTTTTCTGGCGATTTTTACTTGTCGCTTAGCCACTTCTTCCTCGGAGGGCCTCACATATGGGTAAGTTTTTTTTCATCTCTAGAAATCGAAAACACCATTTCTTGGACTATATCTGTTAAAGCTACCATCTATCTTGCAATTTCGTTCAAATTATATGAATAACGTACGAATATTTCAGTAGCTGATTCTTTCCTTCAGTGAATATTTTCTCAACCTGAAAATATAAGATGATATACAAGAAATTGCATCTGTATTTCAGCAATCAACCCATATACTGTACCAGTCTTATTAAGAAGAATATAAAGAAACTATAATCCAACATTTCGTATGCCCAGACCTTTTTTTTCTTCTCGAGCGCGAAACTCATTGATCCTCGTCTTTGCAACATTTCTTTCAAATGAAAAGACACGGTACATTAGTAGAAGGCTCTACTGTATATACATACACATTTCTCCATTTGATGCTAGTTTCGTCCAACGACGTTGATGCATTCACGCAACCATGCAGAGATATTTCTTTAAATGTCGTATACTGTATACAAACTTTTATTGCTTGTGGCAGAGAATTAGGCAAGACACGTGAAAAATTAATAATATCCAGGTATATTCATACGTCTGCCTCAAACAAAGCCTATTCAGAACTCAGAGATTACATTTTCCTCTTCCATAAACAGTTTTCAATCATTTCGTATAAAGAAATCTTGGAACTCAGTAGCATAATTTTCGCTATGGAATGAGCGAGATTTGTACAATTTCCTCTCACCCCCCCCCCCCCCCCCCACTTCTTTCGCTCGCTTGAATTATAAAGCAAAACCCGAAAAGGGAGTATGGGAAAATCATCATTCCTTTAAATTTAAAAGTAAATAAATACCTTCTCTTAATTTGTAGGAAGAATTTTTTTTTTTTTAAGCAAAAGTCTAAAATGAAAGCGTGAAGATACTCAACCCCCCCCCCCCCCCCCCAAATCCAAAAAAAATTTCGCATGTTTTTAAATTTTTGGGGAAAAGGTTTTTCACCATAAAATTCCGCGATGATAATTATGAGTCTTACCGCGATACATTTTAATTATATGAATCTTTTCTCTGTATATAAAATGGCTTCTGTGTATCTTTCTTGTCGAAACTTTTAAATTTTTTGAATAGAACGTGTTATCTTTTCAGTAAGCATCGTGCTTTAAGCGTCTGAAATACGAAATACCTCAAGTATTAAGCGTCCTTCATTTCTGACTACACCTGTGAAATCTGAGGGCACACACGTGTGTGTATATATATATATAATGTGTGTGTGTATGTAGGAAATGATTGTTCGTTTATATACACGCCTAAAGGGCTAAAGTAATTTCCGCCAAATTTTGTATACACATTAAGGGAGAACCAGGGAATGTTTTACTAACACACCAGTCCCTACCATTCCCCCTCTGGTGGGGGGGGGGGGGCAGTGGGACATTTAGATCAGGGGATTATCCTGACCCGTCTGCTATTCAGTGCCATTGTCTTCAAAACGTTTTTCCAGATCTGCATGGATGCGTCAAATGTTTCTGAAGAAAGGCGTCATCTGATACAGCTGTCTTCTATTTCTCCAGCTTTTCCACTCGGATAAAAGTGAACTATTCCTTACTGCTTTTGTACTGGATTAAAATTTTATTATTTTATATATATATATATATATATATATATATATATATATATATCACGCGGTGGCCCAAAAGTAGGTATACAGTTCAATTTAAAAAACAAACTATACCTACTTTTGGACCAGTCTCTATATATATCACACACACACACACGCTTTTTCATAATTATAGAAATAATTACATTAGAAGCTTTGGAATTCTCTGAGTCATACTGAAAAAACAAGAAAACAGTGTGATATCTCAAGACACTGGAAAAAAACTGGTCTAGCAATTTTACACACCCGCAAACATTCTAAATCTAAAAACTTAAGATCATGATAGCATTCTTCACAACTCTAACCAAGCCTTATTTTATTGGTTTGATTGACTATGGTCTCTATAAAATTGGTTAATAGTTAATTTATTAGTGTACAAATGGCAAAATTATGGAGCATCTCTGGTCAAATCGTTTAAAATATAGAAGAAATTATTAACTCAATGACAAAAACGAATAAATAGGTGACTATTTCGTTAGAATAGTACTGAAAAATAGGTTCCATAAAAAAATTTTCCCCTTCTCAAATGGGGCCTTTTTTGGTAACTTACTCCAACTGAGTGCCACTAAAGGAATTGCTTATCAAGATACAATACATTTATAATTTTTATAATTTAAGAGTAATTTCTAAAGTGTGTATATATATATATATATATATTACACACCGAGAGTTTATGATCTCGATAAATTTTTTATTAGCAATTTAGACAAAAAATTAGGGGTACCCAAAACTAATTACTCGGTGTAGCGCTTTCAGGGAATGAATAATACTACCTTTTACTGGTGATACACTAAAGCCATATTACGTTATAAAAACGTCAAATTATTAATTATGACTATCAAACATTTGGAATGCCGAACATCTCGAGAGGCGAGTTGTTCATCATCCTAAGACTTGCAGAACATGTTCTAAAAAACATTTAGAGAGTTTCATGTATATATATACATATACACACACAGGGTGTTTTAGGAGGAAAGGTCAATACTTCGGGAGGTGATAATATCGGTCATTGTGAGAAAAAAAAGTTCATATGAACATGTCTAATTCTGAATGGTTACGGGGATAGAGCTGTTTGAATCTACAAATACCAAAGCATTGTTAATGGTAATCAAGAAAGAGAAACAAATTACTGTTTCTAACATTTAATGTTTAAACATTGGCATTTTTAATGGTATCAGACACAGAAATGACAAATTTGTTAGTTTACAATACGTTTTCGAAAATCCCACTGTCAACCTCAATGCACTTTGCAACTCGTGTGCGAAGATCGCGTGTTGTTCGTCTGAGTTGATCTTGACGGTTCCTTTATGCGGGCAGCAGCATCCAAAATGCGCGCGAGCAATTCGTCTCGTGTATCCACCTTTCTTTTGTAAACTGACTTTTATCCACCCCCACAAACAATAATCTAACGGAGAGAGGTCTGGAGACCTTGGTGGCCATTGAATGGGACGGACCACCGCGGGGAGAGGAAGAGCTGCGCGCGCATCAGATTCAAACCGCTCTATCTCCGTAACCATTCAGAATTAGTCACATGTTCATATGAACTTTTTTTCTCACAATGACCGATACTATCACCTCCCGAAGTATTGACCTTTCCTCCTGAAACACCGTGTGTATATATATGATCAGTAATGATCCTGATGACGTCATTTAACTTTTTAAAATTATTTAATTTATTAACACCCAGGTGCATAACCTCGGGACCTAATCAATGTGTGTGTGTGTGTGTGAAGTGTCAAGTTTGTAACTGTGTCCTCTTATTATTATAGATTAATATTACCGGCGACAATGTGAAGTCAAGATTTTCATGACTGTTCTTTTCTATAGTTTTATTGACCAAATAATTAGTCATGAAAATCTTAAGATTCAGAAATCTTGACACAATGTGAAGCTCAAAATTTTTACGGCTGCGTTCTTTTCTGTAGTTTAATCGCGGTGCTGGGGCTTTCCGGCCCAGTAATTTTAATTACTTAATTTAACACAGGTGCACAATCTGGGTACCTAATCAATATGCGTGTGAAGTTTCATGTTTATAACTGCTTCCATTTTGGAGTTATGGCTGGAACACACACACACACACACACACACACACACAACACACACACACGTCCTTTTATTATTATAGACATATATACACGCGAAGTATATCATGAAGTAAACTGAAATAAACTGTGCAGCACAGAGGAGCATTTGTCCTTCCGTCGCCGAGCCACGTCCCAACGGACCCAAATACGCTATCGACTACACCATTCAGAAAATCAAAAAATGTCATTTAAAGTGCAGCTTTGGACGTGACTCGACAACCCAAGGATGTATCCTCCTCTCGTTTTGCTTTGGTGAGGTTGTTTAACCTCCTTCGCAACCTCTAAGTTATAACGGGAAGGACCTACAGCTTTACGTTGGGATCCGAACCACTGGTCGTTGAATAATCTGAACGCGAAGGACTCTCTCTCATTTCGCTAACAAACGGGAAGTGGTGTTATGACATTGGCTACGACGTAGCATATTCTCCTCTGTGCTGCACGGTATGCCTCAATTGCCTCATGCTCCACCTGAAATCAATCTAAGATTATTGTAGTGTGTAAGAGAGAGTGTGAGAGAGCCTTGGAACTATATTGCTTTAGAACAAATTCTGTGGAGCTTTGAATGATGAGCAAGCTACCTCCCGAGATTCCGGCATTCCAAATGTTTGCCAGCTGCAATTAATATTTCGAATCTATACTATAATAAGAGGTCCGTCTGTCCGTCTGTCCGTCCGTCTGTCCGTCTGTCCGTCTGTCCGTCCGTCACACTTTCAGAAATTGTTAGAAAAAATTGTGAGAAAAAAATTCAGAAATTGTAAAAAAAAAAATTCAGAAATTGTATTACGGGCGGCCATGTGAAGCTCAAGATTTTCATGACACTGTTGTTTTCTGTAGTTTAGGGAAGGGTGAGGGTGGAGGAAGGGTGGGGGTAATGGGGGATGGGTGTGTGTAATGGGGAGGGGTGGGGTAATGGGGGATGGGTGTGGTAATGGGGAGGGGTGGGGGTAATGGGGGAGGGGGTTAGCCCCCAAGTTGTATGAATGGGGGTGAGGAGGTTTTGGGAGATACCAGATTCAGAAATGTTGACACAATGTGAAGCTCAAAATTTTCTGGGTTCTTTTTTTGTAGTTTAGCCTGTCTAACCGTCAGCGAAGTGACGGGAACTGTACTAGTTTTCGATAGCGTGAATGTATAAGTGTACACCTTTTCACTCTCAAATTAAGAGAAATGAATTTCAAATTGAGAGAAATGAATTTCAAATTGAGAGAAATGAATTTCAAATTGAGAGAAATGAATTTCAAATTGAGAGAAATGAATTTCAAATTGAGAGAAATGAATTTCAAATTGAGAGAAATGAATTTCAAATTGAGAGAAATGAATTTCAAATTGAGAGAAATGAATTTCAAATTGAGAGAAATGAATTTCAAATTGAGAGAAATGAATTTCAAATTGAGAGAAATGAATTTCAAATTGAGAGAAATGAATTTCAAATTGAGAGAAATGAATTTCAAATTGAGAGAAATGAATTTCAAATTGAGAGAAATGAATTTCAAATTGAGAGAAATGAATTTCAAATTGAGAGAAATGAATTTCAAATTGAGAGAAATGAATTTCAAATTGAGAGAAATGAATTTCAAATTGAGAGAATGAATTTCAAATTGAGAGAAATGAATTTCAAATTGAGAGAAATGAATTTCAAATGAGAGAAATGAATTTCAAATTGAGAGAAATGAATTTCAAATTGAGAGAAATGAATTTCAAATTGAGAGAAATGAATTTCAAATTGAGAGAAATGAATTTCAAATTGAGAGAAATGAATTTCAAATTGAGAGAAATGAATTTCAAATTGAGAGAAATGAATTTCAAATTGAGAGAAATGAATTTCAAATTGAGAGAAATGAATTTCAAATTGAGAGAAATGAATTTCAAATTGAGAGAAATGAATTTCAAATTGAAGAAATGAATTTCAAATTGAGAGAAATGAATTTCAAATTGAGAGAAATGAATTTCAAATTGAGAGAAATGAATTTCAAATTGAGAGAAATGAATTTCAAATTGAGAGAAATGAATTTCAAATTGAGAGAAATGAATTTCAAATTGAGAGAAATGAATTTCAAATTGAGAGAAATGAATTTCAAATTGAGAGAAATGAATTTCAAATTGAGAGAAATGAATTTCAAATTGAGAGAAATGAATTTCAAATTGAGAGAAATGAATTTCAAATTGAGAGAAATGAATTTCAAATTGAGAGAAATGAATTTCAAATTGAGAGAAATGAATTTCAAATTGAAGAAATGAATTTCAAATTGAGAGAAATGAATTTCAAATTGAGAGAAATGAATTTCAAATTGAGAGAATGAATTTCAAATTGAGAGAAATGAATTTCAAATTGAGAGAAATGAATTTCAAATTGAGAGAAATGAATTTCAAATTGAGAGAAATGAATTTCAAATTGAGAGAAATGAATTTCAAATTGAGAGAAATGAATTTCAAATTGAGAGAAATGAATTTCAAATTGAGAGAATGAATTTCAATTGAGAGAAATGAATTTCAAATTGAGAGAAATGAATTTCAAATTGAGAGAATGAATTTCAAATTGAGAGAAATGAATTTCAAATTGAGAGAAATGAATTTCAAATTGAGAGAAATGAATTTCAAATTGAGAGAAATGAATTTCAAATTGAGAGAAATGAATTTCAAATTGAGAGAAATGAATTTCAAATTGAGAGAGATGAATTTCAAATTGAGAGAGATGAATTTCAAATTGAGAGAGATGAATTTCAAATTGAGAGAGATGAATTTCAAATTGAGAGATGAATTTCAAATTGAGAGAGATGAATTTCAAATTGAGAGAGATGAATTTCAAATTGAGAGAGATGAATTATTTTATAGCTGGTGGAGTACTTGGCATCTGAAACACGTTGGCAACATTCACAAGTCCCTAGCAACCGTTGCTACCATGACTCGACTCTCTGTTACCAAGGCGTCCTCTCTGACCCGGCCAGCTCTCACTCGCTCTCACAGCTGTGTATTTCAAGGTTATTAAAAGAACTGAGTTACGCTTTACTGTGATGATTTGGATTATTTTTACAATATAATTTCTACAGGGTGATCCAAAAGTCTCTCCACAGTAAGAAACAGCCTAATAGCCTACGCTTTGATAGATGTAGCCTAACAAAAGGCCTAATAGCCTAGCTCCCATTATTCAATCATGGACGTGAAATAACTACTGTGGAGATACTTTTGGATCACCCTGTAGAAATTTATATTGTAAAAATAATCCAAATCATCACAGTAAAGCGTAACTCAGTTCTTTTAATAACCTTGAAATACACAGCTGTGAGAGCGAGTGAGAGCTGGCCGGTCAGAGAGGACGTCCTTGGTAACTGAGAGTCGAGTCATGGATAGCAACGGTTGCTAGGGACTTGTGAATGTTGCCAACGTGTTTCAGATGCCAAGTACTCCCACCAGCTATAAAATAAAAGCTTTCGATGCACATTCAGATTTTACAAAATCTCTGTTTTAAATTGACTTTCATATATTTTAATTGTATTTCACTTGCTTTAATTTAAACTTCAGTTGTTTTAATTTGAAATTCAGTTGTTTTAATTTGAGAGTGAAAAGGTGTAGTCGCGCTAATCACCATAATGCGTCGTATGGTGATGCGTGCAGTTAATATCGCCTTCAACATTTTGTTCGGAATTTCTCATTCTGTTCCTATGGGCTCCTATAATAATGTTTACAGTAAGTATGGTACACATCATTAAATACCGTTTTCAGTCTGATATTGATATCTGTATTAAAAAATAAATTAATATATTGTTTTTAAATTACGGGGACATTTACGTCATATATATATAGCGTATAAAATTAATAATATATATTGTGTATCGCTCGTGTCTTTCCAGGAGTACAGTTTTAAGACTGTAGTCGAGATCGTCGAGATCAGTAGTCTTCACCTTCCGTTTCTTCTATCTTAGACTTAAAGTCCTTTGTCTGGCTTTGTTTAGAATGTTTCGTTTCATATTGGCTCGTGAGTACTGAGCAACACTCGGTTATTGGTAGGCTAAAGTCTTCCATAAATCTTAGCATGATGTCTGCTTTCTGTTGTGGAAGCTCCTCCAGATAATTTCCATTATTTTTCTAACTGTTGTGATTTTAATGTTAGTGTTTTCTGAATTCTGCATCCGACGACATTACTGTATTATTCCAAGATCCCTGCCCCGTGGTTTGATGTTACCTGTTTGGCTGCAATGTTGTGTACTTTATTCTGTAACACTTTGTTGTTGCCATACAAGTTGGAATTTTTGATAAACTTCATATTGCTGTTTCCCGCCCATTTAAATAATATTTGAATGTCTATTTTTTTAAATGTCACCTTCATTAACATTTTCATGTATATCTTTGTCATCCACGACACGCTATACGACACTGTCATTAACAGCTGCATCAGTCTGCAATTATATTATTATGAATAAGCGAACTAATACTCTACTTGTGGGACAGAGCTGACGACTTCTCATATTCCAGATCCAACTCCTTTCAGTACCACGCAGATGTATGTTTGTATAACCAGCTAATGTAAAAATATTTTGGTATATGGTGAGTATCGGCAAATAAATTTGAGAGACTGACAACTAGGTCTATTCTGCCAATCTTCATTTCGACAAAGGTTTCACTTGTCGCTATAGTATCATTACACACTCGTGTATGGTTTGGCAACCTTTTACATTTTATGAACAGAAGCAACAAAGTTAATTGAATTATCAAAACCTTTTAATGCGGATAATGTTAACAAAGGCAGAATTCGATCATGTAACAAGTACTGCAAAACGAACCCTTTACCAGTGAGCAAGAACTGTATGCAATTAATCTCTAATGACGTTAATAAGAGTACAGTAATTCATAGATAATCCGGAAATGCATTTTTTAGTCAGTACTAGTTCTATTGTGTGTGTGTGTGTGTGTGTGTGTGTGTGTGTGTTAGTATAAAGGTTGTTTACATTACTCGTACAATGCATAATGTACCGTCTATGTAAAACCCATTTCATTGAAAGGTTTTCCTTCGCTTTTCATATTCTGATTTTTTACATTGTATAATTAGTCAATAATTACTTTAACAATTAATTAATGGACGAAAGGCATTTTCAAACCTCAATATCTCTCTCTCTCTCTCTCTCTCTCTCTCTCTCTCTCTCTCTCTCTCTCTCTCTCTCTTTATCTGTCTTGCTTCTCAAAATATTTTAAGGAAACCTGCTACACGAAGTTGTATAAGCCTAACTTTAGTCAGGACAAAGTTGTTCGATGGCTTGACTTCGTAAATAAGGTGAATTCCATTAGTTTTAGCCAATCTTGAAGATCTTGAATCTTGCATTTTGCGTTCGTTGAGATTTAAGTTTTAGTGATTTTGGACCTTATGTACAGTCGTTCAAAAAGATAAGGATCGGCGAATAAATTGAAGTTGTCGGAAAAAATAACCAAAATTTAAAGAAAAAAAAATTGGTTGTGAAATGGCTTGTCTTATGATTGGGTCCCCAAAATCCCTAACCTCCCGAGAGAACCCCCTTTTCCATAGATAAAAAAACATGCGGTTTTCCTCCCCTATCTTCCATTTTTCACACAAAACTGCGAATATTCCTTAAACTTTTGAATAAATAAGTTTACTTGTTTGCTTTTAATAAAAAACACAAATAAACACAACCTTTATAGTTCAGGTTTATTGCTTCCCCTTTCCCTTTCCCCTATCTTCCAAAAACCCTTTTATTCAAGTCGACAACTAAAAATTTTCTGGAGAAATGAATATATATTCAAATTTACATTATGTATATGAAGAACCGTGTATAAACGCATTTTAAAGCAGAACATTGATCATTATTTCTATTATACTACTACTCATTATATTAAAATAAACGTACCGACATACTGTACAGCTTTGGTCAAACATGCAACAGGTATGTACGATCCCTCTCTCAGAAAAACCCAGCCTTTTTTGGTTCTGCTCGTTGGTAAAGCTATGAAAAACGAGGTTTATGTTGAAGCTTAACCCCAAAACAAGACTGGTGTATTATACACACACACACACACACACACACCAGTCTAGTATTTCAGGATTAAGCTATAATAAAAGTATAGAAAACGAAACACACTTAAAATATTGCTTGCTAAAACAATACCATAAAATAGTGTTGCAATATGCACTTCTCAACAAACTCGTGTATTACCCCACCAATGTTATTTCCTTCCTTTTATTTCTGACTGAAAATTGCAGAGGGCATCAGTTTTTTTTTTTTTTTTTTTTTTTTAAATGTCATTTATGGTTTTAGGAGAATTCACTCCCGGTAAATTCACTTGGTTTTGCTTCCGCCCGAATTGTTCATTCTGACAAAGGTCAAGCTCGTCACTCCACCTTAGACTTGCAGCAGCCAGCCCAGCGTCTTAACCACTAGGCTACCCAGGGTACCCATTTATCTACCAACCAATTTCTTTAATTGTGTGGAAGGATGAACAGCTGGATTTTGCTATGCGGCGCCTGCTATCAACGGGTCTGGATCCCGTGGCCGATGGATTCCTAGTCAGCGACGCTAACCACTATACCACCGAGGCGCATTTTATTTACTCCCCATGTAATTTACTATCTATTTGCATTAATTTTGGGTTTTTAATTTTTAATCAATATTCTTTGAAAACCACTTCAGTGATCCAATATAATCATTTCATCATGTGAGATACGAGTTTCAGTAATAATTAAATTTCGCCTATGGCCCTATATACCAGGGCCGGCCAACCCCATGCCCGCGGGCCAAAAGTTGCCCGTTTGACTTTTGGAGGTTGCCCGCTCAGAAAATAATAAATAAAAAAAATATATTAATTCTATAAAAAAAATAAAATAAATAAAAAATAATTATATGCACAATCAGTGATATATACTGTTTGTTTTAGACGCCAATATTTCCCTACCCTTCAGAATCTTAGTGACTTTGCTACCACCTCGACGTTGTTTCTTGTCGATCGCTTTACTACACGGAACATTGTATTCAGAAGTAAGTTTTATTTGTAATCTTTAAGATTTTGTATTTGGCAAAAGTTTAGTCTAAATTTACTTTGATAAACGGTTATTTGTAGTTATTAATTGTGATATTTTAATGATAATGATAAAATATTAAGGTGGCCCGCTTGACTTTTGATTTTTTTATAAAGTGGCTCGCTGACAAGACAACTTGGCCGGCCCTGCCCTATACGATACACGAGTAGTTTTAAGTCCTTAGTCGACAAGCCTGATCAATATTTCGTGTCCAAAGATCTCTGCTTGTAGCGCTATGTCCGAGTTTATCCCTTTATTTTAAGATTCAATACTAAAGTGAAATTTTAATTGTAAAACCTTGGTTGGGCGGAATGTTCATTTGGTTTTCATAGGTTGACAGTGAAAGGGGCTTAGTAAAAATTCTGACATATTTCCTCCTCATATTAGGGTGTGTCAATTTTGGGGGTGAAATGACTAAATTGAAAATCATGTGATTTGGTAGCAATTTAATGTAATCATTTGGCATACAAAATATCCTTGCATCAAAAACAATAAAAAATAACTCCTACGTACATCAATTTTAATTAAAAAATTTCATTTTTTCGTAAACTCGTAACAAAATAACAAATGTGCGCAACATCCTATCAACATTTAAAGTGGCAATAAGATATCATTCAGAGTCTTTATTTGAAAGTAACCAATGCAGTCATGTCCTTTTTGCTGCTGGTTTCCTTGACATCAGCATTCGGCTTGCTACTTGCGCTTTGATGTAGCCTTCTCGCCTCTCGTGACTGTAAACTTGACTAGCTGCTTTTGTGACCATTTTCACACATCTCACCACACACTGAGTGTGAGAAGGCCACTTTGGCACTTGCATTGGGGCCTCTTTAAGTTGTCTTAATCTTTGTTTGTTATACATGTCAGTGGTGGCTCCAAAACTTCCGAACTCAAGTTAACTAATTCTGACAATTTCGTGGCATTGACGTTTATCGGAGGTACCTTCCTTGTCTGAACAGAGCAGTCTCCCAGCTGGTCATCATCTAGTGATGTTCCTCTAAGCTTTAGAATGATTTCCACAGCCTCAGTTCGCTCTTTGGTACATTGGCTGCAGAGTATTGCTTGCAAAACTGCCTCTGGCCTAGCATACCAAGCGGACCTTCTCACCACAGGTAACACGATGTCCACTACTTTCCTTTGGTTCTCAGTATCTGTAATTGAAACAAGATGTGGTTGGGCCCCTCCATCCACATTGGATTAAGTTTTACATTGAACCAGTGAGGAAGATAAAACCCATAATAAATTCAACAATCAACATCAAATTCTGTAGCATTTTGCCCTTCAGTGCAGCATGTTTGGAAACCCAAATCCTGCAGAAACGAATCGCTGTAGTTAAACAATGACTGTGACTTACGGGTCCAATCTCCAAGAGAGCCAGATTTTGAGGAAACTCTCCTGATCTGACTGCTTGAACAATACGATAAGCGTAACATTGATCCGTGCTGAGGTCTTTGATAACTTCTTCAGAAACACTGGAAGGGGAGGGCCTACTTCGACCTTTGGAAATTTTGTATTTATTTCTAATTCCGTTGCTTCATCTAGCATGTTGCCAAGGGGGCCTGACCACTTGTTGCTCTTTGTAGGACCATCAAGTTCCTGGATGAGACGACGAAGAGGTAGTTCCCCTGTGTGCAAATCACATACAATCCAAACAAGCTTTCTTCCAAGTTTTTTCTCTAAATGCTCATAGCACCGCCCTGCCATCCAGTGTTCACCGCAGTTGAGTCTCCCCAACGGCCTGCAGTGAACTGTCAAGTCTTCTTTCTTGAAGCTAACATTATTTGATCAGCAATTGCCTCTGCATGTTTCTTGCCTTCTACTTCTGCTTCAGGAACAAAGTGAAACAAATAGCGGCCACCAGGTTCAGAACACACACAGTAGTGTTCTTCTTTGATAGACCGGAAACTTTCTGTCCATTCCCTCTACCTCTAGGAAAACTTTTGTCATCTCTTCTTCCATCAAACAAAAGGCAAGAGAGACCTTCCTCCTTCAAATCTTTTTCATGCTGATCAGATATTTCCTTTATTTTTTCTTGTGCTCTTCTTATCTTATTATGATCTATCACTAAGGATGTATCCTCTCGGCTGATGAGGCTTGCATCTATCCAAGCAGCAGTGGCAATCTCTGCAGTCTCTCGTAGCCCCGTATGGTGGCGAATACTGGCAAGGGCATGTTTGAGATGTCTTTAGTGTTGTATTTCATTCTCTTCGGCGAAGGTTCAGATGGCATTTTGGAGCTATCATCTGATGTTGCTTCTTTCTGTTCATCTGAAGAGCTTTCAAAGAAGTGAGAAACCTCTTGATAGAGTTCATCTCTTTGGGTGGCTTCTTCACTCTTTTTCTTCCTTTCTTCCCCCTCTCGGATTTTCTCTTTTCTTAGCAATAACAATCTGTTTTTTTTGGTTTCTGAATAATCTGCCGAACCAATCTGCATACTTCCTTGGTCTCCTGCCTTTGTTCTCTGCGCCTTTTGATGAAGCCAGCTCCAAAACAGGATCATCTCTCACGAGGACGGCGACAATCAATGTGAGGGTGAGGTTGTCTTCTGCATGAGGGAGAACAATTGGCTTCAGAACACAACTCTATGGGACACTGGCAGTTAAAAATGTTAAGAAGAGTATCAAGTGTGTGCAGACATTTATTTTTCTTTGCTAGTTTTCCTTTACCAAGTGATGTCTCAACTGCTTTGTGCCACAGCTTTGTTAATTTTAGCTCAATAGTTCTATACTGATTGAGTGCAGGTGGTTTGAACAACATATTAGCTTTTTTCCACTGATGCAGAAGAGGGAATCATGTCCCTTATGAGCTCTTTTTCTGTGTAGTTCCTTCTATCCTTTGTATTTTGTTCACGAAGGAGTAACCCTTGTCTCAGCATGTCTCGCACTGTTGTGGTAGTTCTGATACGGGAAGCTCCTTGCCTGTCCGACTAACAGTCCTCAGTTGCCTCTAGATGTCATAGACGGTGGTTTGCTGTTACTGCTCTTGTACCTACTTCATAGTTATTCTACTAGACGAATACTACAGTTTAACTGTAAGTATGGATTATTGATTATTACAATTATTTATTATCATCATATTCTTCTGTCTAATTATGTTGTTAATCCCATGAAATATTTTTTTAGTGAATTTTAGAACATCGAATGACTAAACTCTGAAACATCGTAATTGATATAAAATACTTAAAGGTTTTTTCTTTCTTTTCAGATATTCCTAAGATGCCAAAATTGAAGACAAGAGTCTTCAATTTTGGCATCTTAGGAATATCTGAAAAGAAAGAAAAAACCTTTAAGTATTTTATATCAATTACGATGTTTCAGAGTTTAGTCATTCGATGTTCTAAAATTCACAAAAAATATTTCATGGGATTACAACATAATTAGACAGAAGAATATGATGATGATAAATAATTGTAATAATCAATAATTAATCCATACTTACAGTTAAACTGTAGTATTCGTCTAGTAGAATAACTATGAAGTAGGTACAAGAGCAGTAATAGCAAACCACCGTCTATGACATCTGAGGCAACTGAGGACTGAGAGTGAGGGACAGTTCTATCATGTTGTGACTTGTACATTGTACGTACAACTACTATATGACCTTGAAAACACACTATATGCGATCAGTGGGATAATTCTGTGACAGATGATTAGTTTATCAATTTATGTCCTATTATTTAGTAAGAGTCAATTTCTGAAACTAAGGTAAAATTGATGTAGGTAAGGGTTATTTTATTTCATTTTGGTTGGCCAATTTCAAGTTTTGACATGAAAAGACACTATATTTTCACTACCAAAATTGATTTGAAAAAAGTTGACAAAATTGACACACCCTATTATATATAGGAGGTGCAAGTAAGATAGGAACTGCCTATTATTCTTATTTACTCTTCTCGCCTATTATTTACTATTTTATTTACTATTCTCGCCTATTGTTTACTATTTTTACTAATTTTAAATAAATAGGCGTGTCTCGGAGGGGTACGGTTTTCGGTACATAATCGTAAAAAAGCGAAGGCATGGCACAGGTCTATTTCTCCAAGAGTGTAAATTTTGTTTACAGTATTTTTCCCATTGATATGTTCTTTGGCGAACTTCTTTCAATATACATTTCTGTGTAGATTTCTATTGTGGGTATAACGCATAGCACCATATATCATATTTGTATGTAAAATCTTTCTCTACTATTATAGGTGTTTTTTCTTAGTTTTATATCTTTAACTTCTTTAACCATTTGAGAGCGCAAAAATAATGTGAAACAAATATTATACATTCTATAAGAATTTTATAAAAGGAATGTTTGCTTAAACTTCTCGTTTTATATATAGTAGTATGTGCGCAAATACGCTGCTTGAATTTTCAGTAATACTTGTGTTTACATAAAACAGCATTTTCTATTGTAGAAATTATAAAAATTCCACTCAGTGAATGGAATCGGGTTTATATTTTGTGTATTGTTTCGGGGGTAAAAAGTTAGCCTACAAACATGAAATTTCTAAACCATAAGAAATTAATAATTGGTAATATTTCGGTTTCTTTGAATATTTTATTCTTCTTGGCAACGGTAGTAAAATTTCAAAAACAAAATAGTCGTTACTTATTATTTTTTCTGCTCTTTGGAAATTTTGTTCTTAGGCGAATTTATTTTCAAAGCTGATCGCACGCCCGGAATAAGAGTAATTTTTTGTCCTGTAACAGAAATTAACTTTAACATTAATGGAGATATGCTTAAAATTAAACAACCAAATTCACAGAAATTACTAATATACTTGTAATATAGGACACGCACAATATATGACAACAGATTTATGCATGGAATGAGCGTTCTCGTAAGTAATCCTCATCCTACCAAACATTATTGACTTCAAGCTCTATTTGAAATTACATTTAACCTTCGGTGTGTGTACGGTTTCCAGTTCTGGAGTCTCGCATTGAAGATGAGATTAACGTATAATGACTATTATTAGACCATTTTAAAGCTACTTGTTTGAAAAGGTGTTCATGCTTTCCAACAACATATTCAGATAAGAATACTGTAATTAAACGTTAATCCCAACACATTGTGTAAACCACTATGGATGTAATGTGTATCTTATGTAATGTGTTTTTTCTTAATAAAGATATTATTATTTTATTATTATTATTATTATTATTATTATTATTAAATATTTCTCGTATGTTGATAAAATATTTGGTGTCGTTTAACCTTCTATGTTAACGACAAAGGACACCAGTAACACATACCTTTTTCGTAGAATCACGGTGTTTACATCATTTGAACGCCGAGGACAGTCGCCCTTCCAGCTACTAATCAGACCTAAAATCGTTTAACGCCACTGGTCTTGCGGAAAACAGTGATGCGACATGGCTATAACGTTGAGCCTAATTTTAAAATGTAGATATACAGACACTATGCACGTACACTCGCTGTCGTACAGTCGGTTACCAGTAAATATTGACAAAATATTTGTGTGGGGGCGGGGGCTTCCCTATGGAATCGCGACAATCTTTAGTATACACCCAGTGTCGCGGTAGTTTATCTTTATAAGCGCTTTTACCATGAAAAAAGGGGATATAATTAAGGCGAGGTTAGATTACACTAGGTTAGGTAAGGTTTGGCTAAACTTTAGGTTTTGTAGAATGGGTAAATGTCGCTATACAGAGTTGAAAATGTAAAAATGTCTCGATTTTGTAGGATAGCGAAACGTGACTCTGTGTTTAGGTGATCCAAAGCAAACTTGAACAGTTTTTAAAATTTAGTCCTTACGAAAAGAGGTTTATTTCGAATCCTAATAAACAAAATCCCTTACTGTATTTCTCAAAAATTTTACATGCACATTTTTTAATGTAGGAATAAAGGTCGGGTAAAGTCACTGTTTAAAAATTAAAAGCAAGTTTGTTTTTATACCATGTAAAAGTTATACAGGGTGTCCATAAATTATCTTCACAAAGTGAATTAAATGTTTAATTTGTAAGAATAATTTATGGATACTCTACGTCGTTACGCATAAGGAAAACTTTACTTTTAGTACAAATATATATTATATACTGTATATACACACAGGGTGTCCACACACATGCGCGCACGCACACATGTATACATACACATACAGGGTGTCCACATTGAAAAGTAGCAACTTTGAGGCGCCATATATTTTTATTGAATAATGTAAACAGATTAATATGCACACAACTCATAGCCGATATGCTCAAGTTTCACTTCCCTCCACACACTGTCTAACAATCGCAGGTGTGACGGAGGCCACCGCCGCCGTGATGCGCTTAACATTCACACATTCAATCTGAAATACAAGAGACAGAAACTTAGTTATATGATGTGCTATTTGTACATAATTATGATGCTTCAAAGTTACCGTTCAATGTGGACTACATATACAGTACTGGCCAAATTATTAGGAATTTTTTTAAAATTTCATTTTTTGGTATAAAATGTTAAATTAAACCAATTTTAAACGTTGAAAAGTTATTTATTTCTACACAAGAATACATGGTCATTATTTAGCAATAGTTTAGTACTTAGTTTGACCCACCTTAGCTGCCATAATGGCTGCGACACGCTTCGGCATGCCATGAATCAATTTTTTGCATAATTCTTTAGTCGAACGAAGCGTGATTGTTCGTCAGTTGTCGTTTGGTTGTCGTGCGATGCGGGTGTGTTTCTCTTTCTTTTACGTGTCATTGTAACTACCGTTTAATTTAAATAGTGTATTTACCCAATTTCGGCAATTATTTGTTACAGTTTTTAAGTGAATTTGAAATGGGGCGAAAGAATGACTTGAGTCCACGGAAAATTGGGCAAATACAGGTTTTATTAACTTCTTCTACATTTAAACAAAAGGAAATCGCTGCCAAACTCCATGTTTCACCACAGTCAGTACTTCGTATTAAGAAAAAAATGGTATTTGGAGAAAATGTAGGCCCCAAAAGGGTTGGAAGATGCGGCAGAAAAAGGGTAACGACTCCAAGAACTGATAGACAGATTGCAATTTTGTCTCTTAGAAATAGAAGAGACTTGCAAAAACATTTCCAGTAGTCTAGCGGCTGATGGCATCAATATTAGTCGTAGAACAGTCAACAGGAGGCTTCTAACTGCCGGTTTCAAAGCCTACCGCCCAGGAAGAAGCCCAGGCTCACTGAGGCTATGAAGAAGGCACGTTTTGCATGGGCAAAGGAACACATTAACTGACTAGTGAGGATTGGGAACAGGTAAGAATAATATTTAACATAAATAGAATGTTAATACAGTAAATACAGTATGCATAGAAGTGTATTTACAGTACGTGATAAAACTGCAGTAAAATATCTGTAAAGCAGCAAGTCATACTGTACTTCGTTTTAGCTGTACTTCATACGCTATGCACTGACTCTTTCACAGGGCTTTCTTTGATTGCAGGTGGTGTTCTCCGATGAGTCAACGATTGCCGTGCTTGACGATCGTGTTCAAAGTGTAAGAAGGAGGCCTGGAGAAGAATTTTTGCCTGAGTGTCTGATGAAAACGGTGAATTTCCACAAAAGATCATGGTTTGGGAGCAATTTCTGTGCTTGGAACTAGTCGTTTGAGCATTGTTGAGGGAATATGAACCAAGTCAAGTATATAGAAGTACTAAGAAGACGTCTACTGCCTCAAATAAGGGAATGGTATGGTAATAGACGTTGGATTTTTCAACAAGACTCAGCTCCATGCCACACGGCAAAGTCGGTTAAAAAATGGTGTCATGAAAATAGTGTTCGGTTGCTCCCATGGGCTGGAAATTCTCCAGACATGAACCCAATCGAAAGTTTATGGTGTATTTTAAAGGACGTAATCCATGAAACGCCGATAACAACAAAACACCAACTCATAGAGCGACTTATTCAAGTCTGGTTTCACTCTACACGTATTAAGGAATTATGCAAAAAATTGATTCATGGCATGCCGAAGCGTGTCGCAGCCCTTAAGGCAGCTAAGAGGGGTCAAACTAAGTACTAAACTATTGCTAAATAATGACCACGTATTCTTGTGTAGAAATAAATAACTTTTCAACGTTTAAAATTGGTTTAATTTAACATTTATACCAAAAAATGAAATTTTTAAAAAATTCCTAATAATTTGGCCAGTACTGTATATACACAGTAGAATCCACTAGCGACCATCTCCCAGAGACACGACCGATTCCCAATTACGACCACTTTTAGCCGGTCCCGAACTGATCTGATGCTAAATACCTTATATCAATATTCCCCGAGTCGACCACTCCCATATTCCGAAAACAACCATTGAATTTGGCTCTGGTCCAATTTTTTATCTACAGTATAATCCGACCGGAACGTCTCAAGGTCACGGAGCTCTAGTTGTCAGTTGTCACTGTTTCGTATAAATGAAGCTCAGAAATGATGCTAGTCAGTTTCTGAAAGGTCGGATACGTGGTTGCTTTGTGAACTATCTGGCCGTGTGACATGGCACAAAAGACCATGATGGATCCCATCCTGAGCGTCGAGGAGTACGCAAATATGGACAGTGACTGCCATACTACTGATCACCTTGATGAAGGCTGGAGGATAGGCTGCTGGATGATCTTTCCTGCCGCTCACTAAAAGCTAAAAACACACCAGATAATGACTCTGAGCCTGATGCCCCCCCCCCTCCTGAGCCTGAACCAGAGCCTGCTATACCTCTCGAGTCAGCCATGAAGTGTGCTAGTCATCTTAAGCAGTTTTGTTTAAGCAGGGATTACGAGAACCTGCTTACCGTGGTTACCTCACTGGAAGAAAGTTTACAACAGAATCTATTGATGCTAAGCAGGTACAGCCCAAAATCACCAGCTTTTTCGTTAGGAAATAACTAAGTGAATTCGGACTTATTGACTTTACTATACATATTGTGCTCACTTAAAAAAATTATTCAGTTTAAATAAAAATCTAAATTTTCATATTACAGCGATTCAAATGTAATATTAATTCATTAATTTACCTATATTTTATTAAGTTTTATTCAGTTTAAATAAAAGAGATTCATATAAATGTTTTAATTTTTTATAAACCTGAACATTCGATATGCCTATTTACCCAGACGTAATACGCTCTTCTTACAATTTTCTATAACTAGACCACCACTCTAAAGCGACCACTTCTGCGTGGTTCCGTGGCTGGTCTTAATAGGGAGATTCTACTGTACACACACACACACACACACACACACACACGGGTATTCCTCGTAAGTTAACGAGGATGCGTTCAAAAACACACCTGTAACTTTCGAAATAGTTAACTTACGAACTAACTTCTTATGGGAAAATTGTTACGTTCAGCGTCATGTGATACATATTGTAGTGTGACTCAGTCTGTGTCGAAAGACTGTTACCGCTTGTTGATATCTTATTTTCTTCTCTCGATACTTGCTGTTTTGTGAAAAAATGTTGTTTTGTCGTATTTTGTGCATTTGAATAATGGTTACTGTCGCGCACTTCCATTGCGACTGAAGGTCTTCAAACACAACACGACGTTGCTCTTTCTGCTCGGCAGTCAAGAGTCGTGGCACAAATTTGGCTGACACACGACGCATCCCCAAATTCTCTGAGTATCGTGTGGCATAATCCTATCGAAATATCCATTTCGTCTGCGATTTCCCTGACTGTCAGTCTACGGTTCCATCGAGTCATTTCAACATGGCTTCAGGGTTGGAACATCATGCCTATCACAGCTACTAGACCACGAAGAGAAAATAGTGGAAACATTGTGTCAAGGACAAAACATAGATGTAATATATACAGACTTTGCTGAAGCCTTCGATAAATGTGACCACGGAATTCATGGCACACAAAACTTAAGAATACAGGAATTACTGGAAAGCTAGGAAGATGGATCTTTAATTTCTTGACGCAAAGAACACAGAGTGGTGGTAAACGGAGCTAAATCGGAAGTCGTGAGCTCTGTCCCACAAGGGACTGTATTAGTTCTCTTGCTGTTTATAATAATGATTGTAGATATTGATGCAGATATTAGGGACTGTATTGTATCATGTTTCGCAGATGACACAAAGATGTGTAAGGAAATGTTGAACGAAGGTGACTTAAGAAAATTACAAAACTACATTGAAACATTATTCCAGTGGCAGAAGACGACAATATGAAGTTCAACGAAGAAAAATTTCAACTTCTAAGATATGGTAATAACAGGAGCTGCAGAATAAAAGGTACAAAACTCTGCAAGACAAACAGATAACACCAAATCTAAAAGTCAGGGATCTGGGAGTAATAATGTCGTCGGATACAGAATTCAGAGAGCACTACAACATCAAAATTACAACGGCTAGAAAAATAGAATCATCTGGAGGAGCTTCCGCAGCAGGAAAACAAACAAACATGCTCAAATTATGGAAGAGCCTAGTCCTACCGATAATTGAATATTGCTCAGTACTCACAAGCCCATACAGAAACGAGACCTTGCGAACATTGAAGCTATACAAAAGACTTTACGTCTAAGATAGAGAAACGGAAGGTGAAGACTACTGGTTTCGACTACAATCTCTGAAACTCTACTCTCCTGAAAGAAGGCGAGAGCGGTAACAATAAATATAACATATGGAAAATACTTGAGGCTTTGTCCCTAACCTTAGAAATGAAAATGGAAACAAATTGGAATGAGAGAAGAGGCAGATTTTGTACAGTCCCAGCTGCTGTGGGACGGAGTCATGAAAACGAGGATAGAAAATTCCCTCGGAATACGAGGCCCAAAGCTTTTCAATGCCCTATCGAGAGAAGTAAGGAATCTCCAGCACACCGACCTCAATAACTTCAAGAACCAGCTGTACAGACTCCTGTTCAAAGTCCCTGACCAGCCATGCGTGGCTGGCTACGAGGGCAGGAGGAGATCAGAGAGCAATTCCTTCCTCACCAAATGCCGTAAATGAGGCGGGATGTTGCAGAGGTGTCGACCGCGGGTCGATCCTGAACCGTCGTTCGACTTACACAAAGTAAGTAACAAGCAATATTGTTATCAGTTCTTGAAGTGGAAGGTCGCCCCACCCTTGCATCGTCCTCCGTCGACGTTCTGCCTTCCTTAAAGCGTTTGTGCCACTCAGAGGTGGTTGTCCGACTTAAGAGCTCATTGTCAAATGCTGTGTTCAGCATGGCATGGGTTTCACAAGCAGTCTTTCCCAGCTTAACGCAAAATTTTATGCACACGTGTTCTTCAATTCTTCAACAGTAGCCATTATTCAAATGCACAAAATGCGACAAAACACGCAAAATGACTTCACAAAACAGTAAATATCGAGAGAACAAAATAAGATACCAACAAGCGGTAACCGTCTTTGGACACAGACTGAGTCGCATTACAACATGTACCAGCATAACCAGTTCGGGAACTTTTTGAGCACACCTCGTATGCCTTGCATTTATTTATATAATAATAACTATATACTTTGCGCGCGCGCGTGCACACTTGTGCATTATACAGTTCTGCAAACGTAAAATTTTCTCCATTTTATAGTTATCGAATTGCACCTAAGTATATAGTAGTATTGAATTTGAAGTTTGATTTAGAAATATTGGTGAATATTAAGTTTCAGAAACACCAATTTTTTTTTTTTTTTTCAACCAGATTGGTAATTTTGGAAATAATTAACTAACCTAGAACGACCACCTAACTTGACAACTTAAATCTTTGTAAGTCACCTTGATTGGCTCAAAGTATGAAATGGGCGAATAACTGAAATTTGGTCTCCTAAAAAATTTAATATTTGTAACAAACAATTTAATAAAACTGTTTTTCTGATCTTTTTTTTAAAGTTTTAACTTCTTTCGTGACGGCCAAAGTCGTGTGACGGAGGGGACCTTCAGCTTTACATGGGATCCAAACCATTTAAGTCATCTAAGGGTCTCTGCATCATCTGAACGCAGAGGAGTATCACTCAAACTACTAAACAAACCTAACCTCGCTTAACCTCCCTGATCTAACGAGAAGCGGAGTCACGATGTCAGCACGACGTTAACCCATATGTCATGTATAAATAAGCGAGGTTCAATACTGTACTATGTTCACTATAAATAATTCTTTAAACAATTTATAATTGTTGTATCGTGTAGTTCTGTAATTATACCCCACGTAAGGCACAAGTAATTTAGTTATTGGACGTTATTTAACTTAGGTTTATGAAACTTAACATGATTGCGGGTTGATATTGGTCTTCTCCCACACACACACGTCTAAAGTTTTTTGAACTTTGTGATTTCGAGATATACACGCGTGTGTGTAGATATATACAATGTGTATATCTACATACTATATATATAGTCTGTGTACGAATAATTGTTAACAAAACATCTCGTCTCTTCCATACAGGGACACGAGTGATTACAATAAATGGTTCATTGCGTGGCTATAGAACGAGGCTTAAATTAAAATGTAGCTTCGCTGCACATGTATAATGGCATTCGTGGATACCTTTTCAGTTTAGACGTTTCTATTACAATGCAATTTTTTATTTACCAGTCTTTGAAGCTTTTTGTTATTGGGAGTAATATGCCAGAAGAGTTCCTTGTACCATGTACGGTATGTGTAATATATATATATATATAATATATAATCTTAATAAAGAAATTTCTATACTTAATATGCGTTAATTTAAAGAAAAAATTGAAAAATTGGTGGTCGAACTAGCAAATTGTAAAAAAAAAAATCATTCTCGTTAAACAACAACCTTTTTGAGAACCAAAGAAAGGCAATGTAGAAAGATTATCTTTAAACCCTATTTATTTTCCCTCTGTTAATTTCATAGAATAAAACTTGCGGTCGGTTTGATTACTCGCAATCACTGTAATGCGAAATCATGAAGAATCAAATTACTGTACTTTTGGAATATTTATCCTATTTTAGTGAAAGCACATTCGTCGCCAAATATTTGTTTATAACAACACTCAAATTTCTGAAATATGTCCTCTTAACAGTTCATTCTTTTCCTTCAAATTTACTCTAAAGATAGATAATGACGAGGGAAATGAAATCCATCTTCTCTCGTTAAATGGAAAACGTGCTAAAATTTGCGAAACTACAAGTTAACGAATTCCAGGAATAAGATTTTTATCTTCATCTTGATTAAGGCTTAACAGTCAAAGACCAGAGACTCGTTTGAAATACATAGAATTCGGGTATTATTCTGCATTTATTTGAAAGGTTTTAAAATAATGACATGAAATATATACCGTATTTGACGGCTTACAAGACACACCTTAATTTTGGAAAGGTAAATTGAAGAAAAAAGTTTTTGATGCACTTTATTGTTAATAGAATGGATATGTAAAATTCAATAAAAAGAAAACCCAAAAGCCAATAAAGAAAGATATGATTATTACTCTTATTATTTGTTATTAATCAACGGTTTTGCGCATGTGCTGTATTGCCACTTTTGGCTTCTAAAACGCAGGGCGATTTTTTAAGGTATTTATAAGGAAAAAAAGTGCGTCTTATAAGCCGACAAATACGGTACTTTTCATTCTACCGTATTTAACCGTTTCACTACGGGCATAGCTTTGAAACGAATTATATGATATGAATTCAAATTATTGAATTTGATTTATAATACATATATCCCCCCATTTTCAATCCCGGAGGGTGAAAAGAGAGGGATATACCCTTGGTTTATAAACTACACCCAGAGTTCAGAAAAGATTAGGAGTTGGTTTATTTAGCGCGTGTAGTTTATACGCCACACCCGGAGCGAAAGGATTAAAATTCAATTGTTTCGATAATACCTACTACTTTAATTTTTTTTTTTTTTCAAAATATCAGTATCTGAATCAAATACTCGTTTATTGGTGTAGATAAACGCAATCGCAATTTGCATTAATTATGAATTTTGTAACGATTTAGCAATTTTAATTTTACTCGTAGGCCTACTGTTGTTGGTTTAGCCCGAAAAATGGCTGTAAATTCAGTTATTCTTCCAAGTCGTCTGTGTTACTTACAGAATTCTTAATGATCTCTTTGACTCGTGAGCATTAACTAAAGAGAATTCCTAATTTAGTCTAAAAATGGGCAGAAAACTGGAAGTTTCGCCACAGAAGGAGGCCAAGTAGAAGTATACTTACAAAAGAAGGCTAAAGTCGAAGGCAGGTAGCCTCACGACTTCACATATCTCAATTAGCAGTATGCAAGATCAAAAAGAATATTTTTGAGGATAGAGAATGCAAGTTAAAAACAAGATCCAGAAGCCACGAGTAACGACTCTGCGAACTGATAAAACGACTGGAAGGAAGGCCAAGATAAAACCTTTCACCACCAGTGCCCAGATGAAGAAATCTCTTACTCTCGAGTCGGTAGAAAAGCCGTTCGACGGAGGCTTCATAATGAGGTTAATTTAGTGGCAAAACGACTAGCGAGAAAAGCACTCCTGAAAGGTAAACAGAAGCTAATCGCATCGCTGAACAATGGGTCAATCAATGTTTTGTTCAGAAATGAGAACCAGAACATGTAATTTGGGGACGACCTGTAAGTCAATTAAATCATTCGAAATACTGTATTGCCAACGTAAAACACTATCCAACAGTCATGGTTTGGAAATAGATTGGCGCCCAGGGTACAGGGAAACTGGTTTTGCCCAAAATTTACGACCATGAATTCGAGTTTCATAAACCGTGAAAATGGTTTCTTTGCTTTCTTTCCCACTCGGTTATGGAATGACCTGGTGGTAACTCTTCTGACCTCACTCCGATTGAGAACCTGTAAAAATTTCTGGAGGTAAGTCTGTGAGAAAAAGTCAGAATCCCACGAAGATTTTTGTTTTTCTATAAAAACAGTTTGGTAGTACGAAATGGCCCTAGATTTATACCCAAAGCCTTAGCAATTCACACCAAACAGGATGAAAACAATCACTGATGCCAAGGAAGAACCCACTAAATATAAAACCCACATTAAAAATTCAATTCCTTAAAATTTTCAATTCATACGTTTGTCGCAAAAAACACCTTCCAAATTACACGCCAATTAGCTACGACACTGAAGCACGAGCGACAGCGCCATATGTTGTTTTTAAAATCTGGACAGCTTGACAACATATAAAAAGTTTTCATTTGGCATACATAGTAATGCTTTTATCACTTTGGAATTAAAAGTAGACTGGGAATTATTTCGGAGAAACAACGTGTTGTCTCTTCTCCTGACAAAGTTGAACTCTTCGCTCAAATTTTCGCTTCCAACTCAACCCTGAACTATTCTGGTGCTGTTCCTCTAGCTGCTCTTCCTTCCAACTTAATTATGTCTGAAATTAGAATCTCCTCCAAAAATGTTCTTTCTGCCCTATCTGGGCTCAACTTTCGGAAGGTGTATGGGCCTGATGGTGTCCCCTCTGTTGTTCTCAAGAACTGAACTTCTGTGCTGACGCCCTTCCCAGGCAAACTCTATCCTTAATAGGAAGATTCTTAAACAACTCTTTTCTCACAATCTTTCAGATCATCAGTATGGGTTCCACAAGGGACGCTCTACTGGCGATCTTTTTGCATATCTCTCTGACTCTTGGTCATCCTCCTTTCGAGATTTCGGTGAAACCTTTGCTATTACGCGAGACATATTAAAGGCTTCTGATAAAGTCCGGCACAAATCTTTACTCCAAATTCTTTCTTCGGTTTCTATCCTTCGATCTGTGCCTTCATAATTTGATTTCCTTTCTGGCCGATCTATAGCTGCGGTTGTAGATGGTCACTGTTCTAATCCTAAAGCTATTAACAGCGGTGTTCCTCAGGGTTCTGTCCTGTCACCCACTCCTTTCCTTTTATTTATTAATGATCTTTTAATTCGCACTTCCTGTCCAATCCATTCCTATGCCGATGATTCCACTCTACTTCTCCACCTGCTTCACAAAGCGTTCCTTTTAACAGTCACTACATGCTTCGCGTAGGACGGCTAGGGTACACCTGACCTCTAGTCTTTTTACTCTCTCTGATTGGGGTACAGAAAACCTTGTGGCTTTAGATGCTTCAAAAACTCGGTTCCTTCAATCATTTAGTCGTCACAATCTTCCACACGACTATCCTCTTACCTTCAACAATACACAAGTCAATCCTTCCTCTTCTCTCAACTTTCTTGGCGTTTCCTTTTCTCATGATCTTTTTCGGAAAGATCACGTATACGCTAGCTGCGCAGTTTCTTCACCTCGACTCGGTTGCTCTCTCTGTAGAGGGGTATTGTCCGCCCCTGTATGGAGTACGCTTCTCATGTGTAGGGTGGAGAGAACGCAGTACCAGATTTCCGACACATTCTCATTCCTTCCCTGTCCAACTCTCTGACGCAAGCGTTAATCGATATTTTTAGTCTTTCATCTGCTCAACCCTGGAACAACCTTCATCAATCCATCTTTCCCCCTGAATATGACCTCCTCTCTTTCAAACGCAGTCTGTCCAGGCGTCTCAAAAACCCTGGACTTTGATTTTAGCTCTTTTCTTCCTCTATGGGGACGGGAGGTGTTTCTGCGGGCGCACTCCCTTGGCCCCATCCTTCCTACATAAAAAGTATATACAGTAAGTCCTTTGTACGTGAACTCGATTTACGCGGATTCGTTTATACACGATCGGCAAAATAGGGAACCTTATTCGGTATACGTGATCGTGATCCGCGTTACGCGATTTAACAAACGACCAATTGGCTGGCGGAACTATTTGTGCTCGTGTATATGTAAATATGTACAGGCGTTCTTCGGCGCCTCACTTCCACTTTCAACGGTTCCACTTTAAGCAGTCCTTGGAACCATCTCTGGTAAGTACAGTATGTACAAAATTACATAATTTATTTTGTTTTCTATTATTAATGTACGTGTATAATATAATCATTAGGTTCTATATAATTCTTGTATAGAGCCATATAGTTTCATTTTTGTCAACCATTCTTGAGCTGAACACAGTTACCCCCTATAATACATTATTTCTATGGGAAAAAGGGATTCGATTTACACGATTTCGATATAAACTATATTTTCGATGAACCCATCTATCGCGTAAATAGAGGACTTACACACACACACACACACGTATATATGTATGTATATATATGTGTGTGTGTGTGTGTAGATGTGTGTGTATATGTATGTGATGTTTCAGGTCGACCCTATAAGAAGCGACGAATTATGTTTTATTGCTATTATATAATATATAATGATAAATTAGGTTCTACATGTTCGTCATTACCAGTAGTTTACGTGCGTGTAAATGCTCAAAATGAGCTCCATCTGCATTGATGCATGCCTGCATCCGGTGTTCAACACTACGGCATACGTTTGCACACAAATCGCTTGGGAGAAAATGAATCTCGACCTCGATTTCCTCTCGAAAACCCAGTAGATCTTTGGGCTTCGTCCTGTACACTTGTTCTCTAATGTAACCCCAAAAGAAAGAAATTCATAGGGGCGAGATCAGGTGATCTCGCTGGCATCTCAATTGGACCACGTCTTCCAATCCACCGCTGTGGAAATGTCTGGTCGAGAAATGCACGAACATCCAGATGATAGTGTGGCGATGCACCATCTTGTTGCCAGAAGATTTCATTAACATCCGGGACACATTCAGGAAGAATGGGCAAGACTTTGTTTTGCCGCATTTCCAGATAACGTTCTCCATTCACTTTCTTCAAAGAAAAATGGTCCTACAATACCACTGGAAGAAATTCCTGCCCAAACTGTTACTCCGGGTGCATTCACTTGGTGAGTCAGGACAGTGTGGATTCGTATCATTCCAGATGTAACAGTTGTAACGGTTGACACTGCTATCCAGAAGAAATTTTGCCTCATCAGTCTACACTCTACACAATTTTGTCCAATAACTGTGGGTCCTGTTTTAACTGATCAAGCACACTGGTACAAAACTGGTTTCGTCTGGCAGGGTCATCTTCCGACAAAGCATGAACTGCATGTGGGCGGTAGGGCTTCATATGTAGCTTCCGTGTAATCCTTCAAACAGATGTTGTACTGATATCAACAGGTAACTCAGAAGAAAGTTTACGCAATAATTTCTTTGGACTTCTGACTAAGGCTTCCGCTACTAGTTGTTGATTGTCCACACCAGTTACTATTTCTCTTCATCCTGAACTTTGTGTCAACGTTTCCTGTTTCTTCAAATTTTCTTATCAAATCACTGACAGTTGCATGTGCCGGCGTAAAACCATACTCTCCCTAAAATCTTTGACGTGCTTCACCCGCATTCTCACCACAAAGATACACCAACATCACCCGCATTCTCACCACAAAGATACACCAACTTCACCCGCATTCTCACCACAAAGATACACCAACTTCACCCGCATTCTCACCACAAAGATACACCAACTTCACCCGCATTCTCACCACAAAGATACACCAACTTCACCCGCATTCTCACCACAAAGATACACCAACTTCACCCGCATTCTCACCACAAAGATACACCAACTTCACCCGCATTCTCACCACAAAGATACACCAACTTCACCCGCATTCTCACCACAAAGATACACCAACTTCACCCGCATTCTCACCACAAAGATACACCAACTTCACCCGCATTCTCACCACAAAGATACACCAACTTCACCCGCATTCTCACCACAAAGATACACCAACTTCACCCGCATTCTCACCACAAAGATACACCAACTTCACCCGCATTCTCACCACAAAGATACACCAACTTCACCCGCATTCTCACCACAAAGATACACCAACTTCACCCGCATTCTCACCACAAAGATACACCAACTTCACCCGCATTCTCACCACAAAGATACACCAACTTCACCCGCATTCTCACCACAAAGATACACCAACTTCACCCGCATTCTCACCACAAAGATACACCAACTTCACCCGCATTCTCACCACAAAGATACACCAACTTCACCCGCATTCTCACCACAAAGATACACCAACTTCACCCGCATTCTCACCACAAAGATACACCAACTTCACCCGCATTCTCACCACAAAGATACACCAACTTCACCCGCATTCTCACCACAAAGATACACCAACTTCACCCGCATTCTCACCACAAAGATACACCAACTTCACCCGCATTCTCACCACAAAGATACACCAACTTCACCCGCATTCTCACCACAAAGATACACCAACTTCACCCGCATTCTCACCACAAAGATACACCAACTTCACCCGCATTCTCACCACAAAGATACACCAACTTCACCCGCATTCTCACCACAAAGATACACCAACTTCACCCGCATTCTCACCACAAAGATACACCAACTTCACCCGCATTCTCACCACAAAGATACACCAACTTCACCCGCATTCTCACCACAAAGATACACCAACTTCACCCGCATTCTCACCACAAAGATACACCAACTTCACCCGCATTCTCACCACAAAGATACACCAACTTCACCCGCATTCTCACCACAAAGATACACCAACTTCACCCGCATTCTCACCACAAAGATACACCAACTTCACCCGCATTCTCACCACAAAGATACACCAACTTCACCCGCATTCTCACCACAAAGATACACCAACTTCACCCGCATTCTCACCACAAAGATACACCAACTTCACCCGCATTCTCACCACAAAGATACACCAACTTCACCCGCATTCTCACCACAAAGATACACCAACTTCACCGCATTCTCACCACAAAGATACACCAACTTCACCCGCATTCTCACCACAAAGATACACCAACTTCACCCGCATTCTCACCACAAAGATACACCAACTTCACCCGCATTCTCACCACAAAGATACACCAACTTCACCCGCATTCTCACCACAAAGATACACCAACTTCACCCGCATTCTCACCAAAAGATACACCAACTTCACCCGCATTCTCACCACAAAGATACACCAACTTCACCCGCATTCTCACCACAAAGATACACCAACTTCACCCGCATTCTCACCACAAAGATACACCAACTTCACCCGCATTCTCACCACAAAGATACACCAACTTCACCCGCATTCTCACCACAAAGATACACCAACTTCACCCGCATTCTCACCACAAAGATACACCAACTTCACCCGCATTCTCACCACAAAGATACACCAACTTCACCCGCATTCTCACCACAAAGATACACCAACTTCACCCGCATTCTCACCACAAAGATACACCAACTTCACCCGCATTCTCACCACAAAGATACACCAACTTCACCCGCATTCTCACCACAAAGATACACCAACTTCACCCGCATTCTCACCACAAAGATACATCAACTTCACCCGCATTCTCACCACAAAGATACACCAACTTCACCCGCATTCTCACCACAAAGATACACCAACTTCACCCGCATTCTCACCACAAAGATACACCAACTTCACCCGCATTCTCACCACAAAGATACACCAACTTCACCCGCATTCTCACCACAAAGATACACCAACTTCACCCGCATTCTCACCACAAAGATACACCAACTTCACCCGCATTCTCACCACAAAGATACACCAACTTCACCCGCATTCTCACCACAAAGATACACCAACTTCACCCGTTTTATTCGTTGCTACTTAGACAATTGAAATGATCCACTTCCTCTATCGGCCATTTTCATTCACCTGTAATAAAAAGAAACGCTTATATGTATTAGTTACGGAATTAGTATGACAAACTTCAAATACAAACTACAAATTCTGCCAATTTCCATATTCCTAGGATAGACCTGAAACACCCTATATATAACCTCTGGTTAGCTTCCGCCCGAATTGTTCATTCTGACGAAGGTCAAGCTTTTCACTCCACCTTAGACCTACAGTTTAACGTTGAATCCGAACCACGCCCCATCAGTAGTCCAGCGTCTTAACCACTAGGCCACCTAGGGTACCTATTTATCTACCAACCACTTTCTTTATTGTGTGGAAGGATGAACAGCTGGATTTTGCTGCGCGCCGGCTGCCGTCGGGTCTCGAACCCTGGGCCGATGGATTCGTAGTCAGCGACGCTAACCACTACACCACCGAGGCGCATATGTATATATGTATATAATCATTTCCTTTAAAAATTGTTAAAAGCAATTACGAAAATGAGCTGAAGTTAAGAATTTTCACGAGAAAACTTTTCTCTAATTTGACTTATTATATGAAGGTAATTTTTTTTTCTAACGTGGTCCTCCATTTTCTATTTAACTTCGAGGAACGCTCAATAACTCCTCCCCACCCCCCACCCACCCGCCGAAAAAAATTAAAGGGTACAATTTCAGATTTTATTTTACAAACAAAAAAAAAAGTTAAATTTCCTATTTAACTAAGAAACGAAGTATTTTTTAAATCTTTATTGAGAAAATGTTAATTAGAAAAACCTAGATGCAAATATGTATATATATGTGTGTGTATATATATATATATATATATATGTGTGTGTGTATAAGTGTGTGTGTGTGTGTGTGTATATATGTATATATATATATTTTGCCATAATACTAAATTAAACGTGTATAAATAACTTTACAATTGTTATTGTTGCAGTAATTTTGATGACTTGTCCAATTTCAAAATAATTTACTTTATTTAATTTGGCCCTTCAAATTTTAGGCTTTACTGGGCTCTGAATTAAAGATAAAATAGTTATTATTTTTATTATTTAGTAATAACATATAAATCATGAATAAGAATTAGTAATTCATTTCAAATACATAAATTAACTAATAGTTTAAAATTAGACACTAACTTCACAATGATTGTAAAGTCATTAAATTATTGTGAAAATATTTATTTTTATATTATTTATAAGATATACAGTATATTAGAATATTAAAGTTTTTACGTTACAATAAAACAATATTACAATTTTTGTTGTTACTGTCAACTGATCTATTTATATATATATATATATATATATATATATAATATATATATATATATATATATATATTAATCTTAAGTTGTTTGTCTGTATTTGTCTCATATCTTTACTGTTTTTTTTGAAGATGTGATACCAATCAGTACAAAGGATATTGAATGTTAGATACGAGAAATAAACAATATAGAAATTTACATTTAATCCTAGATTTTCATTAGTATTCCATTATTAATTGAGATTTCAACTCTTTACTTGGCGCTTTAACCCTTTAAGGACTGACGGTACAAATTGCTAACGTCTCAAATACACGTATTCATAACTTAACACTACAAAAAATTCAGGACTTAAAGGTTTAATTTATTTACATCGCAGTGGTTATAAAGTGCCAGTGTATTCTCAGTGGTAATTTACCGAGTGAAAGTGAAGTGCAAACTATACCAACAGAACACCACGATGTGACTCAATACGCTGAAAACAGAAGAGCAGAAGAACACTTAGACGAAGGAATACACATGATACGAGATAATAACTTCACGAATGAAGACGGAAGTACACCAGAAACTATAAACCACTGAGTAGGAAGGAAGTAGTCACAAATTCCAGAAGGGTAAAGTTTTGAATGTAAATATGGTTTCACATACATATATAACCACCCTTAAAAATGTTTCCATTCCAAATGTGAAATGAGAGTTGCAGATATGAAGTAAACTACTGTTTTCTCCCTTTTATGCGTAGACAATCAGTTAGGAAGAAAAATGTCTAAATATGGAGTGGACATATTTTCATATTAAGGATGTCAAAAGAGAGAAATAACGACTCAAACGCCAAATAAAAGTAACAGCACCAATGAAGTACAATTTTTTTTCTTAAGAAAACTAAAAGAACTGTTCCTTTTAATGAGAAAAGACTAGACTTCGCTGATATATGTACTCCAGCAATACGTAAACTCTCCTACCGTTCAACACTACCCATCATTAATTCAACAACCACAATGGTACCAAGCGTCGTATCCCCAGCATTCTTAAATGCAACGGCCCACCCAATAACACCGAACAGAAACCGTCAAAATTGACTACAAAACGCATTATCAAGACGGCCGAGCACCAAAGATTACTAACCCTGCAAATTTATTATAAAAAATATACAGGGTGATTCACTCGCTAGTAGCCCCAGCGGATATGTTAGCGATACTCTGGGGCTACCAGCGAGTGAATCACCCTGTACAAAGCATGTACACTGACCACGCAGAATGCAAATTACAATACCCGCAAAATTTAGGTTTAGAAACCAACAGAGATGATATATGCATAACTGAAATACATTTGCATAAATGTGAAGGCTGTGGAAATTGCGTCGAAGACACGAAAATGGCAATGAAGAACTAAAACATATACAGAGCGGATAGATTTGCTTAAAAGGAGGAGTGTGTTGCATTTTACATGAAAAACACGTACACGTGTGAAAAAGTAAGCAAATCAAATAGCACAGTCGAAATTCTTAGTTCAGAAGTAAAAGAGCTGAACCTTATTATGAATGTCTGCAGCCTATCAAACGCCACAAAAAGTGAATTCCTATTCGTTGCAAATGAAATACAAAAAATGTCAAAATTACCAAAAAAAACTCGGCTACAAATATTTTAATTTATGGGGGCTTTTAGCTTTTGATTCACAACACGGAAGAAAAATTACAAAATTATATATTTTGAAATTCCATAGTAATATTACAGATAATAGAACCCAGGCAATAAGGCTGTTAGATATTATGGAATTTTTTGCACTTATCCCAGAAATCTGTGAATCGACTAGAAAAGAGAACGTTTTGGATTTAATTTTTACAAATAATGACATAATAAATAAAAAAATTAACACGCACAAACTTCTCTTACCATAATATATGAACAAAGTTAGCAACCAGGAGACCGCCGAAAACTCATCCCAGAGAGTCTGAAACAATATTTGAGGGTTTAAACTTAAATTGAAAGAAATTAGATTGGGAAAGTGTAAATGAAAATTTAAAAAGTAAATTGGGAATTGCTACTTCATGAGAAGACGCCAGAAGAAATACTCTCTACAGCAGTGGTCGGCGAACAGGGGTAAATTACCCCAAATGGGGTACATTTAAAAATTTTGGGGGTAATGCGTGCGGTATGAGACACACCATATGCAACAATTTTAAGAGCAATTGGCTTGTTTTTGTTTACTTTGAAGTCTGGGGGTAATTTCATTTTACTCTAATAGATTTTTGGGTAATACCCAAAAAAGCTCCCCGACCCATGATCTACAGTAAAAAACAAAGCATGGAAACCATCCATAGGACTTTTACGTCTAAGATAGAAGGAACGAAACAGGAGGACTACTGGTCTCGACTGAAATCCCTGAAACTCTACTTTCTGGAAAGAAGACGCGAGCGGTGCACAATAATAAACGTATGGAAAACATTCAAAAGTTGTCCCTAATCTTAAAATTGAAATGGAAACACACTGGAATGAGAGAAGTCAGATTCTGTACTGTCCCAGTTGCGGTGATACAGGAGGCCATGAAAACGCAGATAGAAAATAACCTCTGAATACAAGGACCAAGACGACTCCGTTCTTTTGACAGTATATTAAGTAATCTCCAGCACATCAACCTGAGTAACTTTAAGAACTAGCTGGACAGGTTTTTGTGCAAGTCCGACCCGCCATCCGTGGTTGGCTACGAGGGCAGGAGGAGAGCGAAAAGTAATTTTCTCCTCCAAAACCCAAGAAATGAAGCGGGATGCTGGAGAGGGGTCGATCGTAGGTCGATCTTGAACCGTCGTTCGAAATCATTATAATATACAGTAAGGTTAAGGTACGCTTCCGCACAGCATATTCCAACATATCCCACAGATTGTCGATGAGACTGAGTAAGAGTAGGTGACAGGTGGCCAGGGGAGACGTTGTCTTCATGTTCTTCGAAACAATAAAGCACTTATCCAGCACGACGGACAGTTGTGTTATCCTGGAAGTAGGCATGATCATTGAGTAGAAATGAAGTAATGTTCGCTGCATGTGATGCCCTACAATGCTCAGGCATTCCCGGGATGTTACTCACTCCTTCGGTGGTATCAGAAGGTCCAGTCCATGTCATCTAAACATTCCTCAGACCATTTGCCTGAACAGTAGACATAACGCACGCAAGGTTCATACGTTTATGATGACCCTATACTCTGATTCTTCCATAAGTACCAAATAGTTGGTGAATCCTGTCTTCTGTTTTTAGGAGTGATGAATGGTTTCCACAGTCAGACACTACTACCAAGTCGTAGATCTAGAGCTCCCTGCATATCGTTCGGGTGGAGCAGTCTTTGACCGAAGCTGGTAATCGATTGCTGCACAAACGATAGCCTCTTTTCCCACACAGTCCTTACGAAACACCGTCGAACCCTGTCCTGTAGCAGTGACTCTCTGCTACAGCTGTCACTCCTGGATGATTTTTCTCTTCCGCCAACCATGTCTTGTACACTCGTGATATGATCGCATTGGACAGTCCTTTAATGACTATCGTCTATGCAGTTTACCAAGCTTGACACGCCTGTAATTTTACATGTCCTGCAGTCAATCGTAACTGTATTGTGTTGCCAGCTGCATGTAAACTACAAATTACCCGATTCAATGAAACGGATGACGATGTTGTACTTGTTTTTACATACACACGCATGAGAAGTGCCAACATCACGTGTCTAAGTACTTAGCCAGTAATAAATATATATATATATACACATTTAGTTAGTTTTGTGCTGCCTTAGGGAGGAAATATAAACATGCGGTGCATCTTGCTCCTGAAACATCATAAACGAGGACCTCATAATAACTGGAGGTGTCTAAGATACAAACTAACAAAAATTGCAATAAATTGAATAGGGATATGGATGTTCTTTTGACTAGACTACCACAGAGCACTGTTGCTTTCAGTGGCGATGAACCACGTACGAAAGCCTTGTCAGTACTTTGACCACCCTCCCCCTATTTGCTTGACAATGCTGCTGCGAGCTGCTTGTGCCTGAAATGGGCATATGGGTAGAATGGTGCTCTATGTGAAAAGATGCTTAATTCTTCATACTTCCACTTAAAATATGAATGCGTTGATAAATAATATACTATATATATATATATATATAATAAATATATATATATATATATATATATATATATATAAAATAAATATATACACACACTGAATAAATTATAGGGCTTATATAATCCAATATTCTCATGAAAATAGATAGCGATCGTTAGGTTCGACTCAAACCTCTTGTGGTTGTGCCAAAGAACGTGTAAAGTGGATAAGACCCCTTCGAGAGTACTTGCATAATTTATTTAAGAATTTGTTGAGTGTATTATAATTTCTCTGGAGAAGTTTGTACGAAAGATAATTTGATATCGTTCGTATATATGTATTTATGTATTTCATATTTACACAGTTTCTATATGTGTAGAACATCATTCAAATACGTTTACAGTTATCGTGTGAAGGGAGAGATATATAACCTAGGATGAAAATACCAAAGTCAAGCGTATGTATGTATGTAATGTATGTATGTTTGTAATTTATTTGTATGTACGATTGTGAGGTACTCAACGAATCCCATTTAATCCATTGACAATACAGCTGTGGCCAAAAAATTTTGCGTCACCCAAATTGAACTTTTAAGTTTTCCTGATGTCAAATGAAACGTGCCCCGTTTTTTTTAATAATGACGGTCCGTTAATGTACTGATGTACTTTTAATATATTTATCAAAAACTGCAAAACAAATTTGTTTTTAAATGACATTAAATCTAACAAATATATAGTTCAGAAAACTAAACCAAATCTTTTTAAGTCAAGTTTACAAATTCTGACAAGTGTTAATGCATTATCAGTATTGAAAATATGATATTTCTGTTCGTAGGTAATGTCTGTTAAATCCTACTATGTCAGCAAAACACTGGATTTTATTACCCCATACGGTAGCAGTTAGGTTAGTCATTCAATCCAAATAAAAGTACAGTAGACATTTCGCTAGACATTTCGCTAGACATTTCGCTAGACATTTCGCTAGACATTTCGCTAGACATTTCGCTAGACATTTCGCTAGACATTTCGCTAGACATTTCGCTAGACATTTCGCTAGACATTTCGCTAGACATTTCGCTAGACATTTCGCTAGACATTTCGCTAGACATTTCGCTAGACATTTCGCTAGACATTTCGCTAGACATTTCGCTAGACATTTCGCTAGACATTTCGCTAGACATTTCGCTAGACATTTCGCTAGACATTTCGCTATCCCAGTTTTGTGAATTTTGAAATGTCTAATGTGTTAGACATTTTATATATTAGTTAAACATTTGGTTAGACACTTTAGTAAGTCAATTGAAATGTCTAAATTATCCAAAATTTTGAAACAATTAAAAAGAATAATCCGAAATGTCTAATGGTGAAAGTTTAAGGAGTATACTGTAAGTTTACATGCAAAGAATTGCTTTACAGCATTATTCTTCAAAACTTTCGACTTTCAATTTCTATCCATTTCTTCTTGCAACTGATTCTCTATCACTATCAAATAACTTCCTGTAGTTTACATTATCAAAACCATTTATTAGTTTTAAATAACTCTAATTTCCAAGAGGCCTAGGTCTAAGGCTAGATTCAGGGTGGTCACAGGCTGGTTCTTAATCACTAAAGACTTTACTAGCCAAGGCTTAGCCAAATAAATAAAATAATGAATGCATGAAAGATGTGTATATATATATATATATATATGTATGTATGCTGCAAACCCACAAGGAAAAAGAAAAACGATTCCAAGGCCTTTCGTGTATTCAAAGCTACACCTCGTCAGGGAATGTCATTCCCTGACGAGGTGTAGCTTTGAATACACGAAAGGCCTTGGAATCGTTTTTCTTTTTCCAAGGCCTTTCGTGTATTCAAAGCTACACCTCGTCAGGGAATGACATTCCCTGACGAGGTGTAGCTTTGAATACACGAAAGGCCTTGGAATCGTTTTTCTTTTTCCTTGTGGGTTTGCAGTATTTATTCATTTCACGTGTTTTATTGTGAAATTCATCCCATATGTATGTGTATATATATACACACGAACACTAAATAAACCGAGTCAGTCACAATTTCACACTATTTTTAACCCCACTGCGCATGCGTGTAGGTGCAAAGAATAGAAAATTAACTTGTTAGACAAATGAAATTTTTAATTTCTACGCTTTTATATATTTGAAACAGTTAAGCACCATTTTCAGATATGTGAAATAGCTATTATTCATTTCAGAAAGCTAAGTTCATGATGAGATGTAGAGTAGACGTTTTATATACTCGTATATACAGGGTGAGTCACGACGAAATGTCATAATTTCGGGAGCTTATAGCTGAGGTCATTCCCAGTCAAAAAACCTCGTATGAACATAGGTTCGATTCTTAACGGTTATGGAGCTATGGATGTTTGAATGTTTAAGAATAAGCGAACAAATAACTGCTAAAGTTTTTATTCGTGAATTTAACAATAACTGTTCAAAATGACTACCCTCAGCCTTAATACACATCGTGGCTCGTCTGTGGATTGCGCGTGCAGCTCGCATTAGTTCATTACGATTGTCCTTTATGAGGGCTGCAGCATCCAAAATACGATGGAGCAATGCATCTCGTGTTTCCACTCTTCTCTGGTACACCAGCTCTTTCATGCGGCCCCACAGATAAAAATCTAGAGGGGTTAAGTCCGGAGACCTGGATGGCCAATTTTGTGCACCACCACGTCCGATCCATCGACCAGGGAAGCAATCATCGAGATGCGTTCTCACTGCATGGCTAAAATGGGGAGGAGCCCAGTATTGTTGGAAGTACATACGCAATCGTGTTGCCAAAGGTACATCATCTAACAGTGGCGGCAGTTCGTCTTGCAGAGATCGTAGATAAATGTCACCTGTAAGACCACCTTCGAAGATAAACGGACCAATCAACTGACCGTAGAGAATACCGCACCACACATTGACACTAAACCGATGTTGAAAATTACTTTCCACAACAGCATGAGGATTCATTTCTGACCACACATGTGAATTGCGAGTAATGTTGACACCGTCGCGGGTAAATTGAGCCTCATCACAGAAAAAAATGTATCGATGCAATTGTCGATCGGCATTGAGCCAATTACAAAATTCCAGCCGTTGGGCACGGTCCCCAGGTTGGAGGTGCTGAACGCGCTGTACGTGGTATGGATTACATGCCGCCTTCGTGTAACGTTCTACATAATCTCGTTTGAGGAACTCTAAGGTGTGTGGAGATCCTTCGCGTACTAACCTGAGGACTCCGCTGTACCATCTGAATAATGTTTTCTTGTTCAGCCACATGTTGTACCGGACACTCGGATAAAACAGTAACGCTAGGAAATGAACCACTCTCACACAATCTCCGGAAAACGTTGCTAAACACTCGTCGATCCGGAATTTTTACATTTGGAAAACGTTGCTGGTATTCAGCGACAGCAGCAGTAGTATTTCCATCGCAAAATCCGTAAGCATACACCATATCGGCATATTCGGCATTTGAAAAAGTAAAAGGTATGCTGAACGCGCAAAACATTAACTGCACGCTGTGAAACACTACACTTCTGCGTAGTTAGTTCGGTTCGGTAAGTAACTGTCAATTCAGTTCGTCACGCATGCGCAATTGCGCATGCTTTAAATTCAAACATCCATAGCTCCATAACCATTAAGAATCGAACCTATGTTCATATAAAGTTTTTGACTGGGAATGACCTCAGCTATAAACTCCCGAAGTTGACATTTCATCGTGACTCACCCTGTATACAACCAAAAGTCTAGTATCACTTAGTGTTCAGTTAAACTTTCCCTTTGAAAATGTTAGAGCAAGATTATACGACTAAATTTGGAGAATATAAAGAGATCATGCTATTTTAATTCCACTTTTATCCTTTTAAAGGAAATCTAATCGCTTCTTATCGGGATTAAAAAGACTAAAAAAATACACTTAATCGTCCATCGATGCAAGACTTCCCCTTTTTCCCCTCAAAAAGCAAAAAAAAAAAAAAAAAAGATTTAAATTATAAATTTGGTTTTTCTCCAATTAATTGGAAATTAAAATAATTAAGATTTGCATAATAAAAACAATGATTACACTTTCTTTGGCAATAATTAAGAATTTTTATAGGTTTAATTAAATCACTCTAAATACTCCAGTAACGAATAATGAGGTATTGTAATGTGTACGAACCAATAGTAGACCTACAGGGTGTCCATAAATTGTTCACCCCATTATAAGCCTTAATAAATTCGTTATTATAGGAGCTATCTTAAAACGGTTTGCGGCAATTAATAACACAACTCAAGAAATTTTTGTTTTAATTCAGTAAACCTCCACGTGAGCCCCATTGGTAGCACGCAGAACATCAAGGCGATAGGTGATTTCGTTCCAAACATTAAGAAGCGTGTCTTGCGTGATGGAAGCTAATGTCTCTTCAATCCGGTGTCTTAATTCTGTGATGTTATTAACCTTCTTTGCATACACACTGTCCTTTGTGTAGCCCCAGACAGATGGAATGTCGCTTCATCACTGAAAACGACATTGTTCAAAAAATGCTCATTTTCATCAATACGGTCAAGAATGTCAACAGCAAACTGTACCCGTTTGGGTTTGTCATTTGGTAGAAGTTTCTGCAAGGTTTGCAATTTGTAGGCATAAAGTTTCAACCTCTCGTGAACCACTTTATGCACTGTTGAACGCGGTATTTGCAGTTCTCGGCTTGCTCGGCGGATGGATGTTGTAGGACTTCGGATAAACGCCGCCTGAATTCCTGCTATCTTATCTTCAGACACACTAGGCCTACCAGCTCCTTTCTGATGTAGCACACTGCCAGTTTCTTGAAATTGTTTCAGCCATCGCTTGAGTGATTGCTTTGTTGGTGGAGTTTTCTGATATTCCTCCCGAAAACGTCTCTGTACAGTAATTGGAGATTTGGTTTCCCACATCCACAGCACACACACATTGCTTTCTCCTTCACTGTCGCCATTGTGCTCCTAGTGGATGTTCTGCGAAATAAAGAAAAAAAATTTCTTGTGTTATTAACTGCCGCAAACCGTTTTAAGATACCTCCTATAATAACGAATTTATTAAGGCTTATAATGGGGTGAACAATTTATGGACACCCTATATAAAAAAAAAATTATTCCCAGAGACCCAAATTTAGGAGTCACATCTGCGTTTAGTAATATTTTAAGCAAATAAAATATTAAAAGTTTGGAGTAACCTGTAGACCCTATCTTCATTTCCAAAATGGTGACCACTAGACCCTCGCATTATGAGATTTTGACTTAACTTGAATTTTTTTTTATTTATTTAAAGTAAGTGTTTTCAATCTTTTATCTACTCAACCGGTCAACTCGGGAACAATCTTCCTCAATCCATCTTTCCCTCTGTCAGTGACTTTCAATCTTTCAAACGCAGTGTCCAGACATCTCGAAAACATTGGACCTTGATTTTGGCTCTCTTCTTCCTTTATGGGACGGGCGTTTTTGCGGGCATTCGCCCTTGGCCCCTCCTTCCTGCGTGCGTAAAAAAAAAAAAAATTGTGAAATATTTCAAAAGTCCTTTCTCTATTGCCTCGCCTGTAATAATTTACATAATCTAACAAACTAATCTGACTCAAATTAACTTGACATAATCTAACCTAACCTAAGTGACCATAATATCTTGCCGAAAGTGTGGTTGAACGTTCATTTAAGTGTAAAAATGTTATTCAAGTACGTTTTCAAACCTCTGTCATAACGAGCTAACGACTTTTCGTTGACAAGACGTTCCAATGGCAATTATTTTTAGGTTGGGTTAAGCTTGGTTAGGTTAGATTAGATTATTAGAAATTTCCCGTAGGCGAAATATTTATAAGTAGGTCTCTTTCGTAACATGTGGGCTGCGAAATTCTGAACAAGTGTCTCTCATCTTCCATCGAGAATGAATTCCAGCAATGTGCGTTCGTAGGTACTTCCGGAACCGCGACAATCTTTATAAGATCACACACACACACACACACACACACACACACAGCTCGTCGCGCGCGGGGCGATGTTAGCTCTTTCGCCATGTTTCACACGAATTTCTTTTTATTGAAAATCATTAACTATCGCGAAAAAAGGGATTTAACCCTAAAAGGACGACCGCTACATATTGGTAACCTTTCAAATACACTCATTCATAACTTAACCCTACAAACAATTCCGGCGTTAAAGGGTTAATTAAGGTTAGGTTAGATTCCGCTAAGTTAGTTTAGATTAACTCGTACATAATCATATTCAGAGAGTAAATAAAACAAAAATGGCAACCAATTCCTTTTATTAATTAAAATAGGAAAACTAAAAATGAGATCCTAATGACACCTTGAGGCACCTCTTAGTTGAAAGGGGGTGAAACGTTACATCTATAATGTACATTTATTTTATCAACTGAATTTATATATTTTACGCGTGTTTCGGATAAAACAAACCAAAAAAAAACTAAAAATCGCCATGATTTTCAACATAAGCGAAATACAACCTTTCAACTAGAATGATTGAAGGTAGTTCAGAGTACGTGACTCAAATCTTGTTACAAACCAGATTTCATAGTGCTCTTTTGATACTAAAATCACCCTTATTCAACTTATCTATACGATCTTATACGCCTCGCAAAGTTACGGCGTCCATATAGACGCCATAGGCATGAAAAGGTAAAATTAAGTTATTTAGGTTAGGTGAAATGTCTTATCCTTATTGAAATGTGAAAATGTCGCAGTTTTGTAAGGTAGCGAGACGTGTTTGTGTTTTTTTTGTGTGCGCGCATGCTCGGTCTGCATTCGTGTAAGCTATTTTGTAATCAATTAACCTTCCAATTAAATTTTGACGCATCTTTAATTAAAATTTTTCTTGCAACTCGACTGATTCATGTTTGCGAGAGAGTTTTTAAATTTGTATTTAAATAAATGCTTATTTTAATTATTTTATTTGATGAAATTAAAATAGAATATTTATTTTTATTTATTATTATTATTATTATTATTATTATTATTATGTTTATAAAAATTGCTATATCTTAAAAATAATGGAAAAAATAATGGAAAAATTAATGGAAAATAGTCGGTGTAAATTTTTAAAGTGTTCGCTTACAAATGTTCACCTTTTTAGTTAGTTTACATACATGGCTCTATATATATATACACACACATATATACA
>JAJOZX010005424.1:110000-318244 GCA_023014485.1 Bathynomus jamesi
CCCAACAACAACAGAATTACTCGCATACCAGCTACGATGTTCTCTTTTCGAAATTTATTGAATTACTGAAGAAATGTTTATTAGACACCCTGTTACAACTTTCAAAAGAAACTGTTTTAAACTAAACTTAAATCTAGACAAGGATCCAACTAACGACATTTCTTTGGGAGAACGTTCAAACGACATTTCTTAGATAAAGTTATACAGGGTGTCCCATAAGTCCGGTTTCGTAGGAAAATTTATTTAAAATTAAATTTACAAAAGTAATGCATTAGAACTAAAATAAATGTTCATTGACGTCTTGTTTTGGGATCTTTTTCTCCGCCTTTTCCTCACGAGTGTAACTTGCTTCCATATTAGCCATTGCGTGTTATTCTACCTGTAACAAAAAAAAAAGAAGGTTCCAAAACAAGATGTCAGTTTGAACATTTGTTTTTAGTTCTAATGTATTACTTCAAAATTTCCTACGAGACCGGATTTATGGAACACCCTGTGTATATATACACATGCAATTTCAGCGCCGTATTTTTCGGTATAATTAATTAATGGCGTCATACAGGGTGTTCAAAAAGAAACGCAACCCATTTGAAAATAAATACATATTGTAATCCATTTTCTTTGTTTCGCCTTTCTTTTTGAACACCCTGTATATTTCAGTAAGTTGGCACGTAAATAAATATAATGTTAAAAACGTCTCTCTTCATGTGGCAATATAGTTTATAGTTCTCGCAGACAAATAATGCATGAAAAAGATGTCACACTGACTGAAAAGGGGATGACAGTAGAACCCCATTTGATTGCCATCTCGGTGACAAAAGTCGCTGAAATTGTCCATGTATCTCGAGGAACAGCGCCATCATGCGGTTTTTTTTATTTATTTATTTTGCAAAAATAGGATAAAACAATATGAATATACTTCTTTTTATATGCAGAAAGGAGGAGCCAAAGGCGAATGTCAGCAAAAGCGCCCCCCCCCTCCCCCCATAGAAGAAGAAAACAGAAATGGATGTTGTAAATATTTTATGCATTCGCATATCAAAGTAAGGAAAAGGCATTAGCCATTCTAGAAAGGACAGTTCCGAATTTTTGAGTGTTCTCGTCCTCTACATCCAGATTTTGTAGCGACCATTGGTTCAGATCCCGCGTAAAGCTGTGTCTATGGTCTTCTCCATCACGTTGTGAAGGTGGAAACCACCCCATCAGTACATATGTATATATTAAAATTATAACGATGATCGGTCTTAAAAATGTGCCTATATTCCATATAAATAAATTACTAAAAGTTTTGTTTTCTATCCTCTTGTGGTTTCGCATTTTTTCCCCTCACCTTGGGGGAATACGAGGAGAGACTTATATATTGAGAGTCTGAATAATAAAATCCCTCCCCCTTACCCTCAAGTTTTAAATTTAATGTTCAAAATTCTGACATTCAGATGTGTTTACTCTGTCTGTTCATTGTGCCGAGGTTTCAGACTTTCAGTGTGCGCTTAGCATCGGTGGAGTGAAGTTGGGTGTTCGTTCGTCTCGTACGCTTTCCCTCAGAGAGGTTCCGACTCGTATAAGTTCGACAGTGCCCGTGACTTAGTAAATAATAATAATAATAATAATAAAAAATGTCTTGGCAATGTTTGGTATAAAATTAATGTTTACATAAATGTAATTATTTTTTTCCCTTCAAAAACATATATCACAATTATTATATTTTATTATTTGTATGCAAAAAATATACAAGTTTGATATACGCAATGTTTGATTTTTGTGCTTGCTTTGAAGCTTAAGGTAGGGCTCATTTTATATATATATATAAACTTGACAAGTATATATGTATGTTTGTATAAAAGTATGTATATGCTTTGGCGTTCATATGTAATGTGGATGTGTGTGTGCCAGTGTGGGTAAACAACTGGGTATAAATAAGGTCGAGTGTGTGTAAATGTACTGATGTTGCGTGGTAATTGTTTAGTGAGGTAACACTTTTCGTAACTTGGAATATTAAAAAAAATTGTATATAAAAATCTAAAAATATTTTTACTGTTGGGTAAAAAGATGTTAGTCCTGATTAGGTTAGTTAAAGATTGATTAGGTTAGATTAGCCTCGCTTACTATTTAATAACTTAAGCGAAAACACCGTTCGAGCCCTCAAATTACACTCGAAACAATTATCACGCCCTTCTAGGTTCAATGGCACCCAGGTTAGGTTAGGGTAAAGTAGGTTAGGCTAAATACTTTCTAAAATGTGGAGATGCGCACATTGTGTGTGTGTGTGTGTGTGTGTGTGTGTGTGTGTATAAATCTCTACCTAGTCAAATCGGGACTTTGTAGTCCCACTAAATATAGTTTTGGTCCCAGTAAGTAAATTCTCAGAGAAACGTTTATTGACAGTTTTAGACAGTTATTTGGTTCCATTTTCTCAAAAAAATGTTTATAGCCAAATAAATAAAATAAATACTTATTTATTTACAGAATATATTTTTAATGCATTTCAAATCCCCTTCAAATCCCCTTCAAATCCCCTTCAGGCCCGCTTTTTTTTCTTTTTTTTAAAATAGCTACATAATTTTTAGTTTAATATTCTATGAAATATTTTGATTTTTCTCTACGGAAAACTGCGACAATAGAAGCTAAGGAATTAACACTGTAAACGTAATTGTGGGCGTGGCTTTAATGGTAACAAATGATACCGTCAAGAGTGAATAGGATGTTATGAACTACCTCAATCCTTATATAGGATTAAGAGGACGGAAAGTAGAAGAATAAAAAGTTGAAAATTCTTTCACACACAACACCCACACCATTTCGCCCATATTCCTATTTTAGGGTACGAGCAGCTCGCAGTAGCATTGCCAAGCAAACGGAGGGTCACTGTACTGACGAGGCTTCCGTACGTAATTCATCACCACTGAAAGCAACAGTGGTTTGTGAGAGCTTAGTTCGAAGAACACTCAAATCTACAGTATATTAGTTTTCGCGCAATTTTTATCAGTTTGTATTGCAGACACCCCCAGCTATTATCAGTCCAGGTGCATGATTCTTCAGGAGCAAAATCCACTATAAGTTTGTGTTTCCTCTCCAAGGCAGCGCAAATTTACCTGTATCAATCAGTCACACTCGTACTACCTCAGACTTGCTCTACACAAACTGGACCAAAAACCACGAGTACCCGCAATCGCAAACCATCCGCATACAAGCAAGCCTGTATTTTAAACATATTCCTGTTTTGTTTATTTGATCATTATTCATCATTATTCATCATTATTCATCATTATTCATCATTATTCATCATTATTCATCGTGATCATCAGAATTCGCTCGTTTTTTTCCTTCATTGAATGAATCTTGCCACTTAAAGATCCTAATTTTCAAATTTACATTTTTGTTATTTAATTTAAACTTAAGTTAGCTTAACCCCTAATTAAAGGTAATAATAGGTTAGGTTAAATTAGTTTTGGTTAATTTAGTTTTTAGTTAACTTCGACATTACTGAATTATTTCTAATCAATTGTATATATTTCTATCCTTAGTATGTGAACTGTCATTGTATTAATAATTATTGTCATATGGACTATAGTCTGCCAATAAACCTTTTCATTTTATTTTCATATATATATATATATCAGTGGCGACTGGTGAACTTTTCATCCAGGCATGCAAACAAATTTAAAAAAACACATCAGCAGAAAAACCAATTGAGAGTGCTATAGGCATGAGCCTAATAGCTAGGGGTTCTGGGGTAAGAGGTAGCTCCCCCAGCGGGGTCCGGGCAGATCCCGGAAGCCAACGCTTTTCTGTATTTTCAGAAGCATTTTCTAACATTCGAACAGGCTTTATTTAGCATATCATATCTTTGGGAATTTTCCAGATTAGCTGCAGTTGGACTGCTGTTGGACCCAATCACCTTTTACAAAAAAAAATGCCCTTTATAGGTTCTTAAGTCTCTTCCTAACCCTTCTGACCACAACTCCTACATTTTTCCAGATAAACCAGATTGCTAACTTTGCAAAATACTCAATAAATACGACCAAATGCTTATTTAAAGACTGATTTTTATTGGTACTCCTTTATCAAAATATTGTCATATTTAAAAATTACATTAACTCTTGTCACCTCAATACTATACAAGAGGTAGGTGAATGGAATTTTTATATGATATGATTTTTAATTAAAATTTTCTACATTGTCATCACACTTTGATTTCTTCTATGCAGGAAGGAGGGGGGGCCAATTTAGTGAATTTACGAGTAATTAAGTGATAATTAGCGAAATACTCGGAGTAACCCAGTTTTCGGCTGATATAGCAAATGGTGCTAAATTCCTTTAGAAATTCTGGACTTTGTGCTTAAAAAGGTGTAAATGCAAGATTGTTGTTTAGCAAAATTGTTATAGTGCTGAGAGTTTACAAGATCTACATGTATGTTGTCGGGGTTGTTAACCATTTTCGTAACGGCAAAGGTCACATGACAGAGGGGATCTACAATTTAGAACGTCAAGTGGGATCCGAACCCACAGGTCGCTACATCTGGACACAGGGGACGGTCACCCATCCAACTACTATCCATACCCAGTGTCGCTTAGCTTCGCTGATCTACAGGAAGAACGTTGCTACAATGTCCGCGACGTGGCGTTTCTTCAAGATCTTTGTACGATCATATCTAAGAAAGGTCGCGGCGGTCTTTTCTCTAATGCATTTGTGAATTTCATTGATAGAAGGAAATTATCATTATCATTGTTATTATTATTACTGTTATATTATTATCATTAGCATCATCATCATCATCATCATCATCATGATGCCAGCAATAAAAAAAAAAAAAAAAAAAAAAAAATATTAGACTAACACGAATGTAGATGTAGCTCATAGCGTAAACTAACCCACTTTTTGTTTAACTTTACCTACTTTTTTTTTTTTTCTTATCCTCCTTACTTTGCATGTCTCTAACTCTTTTCTTGCATGTTTGTAGTTTGCATGGTATGACAGTGAGTTAAGACTGTGTTTGCATGGTTTGTAAGCGTTCTTATTTTACTTCTTTTCATCTTTCACCCCTCTCCTATATTCTCCGACTATTTTTCTGACTTGTCGGCAGTGGCCGGCGGATGATGATGGTGAGACTTTTTCCCTCTTTTTCTGAATGAATGTTAACCCACGAATGATAGGTGTTGCTCCTTACTTAACCCCTTATTCTCCTCTCTTCTCTTAACCCCCTACTCTCTCCTTTCTCTCGGGCTAGCCTTAGAGTGGATCTTAGGGTCTTTGTTAGCCTTAGCTTCTGTAGATCTGTAGATCATCATCATCATCATCAATCAATCATCATCATCATTGTTATTATTAGTTAACTTTACAGCCGCACTGAAAATGGGTGAATCCTCATTAAATAACAATGTACATTGTACAGGATGATCCCAAAAATGTGTTCCAAGAAATAACTCGTTACATAAACATTTTTGGGAGCAACTCTTTTTTTGGGATCACCCTGTATTATCAGACGAATTTTAAAGTTCTTTTACTTAGTTTGACAAACTTAATTTTTAAAAAAAAATCTCCCAAATTTCCATATTACCTTAAATATATTTCGTTCTCTTATTCCTGCGTATAGTTATGTATAACAAATATCGCTTAATTACAATTTAACATATATATATATATATATATATATATATATATATATATATATATATATATATACAGAGAGAGAGAGCCTCAAAAGGCCTTGCGGCCCATACCGAGGAGGTACCAATGGCAACAGGTGCCAGGGAAAATTTTCTACACACTAAAATAGTGTGCAAGATTTGGTCTAACCTTTTCTTGAAATGATCCAGAGGAACTGTTCACAACTTCTGAAGGTAAACTGTTCCACGTGTCACAGATCTTATACGTAAAGTAATTCCCACACACACTAGTCCTAAGCCGTTTCAAATCCAACTTCCAACCATTGTGGCGAGTTGGGTTATCATTTAAACTAAACATGCTTCTAAAATCGACATCGTTGAACCCGCTTAAGAGCTTGAAAACTTCGATGAGTTGACCGCGCAGCCTCCGAGTTTCCAGCGAAAAGAAATCCAGGGCGCGTAAGCGTCGAATGTAGCCCATATGCCTAACGGAAGGGATTAACTTTGTGACCCTCGCCTGCACTCGCTCCAGCCTCTCAATATCTTTCCTGAGGGTGGACGACCAGAACTGCACAGCATACTCCAGGTGCGGCCGGACCAGGGAATTGTACAGAGAGAGCACAATCTCCTTGTTCCGAAACTGAAATTGCCTCCTGACAAAACCCAATAACTTCTGGTCTTTCTTTTCCACCTCTAACACTGTTTGGTAAACTTAAAGTCGCTGCTAATTAGCACACCCAAGTCCTTTTCCAAATCAGTCACCTCGATATTACTCCCCAACATCGAGTAGTCCGACTTGGGATTGGCGTAGCCACTCTGCATCACCTTGCATTTACCCAAGTTAAACGGCATTTGCCATTTTTCGGACTACTCTCCTATCCTACCTAGGTCCGCACGCAGTTGCTCGGTCGCTTCGGGCGTCCCAACATTGGCCCCAAGCTTGGTGTCAGCGAATTTGGCGATCCGACTGACGATGCCACCGTCGATATCATTTATGTAAATGATAAACAACAGTGGCCCCAAAACGGAACCCTGAGGAACCCCACTAGTGACCGAGGCCCAACCCGAACTAACCCCTTTAATTACAACCCTCTGCCGCCTATTCTTCAGCCAGTTTTCAATCCATCTACCTACTTCCCCACCGATAGCCAGCGCGCGCACTTTGGCCATTAGCCGGCGGTGAGGTACCTTATCAAAGGCTTCCTGAAAGTAGAGATAAAGTATATCAATCGCCCTACTCTTATCATACTCACCCAACATGACGTGGAAAAACTCGAGCAAGTTGGTGAGACACGACCTCTGCCGTCTAAACCCATGTTGGGAGTCCCCAAGCAGCTTGTAGGAATCCAAATGGTCAACGATCCTATTCGCTATTATCCCCCTCTAATAATTTACCTACAACTGAAGTGAGACTAATGGGACGATAGTTCCCTGGACTTCGTGATCCCCTTTCTTAAAGATAGGGGTCACGTTGGCTTCCCTCCAGGCACCTGGCCCGTCTCCAACGATTTGTTGAAGACTGTAGCCAGGTGGGGATCCACCTGGTAGCGCACCTCCCGCAACACTCTGGGGAGAAACTGGTCTGGCCCAGGAGCCTTAAACGCGCTCAGTTTGTCTATTCTATCGGCAATGACTCGCGGTACATCGAACACTATCCAGGCCAGCACCTTCGTGCCTCACGCCTGGATCGGGGATGACGCGGGTGTCCTCCCTGGTGAACACTCCCGCAAAGTACTTATTAAGCACATTAGCGATGGGCTTTCTACTATTGACATAACTGAAGAACTCCTTAGCGTTCCCCTTGCAGAGGCTTGCCACCCGTAGTTCTTCGTTACGTTTCGCTAACCTAACCTTCGCCTTCACTTCCCTACACAGGCGGACATACGTTTCAGTGTTCTCATGGGAACGATTGGCCTTCGCCCTCCTATACGCTACCTTCCTATTTCGGATAGCCGTAGCGATGTCACGACTGAACCACTTAGGCTGCTTTGAAGCAGGGATGACCGGTTTTGAGGGTATGGCAGCAGACTGCAGCACCATAAACTCGTTCCGGAATGCACTCCACACTCCCTCAACATCGCCGCCGACCTCTAACCCCCATCTCACCTACTCTATCCCTGAGGCTAACAAAGTCCGCCCGCCGGAGATCGAGCTAACTGCCTCTCGAGTTACTACGCTTCACCCGAGGGACGCGCACACGGAACCTAATCAGACCGTGATCACTCCCGCCCAACGGTGAGGCCAGTGACGAGGTTGTTTTCGCTCGTGAATACTAAGTCTAGAACGCTTTTGTCTCGTGTAGGCTCATTGACCCACTGAGTCAGGAAGTTCTCCTCAGCAAAGTCAACTAGCCTCCTCCCTTCAGCATCAGCAGTCATGTCTTCCTACTTTATGCCGCGACAGTTGAAGCCTCCTAAAACTACACACACCCTATCCCTTAGCAGGCTACTGAGTTCGGTGTACAGGGCTGTATCCTCCTCGAGGAGGAGATGCGGAGGTCTGTACACCAAGATTAACCTATAGTTCCTCCGTCCCACGTTCAGATCGACGCCAAGCAGCTCCCGTTCCGACCAGAACTGGCAGACAACCGGAATCAACGTGTCTCTGACGCATATTAGTACCCCTCCCTCCTCCCCACGGGTGCGGTCTTTGCGAAACATTCTATACCCGGGAATTTCGAACTCCCCAACGTAGTCCCTACGATCAATATGAATCCAGGACTCGGTGATAGCAACAATATCCTAGTATTCTGATGCTAAGAGCGCCCGTACCTCGCAAAACGTATTCCTAATCGACCTAGCATTAAAAAGCATTGCACGGAGAGAGCCTTCCCTATTATTCTGACCGCCCCCTAGCACGACCCGTTTCAGAGAGAGAGAGAGAGAGAGAGAGAGAGAGAGAGAGAGAGAGAGAGAGATTTTTTTGGTCTTACCCTTACCCTGCAGGGTGGGGTGGGATTCGAACCTGTCTCCGAGGTTTCCATTTTTTTTGCGGTTTACGACGTTAACCACTCGTCCAAGTTTTCAACTAAATTTTTTCTTATTTACTTCTAATACTAATACAGGGGTTGGGGCACGGGAACCAAGTGTTTTTGGAATAATCAGGAAAATGATATTTATTTTTGTAAAGAAAATATATTGGTAGAACAACATTCGTAAGAACATAGCATTTCATGTCATAATAATCATGTACCGAAAATTATATCTGGCATATGATGTCCTTGGCCGTCGACGCATTGTTGAAGGCGTTTACGAAAATTGGCCTCCACTCTTCCCAGCAGGTCTCTGTTGATTTGGATGATTTGTTGACGGATCGCTTCCTTCAATGCATCTAATGTACGGGGCTTGTCCTCGTAGACACGTGACTTGAGGTACCCCCATAGAAAGAAGTCACATGTGGACAAGTCAGGGGACCGAGGGGGCCATGCAATGTCACCAAATCTCGAAATGAGATGGTTGGGAAACAGGGGGCGAAGAACAGCCATTGACGCTCTGGCGGTGTGTGGCGTGGCCCATCTTGCTGAAACCACAAATGTCGACGAGCAATACGCCTTCTTCGTAACTCAGGGATGAAAAAGGTGTTCACCATCTCAATGTAACGCCCAGATGTTATGGTAACGGTAACCCCATTTTGTTCGAAGAAATAGGGACCGATGACGCCAAACTTTCCCACCGCGCACCAAACTGTAACCTTAGGGCTATGCAGCGGTTTTTCATGGAGTTGTCGCGGATTTTCAGCAGCCCAATACCGACAGTTTTGATTGTTGATGGCCCCATTAAGGTGGAAATGGGCTTCATCACTCATTACCACCATCATGTTTTCATTCTGCTCATAAAGTGCAAGCATTTCCTGTGCAAAATTCAGTCGTTGGGGGCAATCGTTTACATTCAATTCCTGCACCATCGCTAACTTGTATGGGTGAAAATGTAATTCTTCATGCAAAATCCGTCTAACAGTACGATTGCTGATTCCGAGTGCAGCTGAATGTCTCCGAGCAGAGCGGCCTGGGCTTTGCAACATCGCTTGTCTGACCCTTTCAACGTTCTCTGGAGTACGCACAGTGCGTTGCGGCCCTTCGGTTTTGTTTTCATTATTGAGCCTCCTGTTCGAAGATTGTTAACCCAACGTAAGATTGTGTCACGAGCGGGAACAGAGTCATTTCGATGAATGTTGAATCTGCGGCGAAACGCACGCTGAACTGCTGTCACTGACTCGCCACTCCTAACAAAATGATCATACGCGAACATGCGGTGTTCTAACGTCCACTGCTCCATGATGGCACCTGAAAGATAAAGGTGAGTGTTAGTTAAAGTTAAATGCTATGAACCCAGGAATGGAATGCTACCTACCGCACGCCCCTCCCATTCCTAATGGCCGATTACTAGCTATTCAAAAAACACTTGATTCCCGTGCCCCACCCTTTATATATATATACACAGGGTGTTCCAGAAGTTCTGCCCTATAATATACAACATATTAAGCTTTGGGTCAGGACTTCTGGAACGCCCTGTATGTATGTGTATATACAGGGTGTTTGAAAACTTTCTGTACAAATTGTAATGGGGGATAGGCAACACCAAGACAAACCCTTTTCGGCTATATTGGTGGAGCTGGTACATAAATGAATGAAAACAAGTGTACACGGCATGTTTATTTAAAGAAGGTGCTGAAAGTTGCGACCGGTAGCATCAATGCATGCCCGACAGCGTCGAAGCATTGACCGACGTACACGTCGAAAGATTCCCGGCATTTCAGAACAGTTCCAGCGGCGACAGCGATTCTTGCTACGAGGTCTTCTGAGTAAATGGGAGTCTCGTACACGAGGTTCTTCATGTGTCCCGACAGGAAGAAGTCGAGGCATGTTAAATCGGGCGATCTCGGTGGCCAGGCTACGGGCCCACCCCGGCCTATTCATCGGTCCCCAAAAGTGGCGTTCAGATAATCCCGCACATCGTTGCTCGAGTGTGCTTGGGCCCCGTCGTGTTGAAACCACATTCGTCTACGAATAGCCACGGGAACATCTTCCAGCAGTTCCGGCAACGTTTCTTCAAGAAATATCCGATAAACCCGCCCGTCGAGTCGGGCAGGCAGCAGGTACGGCCCAATCAACTTGCAATGGACGATGCCCGCCCAAACATTGACGGCGAACCGTTCTTGATGAGCATGCACCCGTGTAGCATGTGGATTTGCGTGCGCCCACACGTGAGAATTGTGCATGTTAAACACACCCTCACGTGTGAAACAGGCCTCATCTGAGAACAGCACATAAGCCGGAAAATTAGGCTGCACCGCTGTCTGCTGCAGAAACCAGCGTGCGAATTCCACACGAAGAGGGTAATCCCGAGGTTGTAATGCCTGGACACACTGACGATGAAACGGATGTAACTGCTGCTCGTGCAACACACTCCAGACCAGGTCGTGGTTCACACCGAGGATACGTGCAACACCTCGCGTGCTTGCGCTTGGATTGTCCTCAAATCGCCGTAGGATTTCTTCTTCCATGTCAGGAGTGCGCACGTTTCTCTCCCGACCAGTGTCATGCATGTTTGCATGGAATGTTCCAGTTTCTCGAAGTCGCCGATGCAAATGCGCAAACGTTTGGTGGTTTGGCACACGTCTGTTTGGGAAGCGCTGTCGGTGCAACCTCACAGCAGCTCTTCCGTTTCCATTGGCAGCCCCATACACCATATGCATGTCAGCCATCTCAGCAGTCGTGAAGCGCTCCATGTTACGCGTACTACGTCCGATTTAAGAATGCCCGCGGCAAGCGCGAGTCTAGCCCACTTCACCTTTTAGCCAATTGCAGCGGCGCCCTCTCGCGCCGAATGGTGACGTCAGCGGACATACACTTATAGACGAAAAGGGTTTGTCTTGGTGTTGCCTATCCCCCATTACAATTTGTACAGAAAGTTTTCAAACACCGTATATATATATATATATATATATATATATATAATATATATATATATGGTATTTAAAAAGTAGCTTGTCTGATATTCATATGTTGAGTCCTATGAAATAGATGGGGACAATGTCGTGAAATTTGGTGTGTGGACCAATTTGACGATACAAACTATTTCGTCGTATGTTATCATAAGGTCATGATGACGTCACTTCTACAATTAGAGCATAATTTTGATAACTGGTGTTATTGCGCTGTTCAAATAGTAATTAAAATCTCCAAACGTGGTAATATATTCCATATCGATTCCCGAAACATATCAGGGTCGGAATTCAACTCGTGAGATGTTAAATTACTGCGATTAACATGATAACGCACGTCTTCTCTATGGTTATCTTGTCTATTCACCAATTTTCGCGACATGTTCATCCATTTCATAAGGGCCAACCTTTGAGTACTCAAAGGAAATTTTAAAATACTGTGTATACAGTACTGTGTAGAATTCTGCAGCTACCTGCCACTGTACATCATACAGATAGATGCTTCATATGGATTTAGTAAAACTAGCGTTCGCGGCTCAGTGGGTAATGCACCTTTTCCCTATAAGCAAAGAGAAGACACTGTGGTCAGCGGTTCGAATGCCGATGATGCTAGTAATCAAAATACAGAGTTAGAGCAATGGGTCGCATTAGTTGTTTGAGCGCTGTGCTCAAGAAATATTGAGTACCAACCGTGCAAAGGAAAATTAGCAAAAATACGAAGGTTTATGAAATAGGTGTTGAAAACCTAACGAGCAAATGCAATTATCGCCACTGACGATAAGAGCAAACCTGGAAAATCAAAGCCATCAGAATTTCCCATTAAGCACCAGAGAATCAAACCTCGAAGAAATAGACGCACAGTAAGTCCAGCAGCTGCTTTCTTTTAGAACTGCATAAAGTACTTATGTCAGTGTTGGTTCATTTACAGTTAGACGTAAATTACGTCCGTAAGAGCGTAAAAGGGCGCCTTTCAGTTGGTTTTAACAAACATTTGAGTAAATCTTTTATTTTTTTAGTAATATACAGGGTGACGCAAAAGTCACGCACCATAGGAATTTTGTGTTGGTTGTATATTATTTTTTTCTTTTAGGTAGGAGATGGCTGCGAAATTAACAATAGACGAGAGGGTGAGCTTCGTTTTAATGTATGGAATACCAGGTACTACAAATCGATGAATGGGTACAGAATTTAAATGCTGTACCGATTCATTGATTTAGAGTACCGGGTATTCCATATATTAAAACCAATCTCACCCTCTCGTTTATTGTTAATTTCGCAGCCATCCCCTCCCTAAAAGAAAAAAATATATTATAGCCAACACTAAAAATTCCTATGGTACGCGACGTTTGCGCCACCCTGTATAACATATGTATGCAGTATATGTCCAAATTGTATACAAACATTTAAGTCTTAATAAAATTATTTAAAGTTGGTTCTCACTGAATTATATATTTACACCCTAAAATGTCTGTCTATTTATTCAGGAAAATAATGAAAAAATACTGCGATTATATCATATTATAAATTTAACCCTTGTCAAAATTTTACACGTTTAATAAAGCCAAAAGGCACTGAATATTATATCCGTGTTCCAGGTACAAACATCTAATAGGACGCACCAAATCAATGTTTCAGAATTTGACCCCAATTATTATTTTTTTTTTTTTCCAAACCACCTCTATCGAAATTTCCATTTTTCAGCGCAAAAAAGATTTTTGAAAATTATTATATGACCACAAATTTTTAATTAAAACTCGTGTCTGTCTTCCGAATCATAAAAATTTCACATTTTTTACTTCTGTATTCAGGGAAGAATTTATGCAGATTTGAAGCGTGATAATGTTTGGAATGAATAAATAAATAAATAAATCGTAATAAAAATCACGCTTTGATGAGCGTTTGGTAGCATTTATTAGGTCGAGAAGTTTGTAATTTGGTTTAGTTTGGACAAATGAATAAAAGGAAGACTGAATTGAAAAACGCAAATAATACCTTTGGACTGAAAATATATCAAATGCATGAAAATAAAAACCCACTCTAATAGACAGAGTTTATTTCCACGACAGTTTCGACGCCCACTGGCATCCTCCTCGGGTGGATACAGAAACACAAATGAACCAAAACAAGAGGGAAAAACAGTTCAGGGATCGACCGTTAAGAAATTCGCACCTAGGTTAGATTCCATTCTCTCGAGACAGGAGGGGCATTTTCATTAAGTACATTCGCACAAATTTTAAAACTATCTTCCTGTTCTAAACATACAGATTCTATTATTTTTTACATAATTATTACATTTATAATTAAATTTATTACATTTAATATTGCATAATTATTAATTACAGAATTATAAATTTATTATTACATTGGTTATTACATTGTTGTTTATTATACAGAAATTATAAACCGAAAAACGAATGAAAAAAGCCGATTAGGAAATAATCCAGAGACCATTGAGAAATTCGCACCTAGGTTAGATATCGTTCTCCCGAAACCCGAAGGGCATTTTATTACAGGGTCAGCTTATAACTACATTCCCACAAATTAAAACTATCTTCTTGTTCTATACATACAGATTCTAATATTTTGACATAATTACTGCATTTATTATTACATTTACATTTTTTTACATTTATTATTATTACCTTTACCCTAATCATTAAATTTATAATATTACCTTTATTATTACATCTGTTGCATTTATATTTATTTCCACATTAATTACTTCCATTATTACATTTACTAAAAGCGAGTAAGGAACATTCCAATCCAGAGACATTTAAGAAATTCACACTTAGGTTCGAACACGTTCCCACGACTCCGTAAGGGATTTATTGACCAAGAATCTCATTAAAGGGTCTAACTTATAAGTACCTTCGCACAAATTAAAATTATCTACTTTTTCTATACACACAGATTCTATTATTTTTCTTTTGACATAATTATTACATTTATAAAGTACCTTACTTGATTCCCAATCTATAGCATGATTATTTTGGCTAGCGTGATAAAAATGGCATTATTAGTATTACAACTTCTGAAGGCATATTTGTGTTCTTTGATACGAGTTTCAATATTTCTTCCAGTTTCTCTCACGTATACTAAATCACAACTTTTACAGGGAATGCTGTAGACACAGGCTTGTTCCTCTTTTGCAACGTTATTCCTAACCAATTTACTTTTCACGGTAGACGAATATTTGAACGCCAAAGCAAACTTAAAATCTTTCGTCAACGGTTTTACTCTTTCTAAGCCGGCAATGTAAGGCAGACTCACATATTGTTTTTGGTTAACTGAAGGTTCCCGAGGGGCATAAAAAGATTTTCTGGCTTTAAAATACGCCTTTCTGATAAACCACTCAGGATATTTTAAATCCTTAAAAATGTTCCAAATCTCTGAATTTTCCGGATCCAGCAAATGTGGGCTACAAATCCTGAGTGCTCTTAGAAACATGGAAGAAATAATTGAGCTTTTAACCCTTCATCATGATATGAAAAATAATGAATGTACGAATTACAATGAGTAGGTTTTCTATAGACCGTGAAATTGGGCTTTCCGCTTTCGTTAATAACCAAAACATCTAGAAAAGGTAATTGTTTGTCGTTCTCCCATTCATATTTAAATTTAATAGAGGGAACAAGATTATTTAATGACTGAAAGAAAGTGTCAAAGTTGTTCCAGTGGTCAGGCCAAAATGAGAAAATATCATCTACATAACGAAACCAAATTAGATTCCTGGGACATATTGTTTGCAACAATTCCGACTCATAGTATTCCATGTATAATGTACTCAGTATTGGGGATAAAGGAGACCCCATTCCCATACCAAAACGTTGCAAATAAAATTCTTCACCGAAGGAGAAGGCATTATTGGTGACAGAGTTTTATCAGTTCTAAAAATACAGATGTGGGCATGCCTAGTTCTACGTTACATGTTGGCAATTTTCTATCTAAAAAACTAAGTACATCATCAATGGGAACTTCGTAAACAAGGACTCAACATCAAAACTTATCATTCTTCCCCGTTTTAAATCTAAGGACATAACTTTGTTAATAAAGTCACAGGAATTAGTGATGTGCGAGCCTGAAAATTTACCAACTAATGGGGATAATTTATCTGCAAGAAATTTAGATAACCTGTAACTAAAGGAACCCCTGTGTGAAATAATGGGACGGAGTGGTATATTAATCTTATGGGTTTTGGGTAGGCCGTAAATGTGGGGAGTTTGGGGTTAATCTGTAGAAATCTTTTAGGATCAATCGCCGGGACATCTTTTAATAAGTTCCTGATGGTTTTGTTGAATTCGGCAGAAAGACGCTTTAGGGGGACGATCTCACTTTGGTGTAGGTGAATTCATCACTAAGTAACGCTTCCATTTTTTGTTTATAATCACACTTGTCCAAAATAACCACAGTGTTACTTTTGTCCGCTTTAGTGACAAATATTGCTTCATTCTTCCTGAGCTTGTCTAAAGCTAACCGGAATCTTTGGGAATAGAGTCCAATGAGTTGAAATGTTCCAGAAACTTGCTCAGAATCAAACCATTTAAACACGGAATATCCACCCTGGAATTAACTACGGAAGACACAAAATCTAAAACAATTTTTATCGGGTTTAAGCGCAAACGACAGCCCTAAATTAAGAACTTCCTTTTCGGATTTGGACAAGACATATGTCGATAAATTTAAAACGGAACCTTCCACCGCACACTTTGACCAAGCACTTTCATCACATAAATAGGATAGCTTTCTGTTAAGTCGTTGTTCAGTGCGTCTAGTCTCCACGTCGCATTTATAATCTGCAGTTTCAAACAGCGCCACAAGTAGTTCACACGACACATGCGATTTAAGGACGCGTAGACAATTTCTTAGTTTGAAATACGTATGGTCAATTTCTCTCTTAACACACGGAATACGTTCCTTCAAAATTTCCCTGGCAAAATTCGGAAACGGTGTATGGTCCTTCCTAAAGGTCAACGGTATCAAGGACTTCGGGCACACTTGCTCCACTAAACACTCTTGCAGGAACTTGAGTTGCAGCTTGATTAGGGTAAAGGTAATAATAATAAATGTAAAAAAATGTAAATGTAATAATAAATGCAGTAATTATGTCAAAATATTAGAATCTGTATGTATAGAACAAGAAGATAGTTTTAATTTGTGGGAATGTAGTTATAAGCTGACCCTGTAATAAAATGCCCTTCGGGTTTCGGGAGAACGATATCTAACCTAGGTGCGAATTTCTCAATGGTCTCTGGATTATTTCCTAATCGGTTTTTTCATTCGTTTTTCGGTTTATAATTTCTGTATAATAAACAACAATGTAATAACCAATGTAATAATAAATTTATAATTTCTGTAATTAATAATTATGCAATATTAAATGTAATAAATTTAATTATAAATGTAATAATTATGTAAAAAATAATAGAATCTGTATGTTTAGAACAGGAAGATAGTTTTAAAATTTGTGCGAATGTACTTAATGAAAATGCCCCTCCTGTCTCGAGAGAATGGAATCTAACCTAGGTGCGAATTTCTTAACGGTCGATCCCTGAACTGGTTTTCCCTCTTGTTTTGGTTCATTTGTGTTTCTGTATCCACCCGAGGAGGATGCCAGTGGGCGTCGAAACTGTCGTGGAAATAAACTCTGTCTATTAGAGTGGGTTTTTATTTTCATATTTTGACCTTCACGTAGAAAAAAGTGAAGTTTTTTGCATTTAATATCAAATGCAGTTTTCTTGGATATGAGAAGTAAAAAAAAAAAAAAAAAAAAAAAAAATATATATAATATATATATATATATATATATATATATATATATATATATATATACATACACAAACTCAGAATGGTCCCCTGAGAAACTTATATGTTAAACACAGACCGTGCATGGAACAAGGAACTCTTCTGGGAAAATTAAATCCACTATAGTCCGAATAAGTAATGGTAAATGACAAATACCATAGTTTTTCTTTTATATGATGTATGTATATGATGTATGTATATGATGTATGTATATGATGTATGTATATGATGTATGTATATATATATATATATATATATATATGGGATGAATTTCACAATAAAACACGTGAAATGAATGAATGCTGCAAACCCACAAGGAAAAGAAAAACGATTCCAAGGCCTTTCGTGTATTCAAAGCTACACCTCGTCAGGGAATGAAGTTAAAAGGCGAGAAGCCCATATATATATACAACGTACAGGAAAAACAAAACAATTAGCACATACTTAACAAGGGTTAATGAGAGGCAAAAGAAATTTTAACATGATATCGTCAATTTTATAAGTCCCGAGCTGTTATTGAAATTGTTTTTAAAATGAATAAATGCACATTCTAGAATATTTCGTTCTATTATATCTCTGTTTTTAACAAGCGCTTTAGAACTATCCCACTTGATGCTATGGTTACATCTATACATATGGTTAAATAAAGCATTGGAAGTACTAGCTGTTCTACAAGCATATTTATGCTGTTTTACCCTAATATCTAACGTTTTACCGGTTTGGCCTATATATACTGAGTTACATTGTGTACATCCGATCGAATACACACAACCAACAACATTATCAGGGCTATTCTTTATTAGGCGTGATTTAACAGTATTATTATACTTAAAGATTACATTAATGCCAATTGCTTTAAGTACAGTTGGAAGGTATTGAAAATTAACATGGTAAGGTAGGCTAAGGATATTTTTACGCTGAAATTCCTTTACAATTACATTATTATAATACCTATTCTTGGCTTTCTTAAGACAGTTATCTAAAAATGAAATAGGATAACATAATTTAGTACCAATATTCATGATATTGCATAACTCGGAATCTAAAAATTCAGGACTGACAACTCTCAATGCTCGAAGAAACATAGCAGAGAAAATAGAGGATTTAATCGAAGGATGATGGTCAGAATAAAAATGCACGTAAGAGTTATTATTAGTAGGCTTACGGTAGACTTCATATTTGAACTGATTAGAGCATCTCCAAATTTTTAGATCAAGAAAAGGTAGGCTTCCCTCATTTTCTTTTTCAACTGTAAACTTAATAGATGGGGCTAAATTGTTGAGCCTACCAAGAAATAAGTCCACATCCAAATTATTAGGCCAAAGGCATAAAATATCATCTATATACCTGTACCAAACCAGGTTAAAATTAACAATCGTAGGCAAAATTCTACTTTCAAAAAATTCCATATATAAATTAGCTAGTACAGGTGAAAGGGGATTTCCCATAGCCAATCCGAACGACATAACATAAAACTTATTTTCAAACTGAAATTTACAATCTTTGACACACAGCTTAATTAACTCAATAAGAGTGTTGTGTTGAACAGGGAAAGAATATTCAGAAATCTTATCTTTTAAGAAATCAAGTAGGTCATCAACAGGGACTTTTGTGAATAGCGAGCATACATCGAAGCTTACCAATTTGAAATTAGGGTCATTAGGGAACTTCAGTTTGTCAATAAGATCCATGCTATTTACAATATGTGACTCAGAAACAGAGCCAACTAATGCCAACCTTACCATGTTAATTTTCAATACCTTCCAACTGTACTTAAAGCAATTGGCATTAATGTAATCTTTAAGTATAATAATACTGTTAAATCACGCCTAATAAAGAATAGCCCTGATAATGTTGTTGGTTGTGTGTATTCGATCGGATGTACACAATGTAACTCAGTATATATAGGCCAAACCGGTAAAACGTTAGATATTAGGGTAAAACAGCATAAATATGCTTGTAGAACAGCTAGTACTTCCAATGCTTTATTTAACCATATGTATAGATGTAACCATAGCATCAAGTGGGATAGTTCTAAAGCGCTTGTTAAAAACAGAGATATAATAGAAAGAAATATTCTAGAATGTGCATTTATTCATTTTAAAAACAATTTCAATAACAGCTCGGGGACTTATAAAATTGACGATATCATGTTAAAATTTCTTTTGCCTCTCATTAACCCTTGTTAAGTATGTGCTAATTGTTTTGTTTTTCCTGTACGTTGTATATATATATGGGCTTCTCGCCTTTTAACTTCATTCCCTGACGAGGTGTAGCTTTGAATACACGAAAGGCCTTGGAATCGTTTTTCTTTTTCCTTGTGGGTTTGCAGCATATATATATATATATATATATATATATATATATATATATAATATTACAGGGTGTCCGAGAATTATCTGTACAATTTTTGGCTGTTATTAAAAGTCAACCATGAAGTGTAGAAATTCCAGTGTTGTCCCATTTTACAGAGAATCTCATTAAGTCTTTTCTGATACCACGTTTTGACAAGTTTTTTAGAAATGTACGCGGGTGACAGACATTGATGATTTAAAAGCAAGAATCACAGCTGCTATTGAGCGAATTGATGTGGATATGCTGCAGCGTACATGGCAACATTTGGAGCATCGATTGGATGGTTTGCGAATCACTGATGGTGCACATATCTAATGTTTGTAACAACGTTACTTTAATAAAAGAAACTTTTGAAAATTCAGATTCTAAATAATCTTGTTTTAATAATTTTACGTGTGTTATCAAGAATTTTATTAAAAGATGAAATTGTACAGATAATTTTCGGACACACTGGAATTTCTAAAAAACTTGTCAAAACTTGGTATCAGAAAAAACTTACTGAGATTCTCTGTAAAATGGGACAACACTGGAATTTCTACACTTCATGGTTGACTTTTAATAACAGCTAAAAATTGTAGAGATAATTCTCGGACACCCTGTGTATATACAGGGTGGGCGGAAAGTAGCTCCCTATTTTGGATTGGTAAAAAAATACGTATATTATCCATTTATTTCAGAAGAAATAATATGAAAAGGTAGGCATACATGGTAGGTTTTCTCTGAAATTCAATGTGGGCTCCAACTCTTTCCACCAGCTTCTGGAGCCGCCCAGGAATGGCGTCCACTGACTTTAGCAGGAACTCCGGCGGGATGGAGGACATGACTTCCCGAATTCGGTCCTCTAGTTCTTCCAATGTCCTCGGTTTGGTGCGGTAGACTTCTTCCTTTACCCACCCCCAAAGAAAGAAGTCGCACGGTGTCAAGTCGGGGCTCCTGGCTGGCCATTGATGTGGACCACGACGACCCATCCAACGCCCAGGGAAGTGGGCATCCAGCCACTCACGGACAACAAGAGCGAAGTGCGGAGGGGCGCCATCTTGCATAAATATCAGATCGTCGATGTTCTCCCATGTGCTGACAACCGGCCAGACCTCGTTTCGCAACATAGCAAGGTACCGCTCAGCATTTATGGTGTTGCGCAGAAGGAACGGGCCCACAACCTGATCTGAGGTCATACCACACCACACCGTTACACTGAACCGATTCTGCCGTTTTTCAGCGGTAACCGTGCGACTTCTTTCTTTGGGGGTGGGTAAAGGAAGAAGTCTACCGCACCAAACCGAGGACATTGGAAGAACTGGAGGACCGAATTCGGGAAGTCATGTCCTCCATCCCGCCGGAGTTCCTGCTAAAGTCAGTGGACGCCATTCCTGGGCGGCTCCAGAAGCTGGTGGAAAGAGTTGGAGCCCACATTGAATTTTAGAGAAAACCTACCATGTATGCCTACCTTTTCATATTATTTCTTCTGAAATAAATGGATAATATACGTATTTTTTTACCAATCCAAAATAGGGAGCTACTTTCCGCCCACCCTGTATATAAAATTGACTAAAGTGATAGAAAATAATTAATGAGAAATAATTTGTTAATGGACAAAATTTTTTTACTGGAATTCGTTCATAATAAAGATAATTTTAGTATTCAACGGTGAAGCTTTTAAAGTTGATCGTATAATTTGGGATTTGATGAAAAACAATTTGGGATTTGTGGTCGGAAAGATTTAGAAATGAGGTCTTCCTTACGAAACTTTCTTGCATTTTTCGTAGATGAGTTGAAATGTAGTCGAAAATATTCAGAAAAAAGTATTTTTTCTTTTGAGATATATTACACACACGCATATATATAATATTTTAACTGCAAACAACACAGTATAATTAATGTAAAGAACGTTCCGCACAAGATGAGGAGGGAGAACGAACAAATGAAAAATGAGGTAACCACCCGGGAATCGAACCCGGGATCTCCCGATTGCCGGTCAGATATGCTATCCACTACACCATGGGCCTCGATTAATCAGAAGTTGTAATTCTCCTACATACGAGGAGAAACCAATGCCCTGAGGGGGCACCTTCGCATGCCGTACCTATATATACATTTTAACTGCAAACAACACACAGTATAATTAATGTAAAGAACGACGCTTGTGTAGAAGAACGTTTCGCACAAGATGAGGAGGGAGAACGAACAAATGCGAAGGTGCCCCCCTCAGGGTATTGGTTTCTGCTCGTATGTAGGAGAATTACGACTTCTGATTAATCGAGGCCCATGGTGTAGTGGATAGCATATCTGACTGGCAATCGAAGATCCCGGGTTCGATTCCCGGGTGGTTACCTCATTTTTTCATTTGTTCGTTCTCCCTCCTCATCTTGTGCGGAACGTTCTTCTACACAAGCGTCGTTCTTATATATATATATATATATATATATATATATATATATTATATATATATATATATGATACAAACCCATGAGGAAAAGGAAAATAATTCCAAGCTCTTTCATGTATTCAACAGTACACCACCTCAGGGAATGATGAGGTCTACTGTTGAATACACGACAAACCTTGGAATAATTTCTTCTTTTTCATTGTAAAATTGTAATATTCACTCATTTGACGTGTTTAAGCGAGTAATTCATCATATATAATTATATATATATTATATATATATATATACACACACACCTTGGTGACCTTGCTTTTGCTTCCGCAAGAATTATTCATTTTGACGAAGGTCAAGCTTGTCATTCCACCTTAGACCTACAGTTTAACATGGAATCTGAACCACGCCTCGCCCGCAGCCCAGCGTCTTAACCATTAAGCTACCCAGGGTACCCATTTATCTACTAATCAATATTTTTATTATGTGAAAAGATGAACAGCTGGGTTTTGTTGCGCGCCCCGTCATCATCTGGTCTCAATCCCGGGGCCGATGGATTTGTAGTCAGCGAAGCTAACCACTACACCACTGAGGTGCAATATATATATATATATATATATATATAATATATGTTATAATAATGTTATAATAATGTTTCAGACCAACAAAGACCCTAGGATCCATTCATGGCTGGTCTTCCTAACCGTGTTTGTAATTGTGTATTGCCCATGCCCTCCGTGGTGGCGGACGGGACCTACAATTTAACGTGGGTTCCGAACCATAAAAACCTTAATTTTACTACCTTAAACTACTATACCCAATCTATCAACATATGCGTCATATCGATTTTTAAAACACATTTATAGAGGTGATATTAATTACTTCAACCGGCGAACTATTCCACCTATTTACTATTCTATGCGTAAAAACGTTTTTGGCAACTGGTGTCTCGAACCTTCTACTAGTCAGCTTACACCCGTTGTGTGTGTGTATTTCAAATAGGGAAATTTAGAATTTGAAATGAAATTCTTGCACAGCTTTAATTAAGGAATTTAATGTCTCCCCAACGACCGACTTCTTCTCTCTTCGTTGACGGAAGTTCACAAATAATTTGATGGAGTTGGTCAATCATTTAATTTTTTTTTCCCCCTTTTTCGGGGGGGGGGGGTTAATTTTTTTTTTGGGGGGGAGTAGATTTGTTTTTTAGTTGCGTCTTCGATTTATTTTAGTTTTTTCTTTTTTTTTTTACTGAGGGCGTATTTTTGGGGTGGGTCGGGGACACTCGGGGTAGTTGGATTTTCTACCCTATAATATTAAGATACAAAATGGTTTCAAACATTTTAGTTCCTTTAAAAAAATTTGTTTTAATATATTTAATAATGTTATATATATATATATATATATATATATATAATATATATATATTATCATAAGCATTTATTAAGCACAAACATTACGTTTGTAGGTGTTTATTACAAATGTTTACGTTTAAACAAGCGTTTGGTAAACACACTACGTTTACCAAATATTTTTCTGTATACATTTAAGAAATATTTACGTTTTCAAACGTTTTTTTTACTTTTATAAATGTTTACTAAATTAACGTTTTTTAACATTTACTAAATAAACATTTGCCAGTTTTTTTATCAATTTGTACTAAATGAACGTTTTTTGAACATTTACTAAACATTTGCCAGTTTTTTTTTCCAAAGTTTGTGCTAAATGTACGAGTTTATTAGTGTTTAGTAAACAAACCTTTAGTAGCTGGGATTATATCAAATTATCTTGGTAAATACAATGAGTCAAACTACAGGGTATCCGAAAATTCTGTACCCAATGGGAAATAAATACTGTACATTTATTTATGGAAACCTACCATAAATGGCAGAAATGTTCCATTTCAAAGCACGTTAATATAATGTGATTTCCATTGGGTTAGACATTTTTCGGACACACTGTATAATGAATAATCGCGTATTAAGGCCTCGGTATCACAATGAGAACTATTTATCTTTGGCACCATACTGCGCCTGAAGAATGGTAGAACGGTCATCTGATTCATATTAAAATTACCTAAAAATTGGCGCTCTAAAATTGCTACGCATCAAATCCTATTACAGACATTTGGTTATATACAAAAATTTGTCTCAACTTTACACCATTTTCAGGTGGTTGATATTTCGGTGTTTTGGTTCATATTTCGGTGTTTTGGTTCATATCGACGTTTTGGTTGATTGCGTCATTTAAATACTTCAAACGTATAATTTTCCCCCAATGTTTCATGCCAAACTGGTTTATTGGCTATAAAATTTTGGAAATTTGTATCTACATTTTGAAAAACCAATTTCAAACTTGTAATAAAACCCGTTATTTATTTATTATGATGTATAGCAATTATATGCCAAAGGCCGTAGCTCAGTTAGCACAATGGGTTAAATTTATTGGCCTGAGCGGTGTGCCAGTTTCTGGCACTCATGATTATCATTATAATTATTATTATATCTATTTTTAATATATATATATATATATATCGGTATTACGTAAAATTCCATTGCCCTTTTTTGTATATGAGAATTAAACGATAACGAATTTAAAACAGCGGAGATAAAAACACTCTCCATGAAATAATTTATTAAAGGTATGCCCTTTCGGCTCTTCTTATACGAGTATCCTAGTTTAATTCAACTTTGGAGGAAGAATGCAGGACGATGACAGCCCGAAACGTTGTGTTTAAAATAGTGTGGGGTTGAGCAGGGTCTTATTTTCGTTTTAGATATTTACCCAATTCTGAAACATCTCCGTTCCTTTTCCTCTTGTTTAGGGACATTTCTCCGTGTCCATTATCTCTCGAAAGTGATTTTCATTTTTAATTGGGTAGTTCTTATCCTGCACTGCAAAAAGCAAAATTTGTAAACCATAAGTTCTTCAAGTCGAGGTCCTTCAGTTGTCTTTTTGTAATTTTAACGTTACAGGTAAATAAATTGTTCCTAACACTGACTGTACAGGTTCTCTCTTTGGTATATACGGTCATGGGTCACAAAGAGATCCAGTAATAAGTTCCCTGTTAGTGTCTATGCGGTCTCCAATTTGGAACCTAATTCTGAGGGAAATTTTTCCTTAACCAAAGGGTTTAAATTTTTCGTGTCATAACTAACTGTACTACGATATAATTATTTGAAATTGTATTTTTCTTAACTGTAAAGTTGTTCCATACAAACAACCGTACCTAAAAATGTAATTGTTCCATTGGACCAAATATGAAACGATTTTTAATTAATTCCGTTTTTAATTATTCTCCACTCTCCTTTTGTTAGACTTTTCAGTTTGCCAGTTATTGAACCTCGTAAAGGCACGCCATTCCGCACGGTTTGGGTATCACTCTTCCTCTTCAACTTGCTCTAATGTTGTTCCTCTTCATAAGAGGGTCCTATTTTTAATGTCGATATAACTGGTTCAAAAGTGGTCCAGAAAGGAAAGTTGTTCCAACGGCTTTTATGATGAACCATTCGTTTTACAAATAAATTGCTCCATAATCGTTTCCTGCAACCAATGGAACAATTACATTTTTAGAAACTGTGTTCTATATGAATCAACTTTACTTCACAGTGCTGGAACAACTTTCCCTTCTGGACCAATTTTGAACCAACTGTATAGACATTAAAAATAAAATTGATTCAAAATCGTTCCAGAAATCAGGGCTAGACCATTGCTTTACCAAGAAATCGTTCCATATTCACCTCAAATGAAATAATAAAATTTTAAGAAACTGGTCTGTATGGACCAACTTCACATTGTATTTTAAATGTTTTGTGAAATAAGAAATGTTTAGCCAAATACTAAACTCCCTAAAGAGGGGCGCATACACGGGTAAAGCCTATATTATACATATAACACCTCCCAATAAAGAATGCATTTATTTACCAGTGTTTACCTGGACCAATTAATCCCCTTTTTTTACCCCGAATTAATAACATATCCCTATTCCCTCTCGTCAGGCTTTAAAAACAACTAACTACTTTACCTCCCCCCCCCACCAACCCTCGTTTTCTCAACCTTTTTAATGTTTCTGGAACATTGATCACCTAATGGAAAACTTCAATTAAAGAGGACCAACGATTTTATTTTTGTAATCACCTTCTACTAAAGGTGCAACACGGTGTGTGTGGGGGGGGGGGGGGGGAATTCAAAGTAAATGTTTAATTGCAGATTCTAATTACGGCTTTAGCTTAAAAAAAGGGAGTCGACTTCAAGATTAAAAGAAGGCTTAACATCGATTAAAGAAGTTAAATTAACAGATTTTTTTCCCCCTGCAAACTTGGCGTCTCCTAAAAAAAATATATATATATATAAATATATATATATATATAGAAAATATAACCTTGGTTTTGCTCACGCCCGAATTGTTCATTCTGATGAAGGTCAAGCTTGTCACTTCACCTTAGACCTACAATTTAACGTGGAATCCGAACTACAGCCCAGCGTCTTAACCACTAGGCTACCCAGGGTACCCATTTATCTACCAACCAATTTCTTTATTGGATGAACAGCTGGGTTTTGCTGTGCGCCGCCTCCCGTCACCAGGTCTCGATCCCGTGGCCGATGGATTCGTACGCTAACCACTACACCACTGATGCAGGCGCATAAAAACATTATACGTGTATATATATATATATATACACACATATATACACATATATACACATATATATATATATATATATACATATATATACACTCATTGTCACTGAGACACCAGACCCGAAGGCTGTACATTTTGAAACAAAGTAATTTTACTATTTAACTTATTTAATTAGAACAGAAATAATAATTGGGGAAAGCGAGAGTGGATGTACGTTTCAACAATATATCGCAGGGGGAGGACTTAAGCTAACACTAAATTTAATTCACGAAATTATATTATTTATACTATAATTGAATCCCTCTGTTAAAGCGGCAAACTCCTACAATGAAATGTTTATATATATATATATACACACACACACTTCGGTGGTGTAGTGGTTAGCGTCGCTGACTACGAAACCATCGGCCCCGGGTTCGAGACCCGGCGCGCAGCGAAACCCAGATGTTCATCTTTCCACACAATAAAGTAAGTGGTTGGTAGATAAATGAGTACCCTAGTGGTTAAGACGCTGGGCTGCTGATGGGGCGTGGTTCGGATTCCACGTTAAACTGTAGGTCTAAGGGGGAGTGAAAAGCTTGACCTTCGTCAGAATGAACAATTCGGGCGGAAGCTAACCAAAGGTTACACACACACACACACACACAATGTAAATGAAATAGGTTTGTATTTTAAGTCAGGTTACGCAAGATAAGATAAGATAAGATAAGGTTAGCTTAGCTTAGCTTAGCTTTAGTTGAGTTACAAGTTAAGTACAAATAAAAAATTTTCTTTCTTTCCCTCATCAATGAAAATAAATTTAATGAGAAATTGGCGACCAAAAATATCCTTCGTTAACCTTGGGTTTGCTTCAGCAAGAATTCTTCATTCTGACAAAGGTCAAGCTTTTTACTCCACCTTAGACTTACAGTTTAACGTGGAATCCGAACCACTCCCGACCAGCAGCTCAGCGTCTTAACCACCCATTTATTTACCAACCAATATATATATATGTATGTATATATATATATATATACTGTATCTACAGAAAGTATAATAAGGTCACAGTGCAAAATTAAGTAAATATTTTTAGTTAAAACCTTTTTCTGTGATGTATATGAGGCCCTCCAAGGGAAGAAGTGGCTAAACGACAAAAGTAAAAAACGCCAGAAAACGCAGTTTTTTTCAAATTTGAAAGTCCCATCATAACTTCTGAATATATTTCGTCGAAATATGTTCAGACGTTCAAAAGTTGCCGCTTTCAAATTTGGTACAACTTTTACTACATTTTCTGGCGTTTTTTACTTTTGTCGCTTAGCCACTTCTTCCTCGGAGGCCTCATATATTGTACACTAGTTAGAAGACTTTTGGAAAATTAATAGTTTACATCAGTTTTTCCTTAGGTTACATGCTTGGATTACATTCTCAAGCGTTTAACGTAAAGAAGCGATGGTGGAAATTGAAGTTTCCACAGTGTGTGTATGCGTGTTTCCATGGCTACCTTACGAAACCACGACAATCTTTAAGATACATATCAATCTCATCGTGACACAGACGTGCGTGTACAAACATTAACGGTGTTGCCATAATTTGAGTTGTATTTTCTTTATTGAAATCATTAACCTTCTAAGTGGACAATTTTTACTCTGACACAATGTTACACATCAATGTTTGCTTTACTCGACTTTATATAACATCGACCAGTACTTCTTGTCTGGAAGTGGTCAAATTATTCACTATTGAAACAATAGAGTAGTATTTTTTCTCATTGTCATTATCATCATAATGCTCTTTGTTCATGTGAACATGTCATGTGAACATTTGCCAATGTACAGGCAGTTTTTGCATAGTGGAGCCACCTCGATGGGCCGAAGTGGCCCCTGGTGTGCCCACTGTAAAAATTTCTTGTTCTTGTGGTTCGGAACCCACGTAAAATTGTAGGTCCCCTCCGCCACCACGGAAGACATGCACAATACACAATTACGAACACAGTTAGGTAGACCAGCCATGAGTGGATCCTAGGGTCTTTGTTGGTCTGAAACATTATAACAAGTGCTTAAAAATACGAAATAATACGCAATTTCTTGGGGTTTTGTTAAAGATGTTTGTCAGTTCATTTGTGTTAACAACTTGTTACTTCAAAACCAGGAATGTACCTCATTATGTGCTAAAGGATTAAATATCATGAGGAAAAGTATATTGAAGGTTAAGTTTAAGGTTGAATTAATTAAGTTATATTAGGTTTTAATTTTTCAGCTTATGAAATAATACAGACCCAAATCATGTAATTTACAATGTTTTCAAAATGGGAATCGGTTTTAGGTGTAGAAAAATCACGTAGAAAGAAAAAAAAAAAAAAAAAAAACTATCCAAAATGTTGAAAACAACATTGAGACTAGTGAAAATTTCTTTCTCCAGCTTCTACTACCGTACAGCTTTTCGATCCACTTACCCCGTAGCGACTTTCAATCGGATAAAAATCCCACAGCTTTGGGAACCCATACCCATACCCATGCCCATGGACCGCGTCTTCCAACCCATAATAATTAGGGAACTTGTATACACCACAGATAAAAGCAAATATGGTAAATAGTGATTGTAGGATGCAGTTGAAGTCTGAAAGAAAATAGTAAACATCCAAATCTTTGTCGGAAGTAAACACATCCTGATTTTTTTTTTCTCACCGGATCTTCCGCATGTGTTTGATGACAGGAAGGAAAGGAAAGAAGGAATAGAGGAAAGAGACAAGGTCGAAAAAGACGCTTCTTTTTTAACTTTTATTCTTATGTAAATAGTCATTTTATTTTTTAATTTAATGTTCGCTTAAGAATGTTAGTTTTTCATTCAGCGTTTGCTTATTTTTTGTGAATAAAATAGTTTAACTATTTTATATATACATATACAGGGTGGCCCAAACGTCTGTTGCCCCGACGCATTCTAAAACTATTTTTGGGTCACTTGAAGATCAAGGCCCCCCCATGTATTCTTGTTTTTTGCTTTACAGTACCATATATAATAATAAATTGAATGCCCGGTTAGGTCAACTGTACGTCCTTGACGATTGGTTAGGTTAAGTCTTGATATTTTCGTTAAAATTAACGAAAATATCGCTACTTAATCTTAAATGAAATCCTTGAACATTTTAGGGATTTCATAAAATCCCTAGTTACACAGATTCTCTGTAACATATATGCACTTAGACACTGGAGAGAGCTTGCACACACTACATATTAATTTTATACCTTAAAATAATCTTTTTCAGTTTTTAAAATTTAAGTTATTTTCAAAGTCAGTTAAGTGATCTTTGTGTACATTTCAACCTTTCAAATGTTCCCTGCGATAATTCCTCATTTCACGAAGGTCATGCTTGTTGCCCTTCCTCTTATGTATGTATGCTTTCTTTGAGATTAAACATATCTATTTATCTATCCTTAAAATCGTATATTATTTTAGTTATATTAGGCAAAATGTAATTTTGGGCAAAGAAAAATTCTTTAAAATGTTTTAATAGGAATAAAATTCCTTCCAAAAGAAAGTTGGGATCACCTGAATGAGGATCAGCGCCTCCCAGCCTTCTTTGGCAAAATTTAAGATTCACGACAATTAATTTTTTTAATAATGACCTAAACGTAACATAACATATATTGAATAACTTGCCTGAGGTGTAAATTTCATTGTCATGAATGTGATATTTATGCCTTTGATTAATAGTTTTCCTAAAAAAAATTTTTTTTTATTTTAATCTGATCAGAACTACATTTTTTATTCTGAATAGAAAATTTTTAAATCTAAATAATCTTGGTTTTGGTTCTGCCTGAATTGTTCATCCTGACGTAGTTCAAGCTTGTCACTCCACCTTAGATCCACAGTTTAACGTGGAATCGGAACCACTACCCACCACGGGCGGTTAGAAATTACGAAGTCCTCGCCCGGACTTGATCTCACGACCTCCCGATCAGCAGCCCAGCGTCTTAACCACTAGGCTACCCAGGGTCAGCGTTACCATCTCGTTGAGGACCAAATATGCTAGACTCGCTGGAAAAATATACTAAAACCAGAAATAATATTCCAAAATGAACTTATTCTAGAAATATGCTATTTTTTTCGATCCTGCTTCTTTATTAAACTTATTTCAGTGCTGGAAATAGAAAAAATAGGTTATTTAATTTTTGTATTTATTCTTTACCCAAGAAATATCCAAAAAATAAAATCCTTCGAATAAAAAAAAAAACAGTGCGGCCATATTTGGTTGTAGGCCCCTGTGCGAGACACATTTTGGGCCCCCGCCAAATTTTTTTTATTTGATGTCAATGGCTCCAGTGGAAAATTTGTTTTGTCAATGTCAGTTGGAGATACCATAGCTACATCCTGAAATTCTGGTTCTTCTGGGATATTTCGAATATAATTGGTAGAATATTGTTCTCCACCTTCCTCCTGTGGTTCTGCATTTTTTATTTGAGCTCAATCATTGCTGGCAACCTCAATCTCAATGTCCTTGTAGTCACTTTCAGGTGTTTGTAACTTTGTTGGAAAAAAAAAAATAAAAGATGTGATCTTTGGCAATTTTGCTACCTTGCACTCAATCTCTGTTTACGCTTTGTGGCACCAGTAGCATCCATCTTTTTTTACTTTATCAAATATGTCCACAATTCTATACAATTCTGTATAACATCTTTGTAACCATTTTAAAAAAAACTTCTCCAAATTAAGCGAAAGTGAGAATCTCAATTACATCTCAATTACATCTTAATTACATCAGAATAAAGCTTTTGAACTAATGACATATGCAAATAAATATTCTTTTTCACCAGTGTAGTTTATTTTATAGATAAAACTATTTTTTTTTTACAAGAGCTTGGTGTGAGCCTTTGTGCACCGCACTCCCTGCACACCCTATATGGCCGCCACTGAAAAGCATCAACTTCAATCAAATGACATGAAATCATGAAGTGATTATATTATGATGGGTATATGTTTATATCCATTCATGGATTTTAACATTGCAACAAATGGCTCAAAACTTACACACACTCCACTCACTCTGATTCCTTCTCCACTTATTAACTCATTCCTAAGAGTGTTATTGGTGAGCTTATTGCGTTCCTCAGATTTTGTTTTTACGTTCACCAAAGAAAATATTCGCTCACAATCGGCATTTGATGATAAAGGGACAGTGAGCAAGGCCCTAGCAAATTTAGTATGTGGGATATTTCTCACTCGCATGAATTTGAGACCAAAATGACTTGGGGAGGGGGTGGGGGGTTGACATTTTGAGATGGTAACTTATCATCACTTGACAACAATGAACGCTAGTTCTTCTGCAGTGATCCTGGAAAACTTAGAACTTACATTTTCGTGCGACACAAATTTGAATAATGTTAAAGAATTACAATAATTGATTTTAGTTTGTTTTTTTTGTTTTTGTTTTATCAATGCATTATTCCAGATTTATTTCGGATGAAACAAGATTATTCCAGACTTATGCTAAAATCTGAAGTATGCTAAAATTATTCCAAAGGGGAAAAATTTCTCGAAATTATGCTAAAAGCATAATTTTATGCTAGATTCGGTAACACTGCCCAGGGTACTCCTTTATCTACCAACCGATTTTTATTGTGTGTAAGGATGAACAGCTGGGTTTTGCCGCGCGCCGCCTGCGTCATCGGGTTTTGAACGGTGGCCGATGGATTCGTAGTCAGCAATACTAACCACTACACCACCGAGGCGCAAATATAAAAGTTTTCACCCAAAACTTTTTATTTAATGGTTATAATATAGAGACAAACTATAAATACCCAATTTGTCAAAAACATCCGTAACTCCGGGTGACGTAGCGAGATGAATACTCTGTACGTTGCATGATGAATATCTCAGGAAGAACGATGTGAATCTGGTAAAGATAAAAAAAAGTATATATATTTACTTTTTGTATGTATAGTACGAGTAACTAAATATATATGGTAGCTAAATTAACCCATATAACCTTGTTAAATATACCAACGATATATTTTACCCAGGTTAGGAAATAAGGGTTAAAGTTAAATAATAAATTTCAACATTGAAAAAATGTTCAGGAAATTGGTTTAGACTTTACGTGTGATAAATCTGAACATGGCTAATTCCAAAGTAAACAAAGTCACGTTTGATTTAAACAATTTTTAAATTGGGTAAGTACTCATCCGAAATTACTATAATTGTTTTAGTGAAGTTATAAGTAATTAATGTTAAAAATTTGATTCGCTTTTAATAAACAATTTTAATAAACAAATTAAATAGTCTAATTTTAAATAATATATTTTTAAACAAACAAAAATTGAATGATTTTTTTTTTATTTCATTAAAAATTTTTTTTTTTTATTTTCAGTTGTGACCAGAAAAAAATTTCGTACTGTAAAAACTCTGCATAAATCCTTTCTATACAAATATTAAGTGACATTACTGAAGGTGTGTGTGTCCGTAACGTAACACACATTGATGACAATACATAAAAAAATAGCTATACACACAAATATATTCAAAGCTGGAACCATAATTCTGCGAACACTTGCTTGCTATTTATATATATAAAAACAAATGACGATCGAATAGTGTACGTAATGACTGCATCGCAGTACACGTCAAAAAAAAAAAAAAGTTTCGATTATATATAAACTTTTTCTAGTAATGATATAATTGTTGTTATTTGTAAAGGATACCTGAAGATATTTGTAAGAGTCGATACTCTTAATTACGTTGATTTGGTGAAACATCAAGGAACAGGTTGCATGGTGTATGTAAGATGATGTATGAAATTGGTTCTGTAATTACTGATGCATACATAATTACATACGTGTGTGTGTGTGTATAGTAAGTCCGTTTATAGTGTATAAATGCATTATAAACTTTATTATTCCTGTTAATTAGTTAGTATATTCCCGACTCTCTCTATATATTGTACTGTAATAATAGTCTAGAATATCGGAAAATAGGAATCTCCCATTATACAGGGTGTCCCAGAATTAACTATCTATTTCAATGAAATCGGACAAATTTTTTAAAAACACTTTTATTTATGTTTATCATGTTTAATGTGTTAAAAATGTATAAACTTCTAAATTTTTCATAATTTTATTTTCATAATTTTTTCATTATCTGGTCCAATGAAAGACCGTCTGAAGTCATAGAATGGCAAAGAGACTCTCCAAAAGTTAACGTGTGGCTTGGAATGACCAAATCCAAAATTTATGGCCCATTCTTCTTTGCGGCAGCAACTGTAACAGGTACCGTCTACCTTGATATGCTTCAGCAGTTTCTCGAACCACAGCTTCTTGATGATGGCATTCTTGATAATGTTGTGTTTCAACAAGATGGAGCACCATGTCATTATGCTCTAATTGTTCGAGAATACCTCAACAGACGCCTTCCGAATCGGTGGATTGGACGTGGAGGACCTCGACCTTGGCCTCCGCGTTCTCCGGATTTGACACCCCTGGATTTCTTTGCATGGGGTTTCATAAAAACAAAGGTTTATCGCCAAAAGATCAATGCTTCTTGTTGAAACACATTATCAAGAATGCCATCATCAAGAAGCTGTGGTTCGAGAAACTGCTGAAGCATATCAAGGTAGACGGTACCTGTTACAGTTGCCTCCGCAAAGAAGAATGGGCCATAAATTTTGGATTTGGTCATTCCAAGCCACACGTTAACTTTTGGAGAGTCTCTTTGCCATTCTATGACTTCAGACGGTCTTTCATTGGACCAGATAATGAAAAAATTCTGAAAATAAAATTATGAAAAAAATTTAGAAATTTATACATTTTTAACACACATTAAACATGATAAACATAAATAAAAGTGTGTTTTTAAAAAATTTGTCCGATTTCATTGAAATAGATAGTTAATTCTGGGACACCCTGTACAGAGGATTGACAAAAGTAAATAGACACCACGATGACAAGGACAACTGGCAGAGCTCATTAATGGAATGTCAGAACGTTTCACCTTTACGTAACGCAATGGGGAAAGGGCTCCCTTATTCTAAATATATTCATTCAGTAAATCTGTTGTTATTTATTGACTTATTATCAAATCTAAAACTATGAAAATAACGAATGTGTCTTTACTTTTGTCAACTCTCCCATACACGCACCGAATCAAAAACAATGAAAATATCGGGGGGTTTTCCCCATTCTTCTCAATTTACTACCCTGAATAACAAAAATTAATTACAGTTTACAACGTTTTGCCTAATAATATGAGGCCCTCCTAGGAAGAAGTGACTAAGCGACCCAAAAAAAAAAAATTGTACCAAATTTGAATGAGACAGCTTTTGAACATATTTCGTCATATCTTCAAAAGTTACGTCACTTTCAAATTGTACAACTTTAATTGCGTTTTCTGTCCTTTTTTTTTTAATTTTTTGTTGTCGTTTAGCCACTTCTTCCTAGGTGGGCCTCATATTATATCTAACATATCTATGCAAACCATTTAAGAAATAAAATCTTAGTGTTTCACCTACTGTCTCTGTTGAACTAAAGGAACTAGCAAATGCTACATCTTATTTCAATTCATCAAACTATCTTATCAAAATGCGTAGGTGAAACGTATTTATTAATACTTCGGTGATCAAATTAGTGAAGTAATTGCCGGTTTGCGACAAATTTGTCGTCCAGGTAGATTCCAAATTATTTTTAACGATAACTCGCAAGGCGAAAATTAAGATTTTTATTAAAATATCGGTAAATATCATTAGAATAAATATAATTTTTTAGATAAGGCTGAAAATTCAAGATTTTGAACACCACAATGGTTTGATTAGGTAGTTTTCATTAGGTCAGGGGGGGGGGTCCCAACTTTTTTTCGGCTGCGTACACCTCGATGGCTTCGGCAAGTGCCCAGTACAACTCCTCTTTCTCAAAATTGCTCAAAAGACTGTGTAGCAGCTACACCGTCTTTTGAGAGTACTTTACCCCGGGAACCTTCTCGCGTACCCTTCGGGGTACGCGTACCTCCATTTGGGAACCCCTAAATTAGGTATACGTGCACCTACCTACTTACCAACCTAAATGGTAGAATTTAAAAAAAACATAGTCGCAAAACGTGATACGTTGACCTAAAAACGTTGAGGGGGGAGGGGAACCCCTGCTCTAAAAATAATCGCTAGACTCTGGTATAATTACTTGCAAACTTTATCAGACATTAATAATTTTTAATTCCTTGTTCCGGTACGATCCTCTTTTTATCCATTTCTCATGTAAACAAAGCGAAAACTCGAGAAATGTCGAAAAAGACGTCTTGGATTAAAAAAAAAAAAAACTTTGGCATTACAGAATATATTAACATTATTTGTGTACATAAATTCCAGTTTCTCGCATCAAAATACGCTAATAAAATATATGAATTTATGTATCAAATGCGTCGTAGTTTAACGAGTTAAAATTAATAATGCATCCTTCCATCCAAGTTTTGGAGTATCTTTTTTCTTTAAAGATATGCGCCAAATTATGTATCAAAATAGAGAGAAACGTCAAATTATTTTATTTTAATCATCAGAGTTTTAATAATGTATATATATATGTGTGTATGTATGTATGTATGTGTGTATATTTCTGTATGTGTAATATCTTAGTCCCAGGGAATCTCGGTTCTCAGGTATAGGTATACATTTATTTAATAGCGTAGGCGTTTCGGAAACGGAAACTTCGATTTTCTCCTTCCGTAGCTAAAACCAGAGTTAGAAATTTAAAATTACCATTAAGAAAAAAAAAATATATATATATATATATAGGGACAGCTACAGGGTTGCCCAAAAGTCAGATCACATAGGGGAAATAATGTTTCACGCATTATGTTGGTTTATTCATAAGAAACACTCAAAATGAGACCACCCCATTAACTCCTATACACACCTCACTTCTTTAATTCGCTCGATCACTTTTCCGAGATGTTAAGAAACCACTGATTTTTTTTTCTCTTGGTTTTACTGATTAAATTCGTCTGCGACACGTCGGTACGTGCTTCTTCCTCTTGCGTACATCAACACAAACTTCTCTCGCTCATATGTCCTTAATTTCCCATCCATGTCTCGCCTGGAACAAAGAAAACAAACAATATTCTTCTATGTGTCCTGACTTTCGGTGCACTGTGTGTGTGTGTGTGTGTGTGTGTGTCTGCGTCTGCGTCTGCGAATGTATATATGTATCTATCAACAAACGAAAATAGCCACAATTAAATATAGAAAAGAAGATAATTAATTGAAGTAATTTTTCACTGTTTAGATTAAAGAGAAAGAATTGGTAAATAAAATTAGACTAAGTTGAAAATTGTTTTAAATGTTTGCCTAAAGAAGCTTACGTAAGGGTTACTTTTGTAATCACAATATAGTTCCTTAGAATAATATCCGCGAGGGGTGCGGGGGTGCTTTGTGTAAAGCGATGAAACCTTTCTTCAGACTCGCGCCTTCATTCGGGGTATGAGCAACTCCAGCATCATTATATATATATATATATACCGTGTGACCACAAAAATTGTCCCTGTTTTTAATCGCTTATTACTCAGTCATTATTGCAGCTTCACAAATGAAATAAAAAGCATTCGAAAGAGAACATTTTAAAGTTTTATTTAATTTTTTCGATATCCTGGATACGAAATCAGTACTTATAAAAAAATGACAGTTTTATCCACCACAATCATGGGTTATTTGTCGGACATGCAACGTGTTTTCATCGCAGAAGAGATGATCAAACATGGCTCGGTAGTTGCCACCCAACGGTCTTTCAGACGACAATACGGTCAGCAAAGGACCATAGATCCTAAAACGATTCGCAGGATTTTCGCGAAATGGAAACATCACGGCTCAATCAAGAACATGCATAAAGGCAACTCTGGGCGCAGCAAAGGTGTGCGAACCGCTGAAAACATTGATTCAGTCGCAGATCAGCTTGAAACGGACAACAAGAAATCTGTGAGACGACTATCAGCTGTGACAGGAATCAAACGGGAGAGCACTCGGAAAATAATCACGTTGGATTTGAGAATGAAGTCATTCAAAATTATGTGTTTGCAACAGCTTAGCGAACAAGACTACCAGCGTCGTTTGATGTTTTGTGAACGCATTGAAACAATAATTGAACAAAACCAGATAAGATTAAGTGACATAATATTCAGTGATGAATGCCACATCTATCTCAATGGGTTCATCAACAGACAGAATTACCGGTGTTGGTCACAAAACAAGCCAAATATACACTTGGAGAAACCTCTGCATTCACCAAAAGTTACTGTCTGGTGTGGTTTGAGTAGCAGCAAGGTTTATGGTCCTTACTTTTTTGAGGACCCAGAGACAAGGAGACCGCTTTCAGTAACTTCAGAAAGATATGTAGAAATGCTGAACACTGTTTTGAACAAGAAAACTGCAGTAACAAATGGTTTCAACAAGACGGAGCAACAGCCCACACAACTAGCAATCACTGGAATGTTTAACAAGATTTTTTGAACAAAGATTCATTTCTCATCGCTCGCAGTTTCCTGGCCCGCAAGATCTCCCGATCTATCACCTATGGACTTTTTCTCTGGGGATTTGTCAAGAACAAAGTATTCAGGCAAGAGCCATCCTCTATCTAAGAATTAAAGCAAGCGGTGGTAGAGAGTGTACAGTCCATTGAATGCAGCGTTTTGGAAAATGTAATAAATAACTTCCTTTCCCGTTGTGTGAAATGTAAGAATGTCCAGGGACGTCACTTTGAACACATGTAGAATAAATTAAAACTTTAAAATGTTCTCTTTCGAATGCTTTTTATTTCATTTGTGAAGCTGCAATAATGACTGAGTAATAAGCGATTAAAAACAGGGACAATTTTTGTGGTCACACGGTATATATATACAGGGTGACCCATAAGTCCAATCATTTATAATTAAAGGGAAAAAAAGTAAAGTTTATAATAAATTTAGAAATATTTATTAATTAATTATTCAAAGTGGAAAATCTAACCATCTCGACATATATATTCTTTCCTTAGTAATCGATTACGTCAGTGAGAGTTCGGCTATTTGATCCGTCCAGTCATACGATATTTTACGATCGAAAAGTAAAATGCTCAATTTCATACCCTTGAGGTAGGAGGTTTTCAACTTTCTCTCCATCGCGTACCCTTTTAAAAAGGCAAGGTGTCTTCGTGTACAAAATGTATGTATATACAAGATTTATATATATGTACAGAGGGTTGACAAAAGTAAATTTTTTTTTTACCAAATTTTTTTATTTGATTATAAAAATCAATAACAAATCAATTGGATCAATATATTTAAAATCAATTGGATCAATTTAAAATAGTGTTCCCTTCCCCCTTGCACTTATTGATTCAATAAATTTTTAATTGAAAACTGAACTCGGTCATATATATATATATATATATATATATATATATATATATATATATATATATATATACACACATACAGTGTGAGTCAAAAGTCTGGAACTGGGAACATAGGAACTATGCTTTTCAATGCAAATATATATGTATATTTGCATTGAAAAGCATAGTTCCTGTTTCCAGACTTTTGACGCACCCTGTATATATATGTATGTATATATTATTATTATTCACTTGCATTGTTGAAATGTTTCGAAAACTGCATTTACAAAAAAGAAAAGAAAATGCAAAAAAACGCATACATGTCGTCATCTCGTTGTGTACCCCTGAAAAATCTAATATGCATCCCCAGGGGTACATATATATATCCGGTTGAAAACCCCCTGCTTTAAAATGTCTCTTAAGTTTATGGGCAACATCGACCTCGTAATTCTCTGCATATATTCATATCTTAAATCAAGGACAGAACTTTCAAAGGATATGTCGTTGGGAAGCATGACAGTTTTTCAGGGAAAACCTTGGAGATTCATTTCAATTTTTACAAAGAAAAATTAGAAATAGAATAAGTAAAAAATAAGAAGAAAATTGAGATAATCTTCGAAATAATGGAAAAAAAGTGGTAAACACACTAGTATAATTAGTATAATAATATTAAGTATAATAATAGAAATAATGGAACAGAAGAAATGGTAAAGAGAACATGTTGAAATATCAATAATAATTAATTTCTATTATTTCAAATTAGAAATGATGATGCAATCTTAGTTATAAAAATACAGATAAATGAGGTACTTACATTGTAAATATGTCGTAATATAATGGAAACTTTCAATTTACAATTTATATAACTTGTGATTGCATCCGATTTAAGATTGTGAATTTTGCATACTGTATATAATAGGTGATTTTATTTGTTTAGTGATATTTACAAGTTGCATTAGATAGATAGATATATAGATATAGCAGTTAATAGTGTTGCTTTAGTGATTTACGAAACAAAATTAGTGATGTGCTTGTCTAACATTTGTAGATATAGAGTTCCATATATCTGCTCCTTTGGTGGAGCGAGCATTTCCTACAATTTGTATTAAATAATCAGGTTTGTGTGTGAAATTATTGGGAAACCTTTTATGATTATAGTTGGTCTGATGGGGGGGGGGGGTAATCACCTTGTGAATGGGTGAAGTATAGTTTCTATTATTAGCAACTTCGTACGTACTGATACCGATAATTAGTTTATATAATTCGTTTAATTTAGACTATTTAAATCTCTGAACATTGGAGTGGTATGATATCGTCTGTTATCACTGTTTGAGAGAGTTTGTAAACACTTTTATGGATTATTTCTACCGGATATTGTATAAAATTCTTTGTACTACGCCATGCTGTAATTCCCTAGAGCATTTTGGGGAATTGTTTGTTATTTAGTTTGAATATTATGTGGAGAAATCTAAATATTTCCATGTTTGTGGCTTTTGAAATTTATTTTCCATCTAACTTGAGGCCATGAACTTTAACTTCATTTACTTTACAAGAGAAATGTTTCCCATTTAATAATAATGGAATGTGCACGATTACAGATTTTTTAGTTAATCGTATATGATAATTTTGTCAAGTTCAGTAAAAGCTCATTGCACACATTCATTCATAGACGGCTCGCTTATTAGGGAGTTGATATCGTGGTATGGAGAAGCGTGTTCTATCGTCTACATACTGAATACAGCTTAATGTTGATCGACCAAAATCATTTACATGCATTAAGGAAAGTAAGGATCCAAAGTTATATCCTTGTGGAACCCCACTTTCCAATACAGCATATTCTGATGAAATTTCTTTTACTTTGACTTATTGTCACCAGTATGTTAGAGATGACTTAGACCAATTTAGCATATTTCCCCTGATGCCATGCGTGTTTAATACTTTAATTTATCTAGTAAGATATGATGTGAGAGCATATCATCAGGTGGAGGAAAACTAAGATATATATATATATATATATATATAAAGTTTAGACTTCAGAATCAGAAGTACACAGTTCAGTACCACAAGGTACAGTGCTGGACCCACTCCTGTTCATTATCATGCTAATAGACATAGACAGTGGAGTTAACAGCAACAGTATCGTAACATCCTTTGCGGACGATACAAAGATCAGCAGAAAAATCAGCGATGCAAATGAAGTGGAGGCTTTGCAGAGGGACACGAACAAAATCTATAAATGGTCAGAAGACAACAACATGACATTTAATACCGAGAAATTTCAGCTCTTGAGATATGATAAAAATTAGGAACTTAGACTGCATATTATGCTCCAGATATACAAGAAATTCAGAGAAGCATGAAAGCGGTCGACTTGGGGGTAATAATGACCGATGATGCCAAATTCGAGACACAAAATCAGATAGCAATGAACAAAGCAAAAAAGAGTCGCGGGACAGGTACTAAGAACGTTCAAAAGGAGGGACAAAACAGTAATGATTCCCCTGCTGAGAACATTGATCATACCAAAACTTGAATACTGCTCAATTTTGACGTCTCCATATAAAAAGGAAGAAATTAATAAAGTAGAAGAAACCGCAGACACATTTCACAGCCAAGAGTGATGGCTGCAAAGAACTCAACTACTGGAAAAGACTAAGTAAACTAGATCTGTACTCCCTGGAAAGAAGAAGAAGAGAGGTATACCATAATCTACATATGGAAAATTATCGAAAAACTGGTACCAAACCTAAAACTACCAATTACCATTCAAACACCACTGGAAAATAGGAAAGGCAGAATGTGCAGTGTTCCCAAATTAAAGGCCCGACAAGGGACTTCCTCAACTCTGAAGGAAAATAGCTTGGTTGTCAGGGGGCCAAGAATTTTCAACCAGCTTCCAAAGAACCTCAGAAACGTTACAGAGGTCAAAGTTGAAGTCTTCAAGAGAAGACTAGATGCCTGGCTGAGGACGGTACCAGATGAGCCGGGTGTACCTGGCTATGTGCGGTGGAGAGCGCAAGAGAGCCACACTCCACCAAGCCAGGACTAGAGGCAGGGCCACCAGCTTGACCTTCACGTGAAGAAAGACCGACGCACGGAACCCTAACGAGGTTAACGAGACTTTTATATTTTCTAATAACATGTTGATAGCGCTTTCTTTGGTGTGACCTTCTCTAAATCCAAATTGCGTTTTTGCTAGGATGTCCTATTTGCCTAAGAATTTGATTTGTATCCAATTTTTTTTTTTTCAAATGCTTTACTTAAGGTTGGTAATATGTAGATTGGCCAGTGATTGGATGGAGAATATACAGTACTTTGAAATGTCCGATAAGATTTTGGTGTCCTTCAATAGTATTTTAAACTTCGCTTGACATCCAGTAGATAGGAAAACTAAATTCAATGGCATTCTTTTGTTGCTATGCAGACAATCAAAGTTTTTACAGAGTAACTTTTGAATTTGTTTAATTTTAACTGTTTTGTGGAAGCGGAGTAAACATTAATTGATGATAAATCGTTCGATAGATAAATAAATGCAAGAATTTGTACTATAGTAAGGAGTAATAAATTTGTGTTTCAAATATATTCACTCTCCATATATCTTGTTCGATGTTCGTCGTGTATTTGATTTTCCGTGGCATATTTGATTGATATTATCGTGGCCAGATGTTTTTGCTACTCTCTCAACAGTAAACAGCCCATCACTATTTTGAATATGCCTTTAAATTTTAATATGCGCAGCTGCCTAAAGATTTTTGAAGTGTGAGGAAATGAAATAATAATCACACTTTTTTTTTTCCTAAAAGTAATTTTTTGTTTGATTAAAGGTTAATGATATAATTGCATGTGTTGTCCATATGCAGTTATATGGGATGATAAACCATAGAAAAATAACATTTTAAGGGTATTCGTGGGAGAGAGTGTAATTTTATTACAATAAACGAGTTGGGGGGGGGGGGGGGGAGTTTGTAATCTGATTTCAGTACGTTGGTAATTTGATCGTTTCTCGTCAAGCGCAACTGATGATAAGTGCCGTGACACGTGATACTGTAAGCAGTTAAATAATAATGTTAAAATTACATATTATTTTCTGTTTTGTGATTAACAAAAACTAACTTTTTAACCCTTTGTCGCGCAGTGTGACTACTGACTTTATTCTGGCTAATGCCAGACAATTTTATTCATCTTCGAAAAGACCTTCGTGTAGTAAAGGATTAAGCAAACGTCTCTTAAACCTTTACTGCACAGAGGTCTCTCCGAGACTGAATAAAACCGTCTGGCGTTAGCCAGAACAGAATCAGTAAAGTCACATTGCTCGATGAAGGGTTAAAGATAATTTGTTGGCCTCCAGCCAGTCGTGTAAATTATCATGAAGTCCCTATTTACTTCTTCATTAGGTGAAGAAGATCGCTGTTTCACTAAATAAAAGAAGTCCCAAATGCGAGTAATAAGAGTCATTTATAGAAATCAAAATAAGACTAAGACTAAGACAAATAAAATAAAATAAGGGGAATATTTCATCATAAAACTTAAGTGTATATGTTGCAAGGAATCTGTGTAGCTAGAGATTTCATGAAATCCCTAAAAACATGTTCAGGGATTTCGTGTAACATTAAGGCGTAATATTTTAGTTAAACCTATGGGAAAATGATTGAGTGCCCGGTTAGGTCAAGTGTACGAACTTGACGATTGGTTAAATCGTGATATTTTCGTTGAAACTAACGAAAATATCACGACTTAACCTTATATAAAAATATCTCTGAACATTTTAGTGATTTCATGAAATCCCTAGTTACACAGATTCCCTGTAACACACACACACACACACACACACACACACACACACAGGGTATATAAAATTACAATTTTATTTATTGCTTTTATGCATGAATAAGATGACAAAACTTTGCCAAGAAATAAAAAAAATTGGAAATAAAAATATGTATATAGCCTATACATATATTAAGTGCGAAAATTGTCAATTCAAATTCTGCAGTTAACACACACACACGTGTGTGTATATATATATATATATATATATATATATATATATATATATATATATATATTGGATGATTTTTTTTTTGTTTTTAACATGTGACACTTTAAAAGGTTTGTATATTCTTTAGTGACTGAAGCAAAAGCACCAAATTTTTACTGTACCCTTCTCCACACGGAGAATTAGTCCCCTAGTGCAAAACATGCTCTTTGTCACGTTCCCTCAGTCCATTAACTCTGTACAAAAACAAAATTTTGCACTACTCTGGACAGAGTATCTGTTGAAATCTGAGAAATGTCTTGTTTAATTGACGTTTTCAGCTCTTCCCTTGTGTGTGGATTGTTTAAACACTGCATTTTTAAATAACTTCGCGGATAAAAGTCACGGGGGTTTAGATCTGCTGATGTTGGTGGCTATGACATTCCTTTATCATAAACCGCAGGAAATCTGTTTTGCACTAGGAAACTAATTCCCCCCCTGTGGTAGAGAAAGTACAGTCATTAAAAATATACAAACCTTTAGTGTGTCGCAGGTTTAAAAAATCACCGTGTGTGTGTGTGTGTATTATTTTACGAAAGTAACACGTGAATAATATTTATGATGAAAATAACCACTAGGGAAAAAGGAAGGTGACCATTTTGTTTTTCCTTCGTGGTTATTTTCATCATATATATATATATATATATATATATATATATATATATATATATGGGATGAATTTCGCAATTAAACACGAGAAATGAATGAATGATGCAAACGATTAAGTGTTGCCATTTTTTGTTCACTAATTTTTCTTTTTAGATATATACAGTAATAATATATACGTTATATGCCAGAGAAGTTTAATTTGTAAAGGGATATATTCTCGCTCTAATTAACTGGCAGTTTTCAACTTCGCGTATATGCAATTAAAAGTTTTCGCGACTGAAAACTGACTTTTTAAATTCTTCTTTATGAAGAAAGAAACGCCCTACCTTAGAAGGCAGTGTGGGGACCGCACATACAGAGACTGGTGTGGGGTTTACGTAACCCCATAATGAAAATTACATTTATAGGTGAATTATACAATTTGTTATTAAACAATGTCAAAAATTAACTTTGTACAATGAAAGACGTCATTTTCAGAAAAACAAATGTACATTTATTGTTTTTGGCCACGCCGCTGACTTTCTAGGGCTAAACCAAACGTTCTATAACCAATCGTATTATGGAGACTCTTTTTCTTTTTGGTTATCCAATTATTATTTTCAGATTTCTACGAAAAATACTTTCCGCAAGCTTTTCCTTTATACAGGGTGGCCCGTAAGTCCCAGTCGGTTATAGTTAAAGCGAAAATACAAAAAAATCAGTCCAGATTGGAACTTACGAGCCACCCTGTAAGAATTTAGTCAATGAAAGTAGATTTACAAATATATAGTATGTATATATATAGTGTACACACACACACACACACATAATATATATATATATATATATATATATTATATATATATACACACAACACACACACACGAGTTGGACAGAATAATGGAAACACTCGTATTTTCGGTGCTGTATTTTCTGCCATCATTAGTGATGCCACGTACTTTAATTTAGTATAGTGGGTATTCACATACTGATTTAGTAATCTGTTACTTTAATATGCTGAGAGTTATTTGTTTTGTAGAATAAGTAAAACATGGCACTTGCAAAAGATGTCACTGATTGTGAACGGGGCATGATAGTGGGAGCCCGTGTGATTTGGAGTCTCAGTGATAAAAGTCGCCCAAATTGCCCATATATCTCGAGAAACTTTCCCACTGGTGATATGAATACGTGGAAAGAAATACGTCAAATAAGCAATAGTCGGCGTAATAAAGCAATACTGACAAGATGTGACAGAATCACCTTATTACGACCTGTAAACTGTTAACCAAAGACTGTTGCATCCAAACTTTGTTAAGAACTTGCTCAGTCATTGGAAACTATTGTTATTAATGAAAACAATGTCAGCGAAACTGTAGTGAAGTCCCTCATAACACCAACCAATGCGAAAGTTCGAATCAAGTTGGGGTTGGACGGAATAATAGGAACACTATTGTGATTATCTGATGTATTTTGTCATTTCCTTCCATGTATTCCTAACCATGGAGATTGTCCCTCGAGATACTTGGGCAATTTCGGCGACTTTGTCGTTGAGACACCAACCAAACGGACTCCTATTAACATCTCATTTTCACAATCAATAACATGTTTTCTAAGCGTCATTTTTTATTTGCAGAAATCGAAAACAATATAAACACGGAAATAGAAGTTGTTCTCAATATTTATATGCATTCATAAATCAACTCCGTGAAATACATACACCCCCCCCCCCCCATTAATGATATAAAAAAATATGGAAGCGAAACTAACCCAGTGTTTCCACTATTTTGTCCAACCAATATATATGTATATTAGGGTTATGACATTTTTATAACCTCATGTTCCTGTATCATAAATCGATGAACGTTTGCCCCCTGACAATGAAAATAACAGTTTTTTCGATATATTTTGAAAAAACTTCACCCCAAAAATAAAAAAGAAGAAATTAATAAAATAAATAGAAATTTGCATGTTTATTTCACAATTATTATACATAAACATATATTATACAACATTATACCTATACAATACATATTAATTATACAAATACAATATATACATTTACTCTATTATTGTTTTAATTGTTTTACTTATTGCTTAAAATAAACCTGTAACTAATATACTATATTTGCTTTCGGGGTGACATTGTTTTTTAATTCTGAAGAATTAGGCCCTTTTTTATTGTTTTCAAGCAAACGTTCATCGATTGATGATACAGGAAACAATATTTATGACAAAAAATTAAAAAGTCATAACCCTAATGTATATATGTCATGAGACGCAATCTAAACTTCGAAAACAAGCGTTCCAATATGAACGAGGCTTTGGTCAAACTTAATATAGCAACAAAGTTTGACTGTGTACGATTTTTTTTCCGAGTTTAGTGAAGTGAAACGCAGCACCATCTATTCATGTTTGCTTCAAGGAGACGAAGTTTGTGGAAGATTTCTGCCTTTGTTCTCAAATGAATTGGAAGTAAAGAATGTTTCTGTTCTTTTACTTATGCAACCTGTGCGTCTGTGTCTGTCAAGTAAATAATAAAAACACTTAAAAAATAACACACACACACACACACACACTTAATTTCATTACACATTCTAAATGCAGTTTTGATGATTCATGTTTTGTACATGTTTTGCTCAAATTCTTAAGATCTCGATAGACTTCTTTACCCCATACCTCTTTTCCAGAATCACTATTAAAAAGTAAACAAGGCCAACAGAACAATTTCTGTCTTATTGGGCATCCAGTCAGCCATATTTTTTTGCTAAACCAATCATTTGAGAAGGCTCTATTGCCTTGTTTATCAGATGTTATTATTTTGAAAATATTTCATTTAGGCCTACCTGAGTTTTTAATCTGAATTCGCAGTTCTCTTTCCAATTTTAAAAAATTGTTTTTTTTAACAAATAGTCGACGCTAATTTCCATTATAATAAGGTACTAGAATAGTAACTTATATTGAAAATAAAGCACATAGATCACATCGTCTATCTCTTACACGTTGTCAAACTTGTCATACTAAAGACTAAGTGATTTGTATATTCGTGCAACCCCCCTCCCCCAAAATCCCTTGTGACATCATACCATTCGTCTATCAATCTTCTTCCTTTACCCCCCCCAAATCGTAGTTTCTCATATTTTTTCATACGGGATAGCTTCATAATGAGCGTAAGCGCGCAAAATGCATCGTTTAGTAGGAAAGTCCGCGCGCTGATTATATGAACATTTACTCTGTATTAAAAATGGCGTATATTAAATCCGCCACACTAGTTGAATTTATATTATACATTCAAGGTAGGCAGGGCGTTTTAGGTTGTAATAGCTAATATGAAAAAAAGAAATATGATATTGGATTAAGAGGGCGCGATTGACAGATTGTCTAATTGCGCTAATTTATATTGATATATTTATGCTTCTAAAGTTTGACAAAATTAATGGTCAGGCAAAGCCTACCCTGCATACCCTATAAAAACGCCTCTGAATTTATATACTATACGTATTCGTCATCCTATTACAAAAGCCTCCAACAATTCTGGTGTAGTTTATGAAATCGCATGTGGAGTCTGCCCTCAAAAATACATCGGGGAGACAATTGATTTTCAGAGAAGGATTAATTCCCACAAACGTGACCTGAGATCGGGTAATACTTATAGTAGCCAACTGCCAGACGTACGAGAGCTACCATCTCTCTGTCTGTGTTGATGCCTCCACACAGTCATTTTAACCTTAGCTCTTCAGCAGGACAAAAGTTTTATAACTATAGATATTTTAATTAGTTTATGGCTTTGAAAAAGGCTTGGTTGTGACAGGCCGAAATTAATTAACCTTTTTAAACATTGTCTTATAATTAATTTTGTTTTTTCCTTGCCGGTTGGTGTAATTATATATATGTATGTATATATATACTTAATTAAATGATGTAAAATGAACAAACATTGTATAGAGCTATATAAAAACAATAAAGCTATATAAAAACAATATATTTTTCCCATAAAAATAATTATAAATATAAAATCCGAAATGTTCTATAAACTTTTGTAATTTCGAGCGAGTAAATTATCCCCCTTCATTAAAGAGAGAATTTTACAGTATGATAAGATGTAATCTAAAAAATAGTCCCAATGAATTAAAATAGATTGAATGGGTATTAAGAAAATTCTTTGCGTATCTATACATTTTATAACGAGCTTTATTATAACAATAATATATAGGGTGTCCATAAATGATTACCCTGATTAAATCCATGCTATAACTTTTAAATAAACACTCGTATTCAAACACAGTTTTAATCATAAGTAGATAAACATATAAAGTTTTGATACATAGTTAATGAATTTAATAAGCTTCCACATGTGCACCCCTAGTGGCACGTAAAATGTCTAAACGGTATTCACACTCACGCCACACATTTTCCAACATTTGTGGGTTAACTGTTGCAATTGCATCCGTAATGGTTCTCGCAATGTCCTGATATCTGGAACAACTGTTGCATAAACCAAATCTTTAACATGACCCCAGAGAACGAAATCTAGCGGGGTAATGTCCGGTGATCTTGGGGGCCATGGGATTGGCCCGTCCCTGCCAATCCATCGATTTGGAAATGTTGCGTCGAGAGTTTCACGAACAACATGCGCCCAATGAGGGGGTGCCCCATCTTGTTGGAAGATGACAGTTGGCTCCCTGTCCTGCAGCTGGGGGATGGCGTAATTGGTGAGCATATCCAGGTACACAGTTGCGGAAACTGTTTCCAAGAATTTTTTCATCCACCCACGACTTAACTTCACATCAGGTGGATTCTTTCCATACTTTGTTCTGAACCTTCGCTGAACACTAACAGATTTTGTTTCTGCAAGCCACACAACACATTGTGCCTTCTCTGTCACAGACGCCATCTTAACTGAACAGCTACTACAGCGCTCCTAGCGGCGAATGCGGTAGACGAAACACACCAGCACAGAAACGCTATGCTTGTACGAGATCACCTGTAAAAAGAAAACGGATGTAAGATTCGTCATTAAAACATGAGAGCATTATGTTTTCGGGGTAAACATTTATGGACACCCTGTATAATCGTAATTGTGGGTATGGGCAATCCTCTGAATACCATTTCGATGTTAAGTGATACCTAACATAAGGTGTTGGGTATTTGAGAAAGAACTGTAAACATTTTCTATATTGAGGAGAAGTATGAAAGATTAACCCTGTCTGTCTGTCTGTGTCAAAAATAACACACAAAATGTCACACACAACATCGACTATTTATTTAAAAATTAGTTGAACCTCCAATTTTTAATCTCCAAAAATTGATACCTAAATCTATCAAAAATAAAATAAATAAACACGACATCCAATATCACATATATTATAAATAACTTAGATTTATTTACAATACTGATGCCAAAATCAATAAGGTAACACACACACACAGGGTTGACAAAAGGAGGTCTTTTTATAAAATTTCTTTTATTGATTATAAACGCCAATAAATACTAAATTAATTCAATCACAAATAGAAAGGGGAAAGGAACACTATTTTAAATATATTGATTCAATTAATTTATTATTGATAGACTTTTTATAATCAAATCACAAAGTTTTGGAAAAAAACCAGGTATATTTACTTCTGTCAACGCTGTTATATATATATATATATATATAATATATATATTATGAACAGTAAAGGCGCTAATACTGTCCCTTGTGGGACAGAGCTCACGACTTCCGATATAACACCGTTTACCACCACACTGTGTTCTTTACGTCAAGAAATTAAATATCCATCTTCACAGCTTTCCAGTAATTTCTGTATTCTTAAGTTTGTGTGCTGTGATTCTATGGTCACATTTATCGAATGCTTTAGCAAAGTCCGTATATATTACATCTATGTTTTGTCCTCGACACAATGTTTCCAATATTTTCTCCTGGTGGTCTAGTAGTTGTGATAGGCATGATCTTCCAGCCCTGAGGCCATGTTGACTTGAGTTTTGTCTTTTTCTTGTAGGTAGTTTTGCCTCTATATGTTCAAAACACTTTATAAGGTGTGAGGTGAGAGCCACTGACTGATAATTCCTGGGCATTGCTGTTACCACTAGGGCATGGTTAATTAATAATTTTTAGGAAAAAGTGATGAATGATGAAATTTTCTGATTAATCAATGATTAACTGATTAAAAATAACTACAAATTAAATACTTCTAAAAAGAGTAAGAAAGAGCTTTATTGTTTCTGTTGCGTGAGATAAGACCGAAAAAACATTTTGCTCAAACATTGTTTGGTTTAGTTCAAGAAATTAGGCATGGGCAGATTAGACAGTTTATATAAGCAAAAAGGTGCAAAATTCAAATAATACATTACAAAATTTAAAGTAAAATGATGAAATTGAGAAAAATTAATAATTTCCCATAATTTTCTAAATATTTTGATTAATTAATGATTTAAATTCAAAACAATGATTAACTGATTAATCAGAACCTTGCCCTAGTTACCACCTTTAAATAGGGGGGCAATGTTCACGTTCTTTAAGGGAAGTGGAATTTGTCCTGTGTCGAGTGATTTCCTCCATAGTAAGTATAGCAATTTGGCAATACTCTTTACATTTCTTCAGAAACGTGGCACTCCATGTGTCTGGCCCTGGCGCTGAATTGTCTCGCATCTGTGATAAGGCCGTAATTACATCTCCTTCCATGAACTCAAAGTGCCGGAATTTGTTCCTGGTTGATTTGTATCTATGTCGAAAAATTCGTCTGGGTTTTCCACTTTCATCTCTGACTTAGGGGTGCTAAACACAGAGTTAAATTGTTTCCTAAGCAGTTCGCTTATTTCTTTCGGATTATATGTGTATTCGGCCTCTCCGTCTATCAACGGACCAATACTCTCCTTACACTGCATTTTCCTTTTCGCAAACGTGTAGAAGTATTTTGGGTTATTTTTTGTTTTCTGCTACCTTGTTTTCCTCCTCGTTTGTCTTATGTATGAATGTTTGCTTTAGGTCCATTTCTATTTCGCCAAGTTTCATCTAGTTTGAGTCTCATTGCATCAGTTCTGCGTCTGTGGAGATGTTTTACAGTTTGTCTTCGTTGCCTGAATAGTGTCCTGATTTTCTTCTCGAGCTTGCTACGTTTTCTTTCCTGTCTCTCTGGAATATGTTTCAGTATTATAGGTTTGGTTTCTGTCTCTATACATAGTATTTCTTGTGGAGTCTTCTCGTGAAGTAGCAATTCCCAATTTTCCCAATTTACTTTGAATTTATGTATATTCCATCTGCCTCTCCAGGATGCGTTTTCGGACCTCAGGGTGCTAACTTCAATTATATATTGATGAGGTTATGGTCAGAGAACTTTGTTTGCGTTACTTATTTATTTATTAACATCTGGTTATTTGTCAAGATTAAACCAAAACGTTCTCTCTTCTCGTGGCTTCACAGATTTCCTGGGTAAGGGCGTAATGTTCCATAATATCTAATAGCATTGTTGCTTGGGTTCTATCATCTTTATTAATGTTGCCAGGAAACTTCTCGACATATAACTTCGTCACTTTTCTTCCATGTTATGACTGGGAAATTAAAATCTCCAAAAATAAGAATTTGTTGCTGGAGTTTCAAGTAATTTTAATGTTTTATATTTCATTTGTAGCAAATTGGAATTAACTTTTTGTGGTTTGGTGGTCTACAGATGTTCATAATGGTTAGGTTCAGTTCTTTTACTTCTAATATAATAACTTCGACTGTGCTGTTTGATTTGTTTACCTTCATTTCACATGCGTGCGTTTTTTTCAGGTAGATGCAACACCCTCCCCTTCGTCTAGCCACTCTATCTGTTCTTTGTATGTTGCAGTCCAGCAATGCTAATTCAGTATCCTTGATAGTTTTCACAGCCTTTTTCACATTTATGCAAGTGTGCTTCCGTTAGGCATGTAATATCTATGCTGGATTCGGTAGCTAAATTTGTAAGTATTGTAACTTGCAGCCTGCATGGTCCGTGTAGAGGCCTTGAATATTTGTGTATAAAACATTTATTGGGTTTCTAATTTCGGTGTTCAGTTTTCCTATATAGTGGTCGTTTCCAGGTCGATGTCGGTTCCTGTTTGGTGTTATTGGTTTGGCCGCTGCATTTGGGAGAATTAGGGTTGCGGCTGGGCTTGCCAACCCTCACGAATTCGCCGGGAGACTCCCAGAATCGTGTGTATTCTCCCGGCTCCCGGAACTTTATCCTAATCTCCCAGATATCTTACAATTTGAGAATAGTTTTCTTTAAATACATAATTTGGTATCACCTTATCATTTGCATATTATTAGCCTTTAAATAATCTGGTTCGTTTTGCTATTGATATGAATAACTCGTGTGTATGTACACACAGGGTCGTCGATTGACTTAATTGACCTTAGAATATGTTTTTATACCCCCTGCATATGGCCTCAAAATGCCCTTAAAATTAGTCATATTTAAAAAATTTCTCGGGGGTCTTACAGCACCCCCCCCCCCGAACCCGCCAGCTGGATCGGCTCGACCCCCACCCCCCTTTATGGCCTGTATATATATATATATATATTATATATCATCTCCCGGAATTGTATTTTAGAAAGTTGGCAAGCCTAGTTGCGGCACTTGATACCACTGTGGCTGTATTATCGGTGGATGGTGTTGGATAGAGGGGGATGTATGTAATGGTGTGGGGAATATACCTGCGGAGTCCTGTCCTTTATTGTTAACAGGGTAAGCTGTGCTTTTATTCTCATTTACTCTAAAAAATTTGTTTCCTTGTTCCTGTTGTTACTTCTAATACGGATAGGGTCTGTTCTTCCCCGTTCTCTTCTTTGGGTACCCTTTATGTGAAAATATGGGCACTCAATATTTAGGCCATTTTCTCTGTCAGTGACTGTCTGCACATAGGAGGGTGGAATATATATAAATATATATAAATAGATATAAATAATAATATGTTTCAGACCAACAAAGACCCTAGGATCCATTCATGGTTGGTCTACCTAACTGTGTTCGTAATTGAGTATTGTGCATGTCCTCTATGGTGGCGGAGAGGACCTACCATTTTACGTGGGTTCCGAACCACAAAGCCTAATTTTACTACCTTAAACTACACCCAATCTATCAACATATGCGTCTAATCGATTTTAAACATGTTTATAGACGTGCTACTAATTATTTCTACCGGCAAACTATTCCACCTATTTACTATTCTATGCGTAAAAAAGTTTTTGGCAACTGCTGTCTCGAACCTTCTACTTGTCAACTTGCACCCGTTATTTCTAGTCCTATTTTATTGAGATACTTCGAAAAAGCTATCTCTATCTACGTTATCGTACCCATTCATAATTTTAAAAACCTGGATTAGATCACCCCTTAGCCTCCTCGTCTCGAGTGTAGTCTATTTTAACTCCTTAAGCCTATCCTTGTTCAACTTCGACCTAAGCGACGGAATCATCTTAGTTGCTCGTCTTTGAAATCTCGATTTTGTCTATCTTTTCGCATATGCGGATTCCAAAATTGAATTGCGTACTCCAAATGGAGTCTAACTAATGATTTATAAAGAGGAACATTAATATCGCGCGATTTGTACTCAAAATTCCTAGCTGTAAAACCTAGTACTTTGTTCGCTTTATTGACCGCTGTTGTACTTTGTTTCACCACTTTCTATAACTCCTAAATCTTTTTCCTACTCTACGCTGGCCAACTCCTTCCCTGACATACTATACGCAAAATTACCATTACGCGAACCTATATGTAAAGTTTTGCACTTATCAACGTTAAATCTCATTTTCCATGTGACTGACCAATCTAAGATTTTATTCAGATCTTCCTGGACTTTACCTTTATCTTCGTCATTAATCGCCCTACCACCCAACTTCGTATCATCCGCAAACTTTGAAACTGTACTGACTAGGCCGACATCTAACTCGTTTTATATATATATATATATATATATATATATATTATATATATATATATAGAGAGAGAGAGAGAGAGAGAGAGAGAGAGAGTTACAAGGAGTTACAAGGAAAAGAAGTACCTCAAAAGGCCTTGCGGCCCATACCGAGGAGGTACCAATGGCAACGGGTGCCAGGGAAAATTTTGTGAAAGTTTATTTTTCTTTCAACTATCCTAGCAGTAGTAGAAAAACTGGATAGAAAAGTAGAAGGCTCTCTCCCCACCCCCGCTCCCTCCCTGCCAGAGGCAGGTACGGAAAAAGGTTGAAGAAAATACCTTGACCCTGGAAAAGTAGCGAAGGAAATTTTACAGGAAAGTGGAGAATATATAAATAGCTCTATATTAGCTTGCTCACAGAGACACCGAGCAAGCGAACTCCTGCAGAGTTTTCTGAGGTTTTAATCTTAAACTATGAGTGTGTTCAGTACTTTGTCTAGCCTATTTTAAACAGATTTACACTTTGACTGGAAACAACCTCTTAGGGGAGTTGGTTCCAGATATTAACTATTTTATAGGAAAAGAAATTTCCGCAGACTGAGGTCCTAAATGTCTTTACACACACAAATAGTGTGCAAGATTCGTCTAACCTTTTCTTGAACTGATCCACAGAGGAACTGTTCACAACTTCCGAAGGTAACCTGTTCCATGTGTCACAGATCTTATACGTAAAGTAATTCCACACACACTAGTCCTAAACCGTTTCAAATCCAACTTCCAACCATTGTTGCGAGTTGGGTATCATTTAAACTAAACATACTTCTAAAATCGACATCGTTTGAACCCTCGTAAGAGCTTGAAAACCTCGATCAGTTGACGCGCAGCCTCGAGTTTCAAGCGAAAACAAGTTCAGGGCGCGTAACCGTCGATTGTAGCCCATATGCCTAACGGAAGGGATTAACTTTGTGGCCCTCGTCTGCACTCGCTCCAGCCTCTCAATATCTTTCGCTGAGGTGGGCGACCAGAACTGCACAGCATACTCCAGTACGGCCGAACAAGGGAATTGTACAGTGAGAGCACAATCTCCTTGTTCCGAAACTGAAATTGCCTCCTGATATAAACCCATAGTTTCTGGGCTTTCTTTTCACCTCTACGCACTGTTTCGTAAACTTAAGGTCGCTGCTAATTAGCACACCCAAGTCCTTTTCTAAATCAGTCACCTCGATATTACTGCCCAACATCGAGTAGTCCGACTTGGGATTGGCGTAGCCAATGTGCATCACTTTGCATTTACCCAAGTTAAACGGCATTTGCCATTTTTTTCGGACCACTCTCCTATCCTACCTAGGTCCGCACGCAGTTCCTCGATCGCTTCGGGCGTCCCAACATTGCCCCAAGCTTGGTGTCATCAGCGAATTTTGCGATCCGACTGACGATGCCACCGTCGATATCATTTATGTAAATGGTAAAGAACAGTGGCCCCAAAAACGGAACCCTGAGGAACCCCACTAGTGACCGAGGCCCAACCCGAAACTAGCCCCTTTAATTACCACCCTCTGCCGCCTATTCCTCAGCCAGTTTTCAATCCACCTACCTATTTCCACCATACCCAGCGCGCGCACTTTCGCCATTAGCCGGCGTGAGGTACCTTATCAAAGGCTTTCTGAAAGTCGAGATAAAGTATATCATCGCCCTACTCTATCGTACTCACTCAACATGACGTGGAAAAACTCGAGCAAGTTTGTGAGACACGACCTATGCCTCTAAACCCATGTTGGGAGTCCCCAAGCAGCTTGTAGGAATCCAAATGGTCACGATTCTATCAGCTATATCCTTTCTAATATTTACCTACAACTGAAGTGAGACTAATATGACGATAGTTCCCTGGACTTTCGTGATCCCCTCTCTTAGAGAGAGAGAGAGAGAGAGAGAGAGACCCCCAATACAGAATCCTGGAGGAACGCCGCTCGTTATATTAGCCGAAGAAGACTCCGCTCCATCAACAACCACCCTGTTTCCTACCTCGCAACCACTCTTCTATTCAATTTATTACTACACCCTCTGTTTCCATAAGGCTCAGTTTTTCACGAGTCTTTTATGCGGTATGGTGTCAAACGCTTTTTGAAAAGCTAAATAAAATACATAAACCGCCCGATGACGATGGTAAACTTCAACCACGCTTTGAAAAATTCTAAAAGATTAGTTCAGTAAGATTTGTTTCGCCTAAAACCGTGCTGCATATTTCTAACGAAGTTATGCAATTCTAAGTGTTCGACTATACTATCCCTAATTATTGATTCCAGTAGCTTGCCTACAACAAACGTTAAACTGATTGGCCTATAATTTTACGCCGCACCTTATCGCCTTTCTTAAAGATAGGCGTTACATTTGCTAACTTGAAATTACCTGGTACGCACCCCTCAGAAATAGACGCATTAAAAAATTTTTTTAGCCGCACAACAATGCTATCTTTTAATTCTTTTAGTTGTATGGGATATATGGAATCCGGCCCGGGTGATTTACGCATTTTCTTTTTATCACTATCGCGCATTACCTCCCTTTCACTAACCACAATATTACCATTATCAAAAGATATTATGTCTATGACCGTAGGGATATTCGTTACACCTTCTATTGTAAAAACTGACGTAAAAAACGGCCCCAAGACACACTTTACTGGATTCCTATTGTTAACATATTGAAAGAATCGCTTGGGGGTTTTCTTTGCCGTCACGAGCTAGGGAGATTTCAAAATCGCGCTTGGACTTTTTTATTACACTTTTCGTTTCACGCCTTAATGTACTTTCGTAACCACAAATTGTCTTTATCGCACTTATGTAGCCTATAAGCCCTATCTCTACTCTTTATAATATCTCCTACTCTAGAAGCCACAAGGGCTTGTTTACTTTCGCACGCTTAATCTTGTACAGTACACATTCCTCATTTATAGTCCTAAATACTGTTTCAAACGATTCCCACATTATTTTTGCGTTGGAGATCCCCCATTATGTTTACCCAATTGACGTGTGACAATTCATTTCTAAATTTACAAAAGTCTGCGTGCTGGAAGTTAGTAATTTTAGTCGAGTTAGCTGGTTTCGAGTGACTTACTGAGAGGACAAACGCTACCATATTGTGATCGCTATTGCTTAACGGTTCTATTACTTGAAGATCCGTGATTAGCCTATCATCCGTAGTTATTACTAAATCTAAAATACTGTCCAACCTCGTAGGTTCCCCAACTTTCTTGAATAAGAAAGCTATCCTCGAGAAAATTAACTAAACGATTACCTTCCGCGTCTCCCTGCATTGTATCGTAATTCACGTTGGCGCAATTAAAGTCACCCATAACTAAGGCCTGTTCACTCCTATTATTCTCTTTATTCACGATATAACGCTTCGTCCGTATCAGCTGTTTGATTAGGGAACAGGGGGCCTATATATAACCGCAACAAGAAGTTTGAAATCGTTCAATTTAAGTTCTGCTATAGTCGAATCTATTGGTTCTGGAATTCTTTTTTTCTTCTATAACGTTCGCAATATCATCTTTGATATACAACATAGCACCGCCTCCTCGCCTACCTATTCTGTTTTTAACAGAGTCTATAACCTCTAATTTCATACTCCCCTACAAAGTCACGTGTTTCAGTGCTGAGCCACGATTCATTTATCGTAATTAAGTCAGTCTTTACAAGCAATTAAAGAAAAAAATTCGTTTATTTTATTTCGTAGGCTACGAGCATTTAAGGAGAGAACCTTCAAATATAGATAGATAGATATACAGATAGATATATAGGATGCATCGTACATATGAGGGGTCGCGCGTCTTACGGTACCTAAGCGCCACCACAGGCGAAAACGTGTTTTTGATGGATATCACTATTTTCACCCTTCCTCTATCGCGTGGTTTGGGTTATAATGACCTTACGACACTAGAAGTATCGTTGAAAACCTTATGAAGCGAACTACTTTTTTCACCTTCATCGCCAGCCAAAAGTTCACCCAAAGTTCGGCATAATAAGAAAATAAAAAAATTTAAAAATATATATATATAAAATATGAAAATCTATTCCAAAAACTCATCAACATCTTTATTAGCATACTTAGAACTCTAATTTAGCCAAAAATGAACGTTCTAGCTCAATTAATAACAGATACTATTGCCAGAATATTGCTGAACTTTGGAGGCGATTTGTGGCGAGTTTTAATTTTAGCTCTTAGGTACCTTAAGACGCGGGACCCCTTATATATCCCCAATTTCGGTCAAGGAGTAAATTTCCTCAAAATTGTAATGGAATTTAATATAATGAGTCGAATCCGGTATAATTAAAAGATCCTTCGCGGAGACAATGGCTTGTGAGTCCCTTTTATAACATTTTAAAAAGACCTTTATTGGAAGTAATTATCCCCTTCGAGATAAAGGCTTAACTTTTAAATTTATTAATATACAGGGTACACCAAAAATAATGGACGCATTTGCGGCAGCAATTTCTGCGTCGCACTTGAATGCGTGTTATACAGATCGCGATATGTAGAACTTGCACGACCTCTTCTTTATGCAAGATAGAGCCTAGGATCATTACTAATACAGGGTGTACGAAAAATTCTATTCTATTCTTGTTCACTCCCTTACAATAAGTAGATTTCTACCTTTTATTTGGAACACCCTGTGTATATACGTTTTGAGGTTGTTTTAACCTTCTCCGTAACCTCTAAGGTCATAAGATTGGAGGAGACGCGCAACTTTATGCGATATCCAAATCCACGGGTCGCTACATCACTTGAATGCAATTGATTGTTAACCATCTAGCTACTGAACAGACCCAACGTCGCTAAACTTTGCCGTTGTGAGGGGGAATTGGTGTTGTGAGGGGCCAGGATATAACCCAATTTAGCCCTGTTCAAAAATCAACTTTTTCTTATTTTCATAGGTTTCTGTACTTTTTCCCATGCTTTTTGACCTGAAAAGGCCGAAAATCACAACCATTTTGACCTAGGTTGTTGGGAAGCATTGCCGCATGGAGCTTTAAGTTTTCTGCCTTGAAATCGGCCAAAAGCACCAGTTCCGGGGTCCCTTGAATCATGTTTTGCACTATAACTTTTATCTAAACAAGATAGAGCAACAAAATAGGCACCAAATTAAAGTGTTTTTAATCCTCTTTCTAACTTATACAATTTGATAGTCTTGGAACAAGAAATGGCACATTGGTACATACAAAGATTTCAGAAATATCACAAATTCGTTTTCTCACACTCAAGGCAGACAAGGCGCCTTATTCATGACACAAATTTGAGATTAACATTTTGTCACAAGTCTAATCGATCAAGAAGTGAAAGCATTACATGATGATTAATTTCATAATGACATTTACACAGTCAGTTGTTGAGAGTTTGTTTCTTGATGCTGTCAAAGCGGCGTCTGTTGAACTCCACAGCTTGAAGGAGATAGTCCCTTTGCTTGGCATCTGTTGTTATGACATTTGCAAAGTCGCTAATCATCTTGACACCACGTTCAGCAATGTCATTCACCGCTTTCAGATTCTTAACATAGTCCAACGCTTTTCTGTAGTCCTCATTTTGTGGCCAAGACGTGACAGGTTCCAGAAGCCACTCGGATCCAATGTTTAGTGTGTCCAGCAGGAAATGTGATTCTGGGCCAATGAGATCAACCAGGGTGGTCTTAGCTGTGACTCTCTGGAATAGAGGCTTTCCTGTTCTGAAGCTGTCTGGCTTCTCAGTGGCATGTAACTGGGCAGCAATGTCGTGCTTCAATGTGTCACTCAATCTACTGCTGAACAGGGCAAATGGCACGACTTCCTGCGTCAGGTACCATTTGTGGTTTTCCATCTTAAGTACTGCATCAGCAAGCTCTGGGTCAGTTTTCTTGTACTTCAACATGTCCTGGATTAGACTTAGATCATTCACGGGAGCATCTGCAGCAGACATTGACATCATCCATACAGGAGTGTAGAACAGCGCAAGGAAGGTGTTGAGTCTTTCCAGCTTTGATACAGTGTCTTCGTCGTACTCAAGTTGATCTGCAAACATCAGCATTTTCATGGAGTACAGGTTTCTGGCCATCCATCTGGCCTGATGAATGGCGCCTGGTCGACTCCAGTGAATACCTCGAGGAGGCGTTCCTCCAAGAACAATGACTGTCAGTTCAGCCATTTCCCTGTAGTCGGCTCTTGGAAGCCTTTCTGCTGTTAGAATGTCTTGGAGTATTTCTTCACTGTTATTCTTCTTTTCCTTCAGCCATTTGCTGTTGATAGCCAGCATCTTTGGGTTTTCCTTGGACATGTCCGTCCAAACATCCTTCAGATGCTCAAACCAGGGATTATCTGGCCCCTTCACCTTCCCAAACAGCTTCTCCCAAACTGCTCCTACTAGGATTTCCAGGATGTGATGTCGACAGGCCAGATAAAACACCTTTTTGTTCAGCATTTTCTCTAGCAGTTTGGCAGCTCCTGTGTGAACTCCACTGTTACTGGATGTAGTGTCAAAAACAAGGGCAGTAACATTATCCGTAAGTTCCCATGTCTCCAGTAAATCCATTGAAGCCTCAGCCTGAGCTGTGCCAGAAGAATTGTCGATGACAGGTACTCCCAATAACTTTCCTTCAGTGTATGAAGGTGGACCAGACACTAGCACAGCTAAAGTCTCTGAGGTACTTCCAGGTTCACTGCCCAAGACATCTTTGAGCAACTTTCCATCCCAGTGTAAGGCAGCGTACTGTGGGGGGTTTTCACAAAACTTGGACATGTGACTCTGGCTGATATTATACCTGGACAGCATTCTGTTGCGACGTGTTGTTGAGGTTGAGATGACGAAGTTATCCAGATCAGCCCCCTCCAGCTTTCAAGGTGGCAGAAACCATGGCAGTAACTTGATTGTCTGATAAACCAAGACGATCAGCTGTATTGCAGATGACATCACATTCCATGACCTTCCTTGGAAACGTCAAAGTCACACTAGTCACAGTGTCTTGATGGTGAGAACATCCAGGACGAGGCTGATGGTAATCCATGTCCTCTGTGTTAGCGTCGTTGTCAGTTGAGTCACCCCAGGTAATGTCATCCACATGAACAACTGCCTCTTGTTCTGCTGCAGCTGTAAAATAGTACATGTTAAGACAGTAATTGTTAAGTACATGCTAAATATCGCAATGGAGTAAAACTTAAAACTTTTTGTAACGTTCAAAGTAATTAGTTTTACCTTGTTCTTGTCTATGCTGCAGTCTTTCATTCCTCGCTGCTTGCTGCAGGGATCTTGTCTCAAAAATCTTGTCATGACCAGACATATGACCTTTCCTCTCAGTCTTTTGGTCTTCGTAGAACCTGATATCCTCATCTTTCTTCTCTCTGGATAACAGTCTGTTGTTCTGTATTTCCTGGATTGCATCTGGAGCTCCTATATCGAACAGGCTGTCTAATTCCAGCACAAATGCTCCTCTTTTTCCTCCAGGGTTACTTGCTCTTCCTTTGCTTTTCACCAGAGCACGATGTTTCTCATGTAGTTTCATGAAGAGCTTCATTGCGTTGTACTTGGTCATTGTCTTGATCCTAGCCATCTGCCAGAATGGGATGATAGATTCAACTGTTTCATATGCAAGGTCTTGAACCATGGGCCTCCCTGCATTTTCCGGTAAATTCTGAAGATTAAGGAAATACTGGAACGCCTCTCTGTTGGTGGGAAGCTGGGAACCACTGATAAAAGCTGAAGGGTATCCAACCAGGAAAGTTTCAGTGAGAGATCTGGTAGATGGCCCAGTTGACACCTGCCTGTGGACAGTACGTGGAGGTTCTGAGATATCAACTGTGCGCCCACGGAGCTCCCTCAGCTCCTTGCTTAATGCCATTGTGAAGTTGTAACTTGTAGATGGTTTTCTAGATTCTGATTGAGTTTCTGTTGTTTCCTGAAAAATGATAGATAATTATTATTATATTATTATTAATATTATTATTATATATATTATTTATTAATTTTATGCTCTTTCATTTGATACCTAATTTGTTGCTCTATCTTGTTTAGATCAAAAGTTAAAGTGCAAAACATAATTCAAGGGACCCCGGAATTGGCGCTTTGGCCGATTTCAAGGCAGAAAATTTAAAGCTCCATGCGGCAATGCTTCCCAACATCCTAGGTCAAAATAGTTGTGATTTTCGGCTTTTTCAGGTCAAAAAGCATGGGAAAATGTACAGAAACCTATGAAAATAAGAAAAAGTTGATTTTTGAACAGGCCTAATAACCCATATACGTTTTGGAGGAGTCCATTTAATTGGAGCAGTATTTTAGGAGGCACACTATATCGTTATTTCTAAACAGCCAATGATTTTTAACTTAAAAACAATAAATGTCTCAATTAATGTATTATTTCCCCTTTATTTCTTATAATACGCTCCCAAATAAATGGGGGGGGGGGGGTTCTATTCGAAAGCCATATTATTGGTTTCCATGGTAACTGGACGCCGTTGGAGAACGTGTATATCCGAAATGGCTGCGTCTCTCTCTTTCATGATCTCCCTTGCGAGTACGAAGGACAAGACTTATGACGTGTGTGTGTGTGTGTGTGTGTGTGTGTGTGTGTGTGTGTGTGTGTGTGTGTGTGTGTGTGTGTGTGTGGACTACGCATTGTGTTCGATATATTCTGTAAACATAGTGAAGGCTTTAGCGTTTTTGTAGACCATTGCTCAACCCATACAGGGTACTACCCAAATACATATAGGATCTACATACTAACGAGGCTTTCGTACGAGATTCATCACTGGTTTTGTATCACACACACACACACACACACACACACACACCTGGTTTTATAACCGGGCATATGATTCATCAGGAGCAAGATCACTTCGTTAGTCTTTTCATCCCTAAAGCAGCATACGTATACCCGTCCTAATCGCAGATACATTCATATCACCTCAGACGTGTTCTACACAAACTGGCCCAAGATCGCAAAATATCAGCAATTTCACACCTTCCATTTATTGTCCGAATTGATATGGCGTTTATTTTTGTATATAAAATTTAAATTAATAAGAAATAAATTACGAACATGAAAATCATTCCTTTTATTTCGAACATTAATTTCTGAAGACGACTATTATATGAGGCCCTCGTAGGAAGAAGTGGCTAAGCGAAAAAAAAAAAAAAAAAAGCAAGGAAACTCGGTTAAAAGTTGTACCAGTTTGAAAGTGCCACAACTTTTTGAAGATATTTATTCGAAGTATGTTAAAAAGTTCTGGCACTTTAAATGGCACTTAGACTTTAACTGCGTTTTTTACTTTTGTCGCTTAGCCACTTCTTCCTGGGAGGGCCTCATATGGTCAATGGGATTGCAAAGGCAACTAAAGTATTACACATTTCAGAGACCAACCTTTTCTAATGCCATCGTCTGTAGTCCAGTGAGTAACATCTTTACCCAGTAAGCAACATCTTTACCCAGTAAGCGAAGTGAAGACGTTGAGATCGTGGGTTCGACTCCCGATTATAGTGGTAATAACACTACAGGAGTTAGAGCAATGGGCCGCATTAGTTGGGCCTGAGCATTGTACCAGTTTCTGGCCCTCCTCGGTGATTATTAACATTTTCGAACCTATATACACTAATTTAACCTATTTGACCCTATAATAAGGTACAGCGTAGGCCATATTTGCAGAGCTGGGCACTTGCGGCATATTTTGCGGTACTACCAAACTACCAAACCGGTACCAAACCGGTACGCGGAAATTTGAATGCGGTAGCGGTACTGCGATCCTTTGCGGTACTGCGTTATGCGGTCCCGGTTTGGTAGTTTGGTAGTACCGCAGTACCGCAAAATATGCCGCAAGTGCCCAGCTCTGCATATTTCGGGTAGACTATATTTTGTTACGCCATAACGAAAGCGTTGTCCTGCCATATCTGTTCTAAATTATCCATCCATATTGTCAATTCGTACAAATCACTTACACAAAAAGGTGAATAACTTTACAGCACAGGTTTTTTTGAGTGGTACTGTAGTTATTTTGACCCAATTTAGGGTCAAATAAGTTCACGTAGTTAAAATTAGTACATAATTCGGTAATTTTGAACATAAGGGTTTATCCATCCATATTGTCAATTCGTACACTTCACTTAGACAAAAAGGTGAATAACTTTACAGTACCGTACAGGTTTTTTTGAGTGGTACTGTAGTTATTTTGACCCAATTTAGTGTCAAATAAGTTCACGTAGTTAGAATTAGTACATAATTCGGTAATTTTGAACATAAGGACAATCCTCAAAACATTCTTATTTGTAAACTATTCAAATGATGTCAATCTTAACTACTCATTGGGTCGGAACTTAGTTGACACCAATATTTTATTAAAATAACTGAATGACCTTTTGGAGTGAGGCACCACACACAAGTAACACGCGTCCCATGATACAGTATTTACTCCCATGCCACGCGACTATACACCACCGAAGTGACGAGCATGAAACGTATCTTTCAATTTTCCCGAAGTCTTTCTCAGATCGACTGAGATGAGTGAACCGAGCGAAGTAATTGTGTCAGTGACATTTTTTGTCACTTCGTTCCTTTAGTGAATGAGCCTGTCTAAATTACTTACCATTGCCTCAAGCTGTTCAATATTCTATCGAAGGAACGCCTTGATCGACAAATTATTCAGGTCATTGCTACCGACGACTAGAAATCAAGAGAATTCGAGAAATTTATTTTCGAATGTAAATTTTTTTTATTTACAAATATTTTTACAGTTTTTAAAGAAGTATAATTTTGTTATTAAAAACAGATGCTGTATACAGTTGTAAACTGTCTTTAGCAAGCGTACACGCTGCTGCTTTACAGGCCGAAATATACTAATTAGATATAATTATATAGTAGATATGATTATTATAAAAATCTTGTGGACTTAAAAGACTAAATTGAACTTAAAGACTAGGACATATCCTTATAGTAGGAACAAAATACAAAGAATAATGAAACGCGACGTGTGGTGAAACGTGATAGGAGAGAGAGAGAGAGACAAGGAGTTACAAGGAAAAGAAGTACCTCAAAAGGCCTTGCGGCCCATACCGAGGAGGTACCAATGGCAACGGGTGCCAGAGAAAATTTTGTATTTTTCTTTCAACTATCCTAGCAGTAGTAGAAAACTGGATAGAAAAGTAGAAGGCTCTCTCCCCACCCTCCGCTCCCTCCCTGCCAGAGGCAGGTACGGAAAAAGGTTGAAGAAAATACCTTGACCCTGGAAAAGTAGCCAAGGAAATTTTACAGGAAAGTGGAGATATAAATAGCTCTATATTTAGCTTGCTCACAGAGACACCGAGCAAGCGAACTCCTGCAGAGTTTTCTGAGGTTTTAATCTTAAACTATGAGTGTGTTCAGTACTTTGTCTAGCCTATTTTTAAACAGATTTACACTTTGACTGGAAACAACCTCTGAGGGAAGTTGGTTCCAGATATTAACTATTTTATAGGAAAAGAAATTTCCGCAGACTGAGGTCCTAAATGTCTTTACACACTCAAATAGTGTGCAAGATTTCGTCTAACCTTTTCTTGAACTGATCCACAGAGGAACTGTTCACAACTTCCGAAGGTAACCTGTTCCATGTGTCAGATCTTATACGTAAAGTAATTCCCACACACACTACTCCTAAACCGTTTCAAATCCAACTTCCAACCATTGTTGCGAGTTGGGTTATCATTTAAACTGAACATACTTCTAAAATCGACATCGTTGAACCCTCGTAAGAGCTTGAAAACCTCGATCAGTTGACCGCGCAGCCTCCGAGTTTCAAGCGAAAACAAGTTCAGGGCGCGTAACCGTCGATTGTAGCCCATATGCCTAACGGAAGGGATTAACTTTGTGGCCCTCGCCTGCACTCGCTCCAGCCTCTCAATATCTTTCCTGAGGGTGGGCGACCAGAACTGCACAGCATATTCCAGGTACGGCCGAACAAGGGAATTGTACAGTGAGAGCACAATCTCCTTGTTCCGAAACTGAAATTGCCTCCTGATATAACCCAATAGTTTCTGGGCTTTCTTTTCCACCTCTACACACTGTTTCGTAAACTTAAGGTCGCTGCTAATTAGCACACGCAAGTCCTTTTCTAAATCAGTCACCTCAATATTACTGCCCAACATCGAGTAGTCCGACTTGGGATTGGCGTAGCCAATGTGCATCACTTTGCATTTACCCAAGTTAAACGGCATTTGCCATTTTTCGGACCACTCTCCTATCCTACCTAGGTCCGCACGCAGTTCCTCGATCGCTTCGGACGTCCCAACATTGGCCCCAAGCTTGGTGTCATCAGCGAATTTGGCGATCCGACTGACGATGCCAACGTCGATATCATTTATGTAAATGGTAAACAACAGTGGCCCCAAAACGGAACCCTGAGGAACCCCACTAGTGACCGAGGCCCAACCCGAACTAGCCCCTTTAATTACCACCCTCTGCCGCCTATTCCTCAGCCAGTTTTCAATCCACCTACCTATTTCCCCACCGATACCCAGCGCGCGCACTTTCGCCATTAGCCGGCGGTGAGGTACCTTATCAAAGGCTTTCTGAAAGTCGAGATAAAGTATATCAATCGCCCTACTCTTATCGTACTCACTCAACATGACGTGGATAAACTCGAGCAAGTTGGTGAGACACGACCTATGCCGTCTAAACCCATGTTGGGAGTCCCCAAGCAGCTTGTAGGAATCCAAATGGTCAACGATTCTATCAGCTATTATCCTTTCTAATAATTTACCTACAACTGAAGTGAGACTAATGGGACGATAGTTCCCTGGACTTTCGTGATCCCCTTTCTTAAAGATAGGGGTCACGTTGGCCTCCCTCCAGTCACCAGGCACCTGGCCCATCACCAACGATTTGTTGAAGACTGTAGCCAGGTGGGGAGCCACCTGGTCGCGCACTTCTCGCAAAACACTGGGGAGAAACTGGTCTGGCCCAGGAGCCTTAAACGCGCTCAGTTTGTCTATTCTATGAGCAACGACTGTCGCGGTACATCTAACACTATCCAGGCCAGCACCTTCGTGCCTCACAGCTGGCTCGGGGATGACGCGGGTATCCTCCCTGGTGAACACTCCCGCAAAGTACTCATTAAGCACATTAGCGATGTCCGCGTCGGAGGTCCGCAGAACGCCGCTTCCGTCCTTTAAAGGACCTATCATGCTTCTAATGGGCTTTCTACTATTAACATAACTGAAGAACTCCTTAGGGTTCCCCTTGCAGAGGCTTGCCACCCGTAGTTCTTCGTTACGTTTCGCTAGCCTAACCTTCGCCTTCACTTCCCTACACAGGCGGACATACGCTTCAGTGTTCTCGTGGGAACGATTGCCTTCGCCCTACTATACGCTACTTTCCTATTTCGGATAGCCGAAGCGATGCCACGATTGAACCACTTAGGCTGCGTTGAAGCAGGGGTGACCGGTTTTGAGGGTATGGCAGCAGACTGCAGCACCATAAACTCATCCCGGAATGCACTCCACACTCCCTCAACATCGCCGCCAACCTCTAACCCATCTCTGCTACGCTATCCCTGAGGCTAACAAAGTTCGCCCGCCGGAGATCGAGCTTACTGCCTCTCGAGTTACTATGCTTCACCCGAGGGACGCACACACGGAACCTAATAAGACCGTGATCACTCCCGCCCAACGATTCGTCAACGGTGAGGCCAGTGACGAGGTTGTCTTCGGTCGTGAATACTAAGTCTAGAACGCTTTCGCCTCGTGTAGGCTCGTTGACCCACTGAGTGAGGAAGTTCTCATCAGCAAAGTCAACTAGCCTCCTCCCTTCAGCATCGGCAGTCCTGTTTTCCCACTTTATGCCGCGACAGTTGAAGTCTCCTAAAACTACACACACCCTATCCCCTAGCAGGCTACTGAGTTCGGTGTACAGGGCTGTATCGCCCTCGAGGAGGAGATGCGGAGGTCTGTACACCAAGATTCTCTCTCTCTCTCTCTCTCTCTCTCTAGGTTAGAGAGAGAGAGTGTGTTACAAGGAGTTACAAGGAAAAGAAGTACCTCAAAAGGCCTTGCGGCTCATACCGAGGAGGTACCAATGGCAACGGGAGCCAGGGAAAATTTTGTAAAAGTTTATTTTTCTTTCAACTATCCTCGCAGTAGTAGAAAACTGGATAGTAAAGTAGAAGGCTCTCTCCCCACCCTCCGCTCCCTCCCTGCCAGAGGCAGGTACGGAAAAAGGTTGAAGAAAATACCTTGACCCTGGAAAAGTAGCCAAGGAAATTTTACAGGAAAGTGGAGAATATATAAATAGCTCTATATTTAGCTTGCTCACAGAGACACCGAGCAAGCGAACTCCTGCAGAGTTTTCTGAGGTTTTTATCTTAAACTATGAGTGTGTTCAGTACTTTGTCTAGCCTATTTTTAAACAGATTTACACTTTGACTGGAAACAACCTCTGAAGGAAGTTGGTTCCAGATATTAACTATTTTATAGGGAAAGAAATTTCCGCAGACTGAGGTCCTAAATGTCTTTACACACTCAAATAGTGTGCAAGATTTCGTCTAACCTTTTCTTGAACTGATCCACAGAGGAACTGTTCACAACTTCCGAAGGTAACCTGTTCCATGTGTCACAGATCTTATACGTAAAGTAATTCCCACACACACTAGTCCTAAACCGTTTCAAATCCAACTTCCAACCATTGTTGCGAGTTGGGTTATCATTTAAACTAAACATACTTCTAAAATCGACATCGTTGAACTCTCGTAAGAGCTTGAAAACCTCGATCAGTTGACCGCGCAGCCTCCGAGTTTCAAGCGAAAACAAGTTCAGGGCGCGTAACCATCGATTGTAGCCCATATGCCTAACGGAAGGGATTAACTTTGTGGCCCTCGCCTGCACTCGCTCCAGCCTCTCAATATCTTTCCTGAGGGTAGGCGACCAGAACTGCACAGCATACTCCAGGTACGGCCGAACAAGGGAATTGTACAGTGAGAGCACAATCTCCTTGTTCCGAAACTGAAATTGCCTCCTGATATAACCCAATAGTTTCTGGGCTTTCTTTTCCACCTCTACACACTGTTTCGTAAACTTAAGGTCGCTGCTAATTAGCACACCCAAGTCCTTTTCTAAATCAGTTACCTCGATATTACTGCCCAACATCGAGTAGTCCGACTTGGGATTGGCGTAGCCAATGTGCATCACTTTGCATTTACCCAAGTTAAACGGCATTTGCCATTTTTCGGACCACTCTCCTATCCTACCTAGGTCCGCACGCAGTTCCTCGATCGCTTCGGGCGTCCCAACATTGGCCCCAAGCTTGGTGTCATCAGCGAATTTGGCGATCCGACTGACGATGCCACCGTCGATATCATTTATGTAAATGGTAAACAACAGCGGCCCCAAAACGGAACCCTGAGGAACCCACTAGTGACCGAGGCCCAACCCGAACTAGCCCCTTTAATTACCACCCTCTGCCGCCTATTCCTCAGCCAGTTTTCAATCCACCTACCTATTTCCCCACCGATACCCAGCGCGCGCACTTTCGCCATTAGCCGGCGGTGAGGTACCTTATCAAAGGCTTTCTGAAAGTCGAGATAAAGTATATCAATCGCCCTACTCTTATCGTACTCACTCAACATGACGTGGAAAAACTCTAGCAAGTTGGTGAGACACGACCTATGCCGTCTAAACCCATGTTGAGAGTCCCCAAGCAGAGAGAGAGAGAGAGAGCTTTTAAGTCATTCGGTAGTGTGTTCCATAATTCCATCACTAAGAAGAATTTCTACTACAATGAAGAGTATAGTTTGCCTTTTGAGATATATTCACTCTCCATATACTTTGTTTGATGTGTCTGACATATCTGATTTTATTATATTCTCTATTAATATGGTCGAAGCACGGATTATTTTGGAACTCTGAACATGAGGGAGCGCATCTGTATTTCAAATGTCTTTAAATTTTAATATAAGCAGTTGCTTGAAGACTCCTGCTGTATGATCATTCTTGTATAGATATTTAAACTGCCCAAAATGAAGGGAAAACTAAATAAAAAAAAAAAAAGTAATAAAACAATGTTACGCGCGCGCGCGCGCGAGTATATTTAAAAAATATTTATAAATTCTATATATTCTCAAATTTATCTGTATAAAATGTGCAAAATGTTAAACGAGAAAGCTAATTATTTTTTCCCCATTAAATTTTAGCGCGGATTGAGTTTACGACTCCAAAAATCTCTCTCGGAACGTTTAAAGTATATATATTTTCTTTATGAAAGTTAACACGCTTCGGATCTCAGTGGGGGAAACAGGTGAGCTTTTGGAAATTGCAAGAAAAAATTTACACGTCGACATTATTAATAGCAATTTAATATTATAATACCAGTTTTAAGTAATTTCTTTGCAATCCTTTAGAGCAGGGGTCACCAATGTTTTTTTTTGTTCACCGCCCACTTTTACGATTTTTTGAAAATTAAAAAAAAGCTTATCGCCCACCTTAGATCAAAAAGAAGAAAACATAATCGATAAAATAAATAATGAAATAAATGTTTAATTACCTTTAATGTGAGCCCACTAGTGGGCGCTACCGCCCACGTTGGTGACCCCTGCTTTAGAGGTTAACATATATATACACATATATATAAGTTCTACACACACCAGACGGAGTCACAGTATATTGTATGAGGAAACCTTTTTAAACTTCTGGGTCCTTATTACATACCAAAATAGGGTAAGAAAAGGTTCCTCAGATTTAAATTCTAAATTGGTGACCGCATAGACACTAACCCGAAACTTACTGGCACTCATTTTGACCCTATATACCAGAAAGCAACACCCCAAAAATGATCTCGTACGATCATTCTTAGTTTCCTCCATTAGTTGGGACGTTGAAGTTAGAAAGATCGTTTGGGTACCTCACTTTAAATGCTGTACGAACTTGGCCATTTGCAGTACAGTTGAGTTCAAAAGTCTTGGCACACTTTCGATAACGCTGGCCAATAAAGTTTGTCACAGGTATTTTTACGTTGATTACGGAAATGAAAACAGAACTTTATCACCCGCAGTGTTAGAGTAAAACACGAATTTACATTACTTAGGATTTGAGTCAGAATAGGAAGGGGGCGGGGTCTGCCTCTTGCTCCTCCTCTGCTTATAAGTTGCTGCACGTCACTGTTGACTTTCATTTGTCAGTAAGACAAGCGTAAATCATCAGTAGCTACATTTTAGACAAGTTCAATATGTATTTTCTATTTTGATATTGCTATTACGCCTACAAATTAGTCCAAATTTCATTTTCGAATCATTCAATATTGGTGGGTGATAGACAAATTTTGATATCATTTTTTAACTCGGCGGTAAAAAAAACTACAAGATCCACCCATTTTTGACATACAAAAAAAATTTTTTTTGTCATCCAGTGTAATCAACGATTTTTGCGAATAGTTTACGCAATGGCGATCCACTGTTAACCCTTTTGATAGTGCATATGCGGGCGGAACGTACGTCCCACAGACGACATTTCTTTTACGCCCATTCAAATGCGGGCGTGAAAATTAAGAGCGAACGTAGTTAGGTCTTTAATCTTTCCGGCGCACACTCAAAATTTAATTTTTTTTTTTTTTTTTTTTATTTCATTATTAATTTTTTTATTTTTGTTTTCTTTCATGCGATAATCTTGTTACAATTTGACGGACGGAAAAGGAGTATACGAGTATGTGTTCGTTTTAGGATGAAGTTAGGACCTAAAAGGTGGTGGTATTCTTAAACCACTGTGCCTGAAAGAGTTAATTAAAGGGTTATATATAAACTATATCATATACTATTAAGAGGTTCATCGCAAGAAAGAGCGAGGAGAGAATGTTTATAGATAGTGCTTTGTCAAAATGTAGGCAACCGTTGTCTCAATGCTTTGTATGACCACCTTTTACAGCAATAACCTGGAACAATCGTTGTTTGTAACGTTGTACGAGCTTATTGATTCGTTCCTGTTAGATTCTACTCCATTTCTTCTGATAAACAGCTTCCACGTTATGCAGATTTGTAGGTCTCCTTGGGAATTGTTACTGTAATACGTCTTACGAAACTAAAATAGAGTTGTTTGACCACACACAGGATAGACTTATATGGAGAAGAAACGCTACATTTAGTGTAAAAAAAAAAAAAAAAAAAAAAATCTACGCGTACAATGAAACACGAGGGTGGATCTATCATATTTTGGGGCTGTATGTCATCTTCAGGGGTTAACAACCTTATTCGAATAGAAGGACGAATGGTTTCATCAAAATGAAAATGGATTTTAGAAGAAAACCTCTTGCCATCCATTACGAAGCTCAAAATGGGACGCAAATGAATCTTCCAACAGGACACTGACCCGAAGCAACGATCACAATTAACAACGATGAACTGGTTTCAGCGAAGGGAAATAAGAGTCATAGAATGACCCCTGCCATCACCAGATCTAAATATAAATGAAGAGATATAGCGAAATCTGAAAACTTAGTTTATACAAGAGGACCTACAAATCTACATGACGTAGAAGCTATTTGTCAGAAGGAATAGAGCAGAATCCCAATGGAGCGAATCGATAAATTCGTACAATGTTACAGACAAAGTTTGCTCCAGGTTATTGCTGCGAATGATGGTCGTATAAAGTATCAAGGCAACGGTTGCTTACATTTTTGCAATACACACTATCTGTAATAAACATCCCTTCTCATATGTCTTTTCCCTTGCAATAACCCTGTTAATGGTATATTATATGAAGAGAATGACGAACGTGTATGACATAGTAAATACATCAACTGTAGGATAGATATTGTGTAAATTATCCGCCAAAATTATTGATTTATAGGAAGTGAATATATATATATATACAGGGTGTCCCATAAGTCCGGTCTCGGAGAAAAATTTATTTTAAATTAAATTTACAAAAGGAATACATTAGAACTAAAATGTTCAATTTTTTTTTTTTTTTTATTTTTTTTTTTTTTTTGCAGGTTTTTCCTCACCAGTTTAATTCGCTTTCATATTAGCCATTTGCGTCTTATTCATAAAAGTCCCAAAACAAGACATCAATTTGAACATCTATTTTAGATCTAATGTATTACTCTTGTAAATTTAAAATAAATTTTCTTGACCGGACTTATGGGACACCCTGTATATATATATATAAATATAATCACGCGCATCTCATTTAGCCTTTTATCCCTAATTACAACTGATGTTCCACAACAGAATTAAAAGAAAAAAAAAAAAAAAAGTTTTTTATAAAAGTCGGAGAAACAACTTTTTCACATGAAATATTCCCTTTAAACAATATTTTTTATCTTTAAATGGAATATTCGTGATAAATGAGTACAGTGACCACACGAAACACACACACACACACACACACATATATATATATATATATATATATGAGCAATTTATGTAAAAAGCAGATTTTTTTAACTCAAGCAACCTAAATACGGTCGTTATAGAGGAAGGGAAACACCATCCATTCTTTGTGAAATGACAAATGTATATGGTGATTGTTACAATCAAACTATGGAATCGCGCAGTTTGTAAAGGACGGTCGTTAGGTGTAAGTAGTTATGAGTTAGGTCTGAAGTTGTGGATTATAGTGTTCCTATGTACTTTTTGGTATTCAGTTTTTTTTTATAACGAATTGATAATTATTTCAGAATTATTAACTGATTGATAGTGTAGATGGCAGTACAGACTTAACGTTTTCAAGTGATGGCTGTCAAAAATGTAATGGTGGGGTTGTTTAAGCTCTTTCACAACATCTATAAAGTCGTATGACAGAGGGAACTTGCAGCTTTTTTACCTAGGATCCAAATCACGGATTGCTACATAATCTGGATGCATAGGACGATCTCCCATCCAATTATTATCCAGATCCATTGTCGCTTAATTTCGCTGATCGAAGGAGATTTGTGTTACGACATTAGCCAAGATGTAGCCCGCTGGTAAAAATGCAAGCCTTGTTACTAAGAGGTGTTCGACGGAGGTGTGGCTGGTAGGCCGCCCATCAGCAACGACTGAAGGCCACAAACTGCCAACTACATCTAACGGCATGTCCAAACAAAAGGAAATCTTTCAAGAAAGGTCGAGGAAAGTGATGAGAGGTGCTGCTGAAGCTGTGGAAAGAAGATCGAATCCCATCGTTCCTGAGCGCATTATCATCAGGGAATCCGAGGCACTGCTCAAGCGGCATGAAGAAAAAAAAAAAAAAAAAACCTATCCAGGGGAGTAGGCTTGATTACCCAGTACAGCAAGATTCTGAAGAAGGACGAGAGCCAGCGGCAGTACTTTCTTCAGGTGGTTGAAGATCATCGTCGGAGGATCAATGACACGAAAGACCACACTGATGGGCGCTGCCGAAGATTGGTAACAATGAGCAACTGTTGACATGCGAAACATCCCCTTTAAAAGGATAATACCTACGTTTTAGTAATGGAGGATGGGACCTGGAAGCCAGAGCGCATAGCAGGGACCCTCAGTAACGTATAGCGAAAATGAAAGACTTAACAATCGCTAAAGTTTACGAATTGATCTTGAATTTGATATGGAGAGTTTTCTCTCTAAAAGGAACTAAATGCTGAGTTAAACACTTGAGCATTTCTAAAAAATTATTTTTTGAACTACCCTAATATTATATACACTAGCTAAAGTGGGTCCTACTGGACCATTTAGCTAGACCTGCGGTGTTGGGGGCCGCCTTCCCCCCCCCCAATTACTGGGGAGTCAATTATTCGGTCAATAAAACTATAGAAAAGAACGCAGCCACGAAAATCTTAAGCTTCACAAATCTTGATATGATACAATGTGTTCGGATGTGAAGCTTAAGATTTTCATTGCTACGTTCTTTTCTATAGTTTTATTAACCGAATAATTGAACCCTCAGTAAGTTGAAACAAAGCAAAGCGCATTTATTTCTATGTTCAGAATCGCTTAATAGTAAATACATGGTGTCTACAGACAGCCAGGACTGGCTTTTTATAGTATAGATACAGTATATACAGGGTGTCCCATAAGTCTGGTATGATAGGAAAAATCTATCTAGAAATAAAAAAAAAAACTTTTGGCGGAATTGAGCTGAGTAACAAATCTCTCGCTCAGTCGCCTGTTATGATTAGCTCCAACCACTTACGCGAGTCAACCAATGTCTCTCGCTCAGTAGTGCCTGTTAGGGTCGGATCTATCAAGATGAGCGGCGTTAAAGATTAGAACTGACACAAATGTTCATATTGACGTTTTGTTTTGGGACTCTTTTTTTGTTGAAGGTAGAATAACACGCACTGGCTGATATGGAAGCGAGTTACACTGGTGAGGAAAAGGCCTCTGGAGACCTTCCCTCACGAGTGTAACTCGCGTCCATATCAACCATTGGGTGTTATTCTACCTTCAACAAAAAAAAGCTCCCAAAACAAGACATTAATTTGAACATTTGTTTCAATTCTAATGTATTATTTAGGAAAGTTTATTTTAAATTAAATTTACAAATCAGACCGAACTTATGGGACACCCTGTATATAATATATGTATTTGGAATTCCTTTAAAATTCTATGAAAAATATACGACTTAACTAGATAATATTATAATACAAAAGAAAGAGTAATACAAAAAGTTACTCCACTAAAATAATATGGTCAGGAAACTCGGTAATTATTTTGTTGTACTTAAAATTAACAGAAATTAATGTTAAATTATAAAAAATCGTTTGTTAAAACAAATGAAACTCAAAATTTTGTGTTAATTCTTTAAAATGAAGGGGAATGAGGGTTATACCAATGCTGGAGTATTCTTTGATGCAAAATATTCGTTGTGGAATTGATGTATACGAGGAGTTATCCTTTTTCATGCGTATAAGCACTGTCGTGATCCTAAACGAATCGCTTGCTAACGAGCTCCGACTATGTTTGAATACGCTTGAACGAGACGTCATCTATAAAGAAATACAGAACGAGAAACCATTGGAAAAAAGATTACCTTCTTATTAATTATTCAGCGCAATTAAGAGCACTTAAATATTCTGCAATATACATTAAAAAAAAAAAGTTGGTTAGTTTATAATTTATTCCTAGTTAATTATAATTTAATTATAAAAATTTAATTAATCTAATAATTATTAATTTAATAATTTAAATTTAATTATATATCTGAACTTCTATTTCTTTCATAGAATTTCTGGAAGATTTCCTCCTCAAACACTTTTTACCTCCTTCAATTTCGCTTGAATTCGACGTTGAAAGAGGTTGAGAGAAATCCTTAATAATACGTTCATTATTATCATTATTATTGAATTATTTTAAATTATTCTTTTAAGTTTGGATCAAACAAAATTCTCGAATGCCATCAAAGAGGTACGTTCATATAAGTAGCTTACATTTGGTATATGATTTGCGCACGCGCACACGCACGCACGCACGGCAACTTTGGGCAAACTACGAAAAAAAATTCTCGAAGGATTCTTTGTATTTTATAAAAGATCCTTTAAACTGCTTACCTCCAAGATGCTCAGCTTCGCAAATGTTTGCTAACCACAGTATTTCAAGCCTTCCTGGAGTAACAAGACTTGCTCAGTACAGTCTAGTGCAGCATTTCTTAACCTGGGGGAAATTTCCGGAATCCAGGGGGGATTTACGGCAGAATTTTGTTTGGTGATCATATAATTAGTGCGCATTATAAGTCTGCTAATGTTATTAAATTTTGTCTTCGAGGCTACTTTTTTCCGTATCCTAATGGAGGGGGAAATCGGGTAGGGCGAACTGGTCGAAAGGGGAAATGACACGAAAAAGGTTAAGAACCGCTAGTCTAGTGCAAAGAATTAAAAAAAAAAAAAATCAGCCAACAAGATTATCCAAGCTATTCGTCAGTACTGCCATAAGTCACCAAAGAATATGGGGTCCATGGAGCTTCACTTAAATATAAACAATACTTCTGCTTCTATATTTAAGTTTGTTAAATTTTGTCTACTATTAGTATACTATTTGTCATAGAGACTATCAATGGTTTGCCAATAATATTTTTAATTTCATCCCATTTTTATATCTCTCTTGGTTAACCTTTATATACAGGGTGTTTCACAACCGGTCTGCCATACTTTGTGGGGTGATTTAGGGGATGATATCGAGTTAAAAAGTTAATACAACATAGGTGCTATTTCCAACCGTTGCGGAGCTACGGACGTTTTAAGATGTGCAAAAACAAATCCCTACTTGTGTGTAATTCGATAGATGGCAGCACTGGTGGTAGTTTCGGTTAACAAAGTTACCACTACTAATCCTCAGTTTTTTTCCTTTCAGTTGGTTCTGATCTGTGGTACGAGACACTGTGTTGCGCTAAGGTGAACAATCAAAATGAATCAACAGTTCACACCCGCTGAATACGCTGATATCCATTTCATTTATGGATTCTGTGATGGTAACAGCAGAGCGGCAGTTGAGGAATATCGAAGATGTTTTCCGAACCGCCGAATACCGAACAGGCAAGTATTTAGTGGCACACACCAGAGATTAAGGGAAACGGACAATTGTTCCACGTAACCAAGAACATGTAGCATGATGGCCGGTTACTGTGGAGGAGTGTATACTGGACCTAGTACAACGTAGCCCAACTACAGCGTTCGAAGGATTTCTAATTGGTGAATCCGCATCGCGTCTATGGCGAACCATACATGATGAGGGTTTGTATCCCTATCATTTATAATATGTGCAAGCTCTTCAACCGGATGATTACGATAAACGTTCAATGTTGCCAGTGGATGGTTTGCATCGCCAAATTTTTAATTGCATACTGTCTAGTGATGAAGCACAATTCATTCGGGATGGAATTAACAATAGACGAAATTCCTACTTGTGGTCCGCTCATAATTCCCACGGTATCGCTGAAGGAAACTTTCAACATCGATTCTTGGTGAATGTTTGGTGCGGTGTAGTTGGAAATCAGCTGATTGGACCGTTCGTTTTGAAACAACGATTAACTGCTGATATTTATCTGAACTTCCTGACAAACGAATTATCGCTTTTGATGAAGGACGCGCACTTGGAGATAAGGCGCAGGATGTTCTAGCACGATGGGGCGCCACCACATTTTGGTCGTCATGTTATGGATTGCATGAATCAGCGGTACGGGAATCGTTGGATGGATTGGTCGTGTGCTGGTCCAATATCGTGGTCCCCGAAATCTCCGGACCTAACTCGGTTAGATTTCTTTTTATGGGGCCTTATGAAAGATATAGTCTACAAGACCAAAGTACGAACGAGAGAGGAGCTCTTGCGTCGGATTATGGATGCCGCTGCTTACATACGAGAACACCTCGAAATGATTCAATGGGCAGTGGACTCTTGTTTGGAACGAGCAAGGCTGTGCATTGAAAACCGAAGCGGACATTTTGAAAACTTATAAAGTGTATCTCATAAAGTGTAGCAATAAATACATCAGATTAATACTCTCGTTTATTTTTTTCCATGCACCTTAAAACGTCCGTAGCTCCGCAACGGTTGGAAATAGCACCTATGTTTATAAACATTTTTACTCGATATCACCCCCCCCCCCCAAAGTATGGTAGACCGTGTGTGTGTGTGTGTGTGTGTATATATATAATCAGAAGTTCTGGTAATCTTCAGTAAGAAGGATTTCCTTTTTTTTTTTTTTTTTTTTTTTTCTAAAAAAAAAAAAAAAAAAAAATTGTGAATCCTGTTCTCAATGATAAAAACTTCGATAAATATGAAAACAATATTTTACTTTTTTTTTTAAGTGTTTCCGTCGTAACAGATTTGCTAAGAAATTTTGTAAATATGATAAAAAGATATTAACAGAGAAACCAAATTTAACTTTAAATTCTTTTATCTTCTCAAACGATAGATAAGGTTTGTTTATGTCAACGTTCATTAACTTTTTATATAATTATCTTATCAAACGAATTAAATTAAGTATAGTTAAAATTAATATAGTATTTCTAATAAAATTAAACTTTATTTTTACGATTTAAATATTATTTGTAAGTACTATTTGTATTGCTAATTTTGATTAACAGAACGGATAATTCTGAACTTGAGTATCGGTGTTTAACTTGCACCATAGTTTACTTCGAGGAGCAATAATCAGTTATGGAATATGCACAGTTTAAAAAATATGATATATGTATATATTAGGCAGTGTCTGTAACTCGATGGTGAACGCTTTCCCTATAAGCGAAATGAATACACTATGGTCGGGGTTCGACTACCAATGATGGTGCTGGTAATAATAATTATGGAGTTAGTTCAATGGGCTGTATTAGCCCGGTTGAGAGCTGTTCCATTTTCGGTAAGTTTGTAAATTTTTCTAATTTTATCAATTTCCATCATGCTATTGAGGGTTTTGAATCATTTTCATCATAGATTCAACAAACGTTTGTTTGAGACCTATCTTCGCTCTAGTAAATACATAATGAGAAATGATAAAGCCATAACTCCGAACAGCGCAATGAAATAAACATCGGGAAATCGGTTCGAAACCGGTGGGGGTAAAAAAAAAAAATGTAAATTTTTTTTATGTATATACTCGTATAATGTTCTTAATGTGTATAGTGAAATTAAAAATTAAGCTAAGAAGCAAGATAAAACATTATAATATAAAGCAAACATGCCAAGGTATTAAACAAATTTAGCTCGATTAACATCGTTATGATTAGGTACGAGCGTACCTCAAATAATGTTGCCGGTAGTTATTACAGGTACGAAACCGCTGTGAAAGGGTTAAAAGACATAAGAAAGTAATAAAGGAAAAAGTGGAAAAAAAAAAAGTGTTGCCTCTTAAAAGAAGGCATAACTCTTATTTTTTTTTTAAATGCTGCTGCTAGTATATTCAGCGGTACAGAAAAAAAATAATTTCCAGACAATGTTGCCATAAAGATTCAATTATATATCGTAACTAAGAATATTGTCAATTCACAAACCTCAACCTTTCAAATGTTCCGTGCGATGATTCCTCATTTCACGAAGATCAAGCTTGTCGCCCCTCCTTATATACAGTATATATATATAGTGATGAAAAAGATTTCTTCATAAAAAAAAATTGGATTTGCTACCTTGAAGCTATTTTTTTTTTCATTACAGTAAAAAATTCTGGAACTGTAAAATATGAACCTAAACAAGGTTTTGCAGAAATTCAGTTTCTTATTTCCAATTTTGAGAAACCAAATTTCTAAAATTTAAACACTAAAAATATTTTTACATTCCTTCTGCCTCGTAAAAATAAAAAATAAAAAATTCAAATCCGAGACATTTTTTTATAAGATAAATATAATTTATGAATCAAAGGACGTATGGTGTCTTACAGCTTTCTCAATGGATCACTCATCAGTCAGTCCCTTCCAATTTATGCTTCCCAAGAATGAGGAATTCTTAAGTACAGAATCTGAGAGGAGGCAATTCTCAAATTGATCAATTCCAAATTTAAGGTATCCCTTTCGAAGTTGGATTCCCCCCCCCCCATAGAAAATGACTCTGGGTGGGGTATGCAATTGCGTTACACCCTCTATTTACTCTTTCCCACATCAGGAAACTCCCTTCTCTAAGCTGGATTTTTACATTTGGGACATTTTATTCGCCGAAGTGCGGTAGAAAATCGGAATGATACCGAATAAAAAGTAGGCCTTTCACCGATACCTGAAATAATACCTCATTAAGAGAGATTCAAATTTGTGACTTTCAGAACTACGATTCGAGCTAGTGTTTCCCTTCTTGGGAATTATAAATACAGTAATGTATGTTATAGGGAATATATCTAACTAGGGATTTCATGAAATCCCTAAAATGTTCAGGAATTTTATGCAAGGTAAAATAGTGATATTTTCGTTAGTTTAACGAAAATATCACCACCTAACCAATCGTCATGGGCGTAAAGTTGACCTAACCGGGCATTTAATCATTTTCCCGTAGGTTTAACGAAAATATCACGACTTAACCTTACATGATATCCCTGAACATTTTAGGGATTTCATGAAATCCCTAGTTACACAGATTCCCTGTAACATATGAAAATGCTAAATTTATGACAGATTAAAAACAATGACTTTCATAATAGTTAGTAATAATACTAACGAAAATAGGACTAAAAACAAAATGATAAAAGTAAGAAAAACACCAATAGCGGTGTTAAGTGGAGATATAGAAAAACCTTTTCATATCAAGGCGTTCATAGTCCAGAAGATATGTATAAAGCCAGACTGATGAATAGATTACACAATTGGATTGTTTGAGTTTTTACAAGAGACTGTATTGAGCGTGTCTTGTTACCTCCGAGATGCTCGAGACATTGTGGTAGGCAAACATTTGCAAAGCTGAGCATATTGGAGGTAACTAAGAGTAGTGGTGTACCGATTCATCGGTATCGGCACCGGCCGAATCGGACACTTTTTGGGCATCGGCATCGGCCAAATTTAGGCGATTCTCTCGTAGATTCTTTGACATTTAAAAATTATAATTACAAAACAAAATCTATATTTATAGAAAATTGAACATACAAAAATCATGGATCACCTGGCAATCAGGACCCCCAGCCTACTTTAGTTAACCTTATAAGGCTAACTAACGAAAATAGCACGACTTAACGGACCAATCGTTAGGTCAACTGTACGTCCTTGACGACTGGTTAGGTTAAGTCGTGATATTTTCGTTAGTTAGCCTTATAAGGTTAACTAAAGTAGGCTGGGGGCCCTGATCTTCAGGTGATCCAAAAACACTTATGATGAATTATATTTATTTCAAAGTGTAATTATATAAATATATTTTATATTCACGAAAAAGGCAGAGTTTAATAAGTTAAGTTGCCCATAAATTTACATTTTCTCTAGCTAACTAATCTCTAAATATTATAAATTATTGTAATCTCTTACTCTATATTAAGTTGTACTTTATAATTTCTATATTAAACCATCTTAATATGACATTATTTTAAGTATTTTAATTTTTATAAACCCAAATTTTATTTATTTTTATTTTTTTTTAAATTGGGAACCAGGGACTTGAAATTTTAATGAAAATTTTTCTTGTTTATATTGTTGAAGAAAGAAAATACCTTCAAGATAAGGAAAAACAATTACTTTAAGTATTGGTATTCAATTTAGGAAACTAAACTAAACTTATGTTATCATTTTAGCGAGTAATAAAACTTTTAACATAATTTTAGCTATGGTATACGAGTAACAAATTCTGGTGTTGTATATTGTGGAGTGAACTAAGGAAAAAGCATTTAAACAAATCTGAAGTGTAAAAATGTGAAAATCTAAAGTTTTCACATTAGATTAGTAAAACTTACGAAGGGAATTGATTTTTTTAAAGTCAAAGAATCGGCATCGGTATCGGCAAATTTTCATGTAATCGGCATCGGTTAAATTTGGAATCGGTACATCACTACTTAAGAGGAATTCTAAAAGATCCGTTGAGGCAAATTTAAGGTTTTGCTGAAGCCATACATATTAGTAGAGAAAGTACGAAAAAGAATGTATTTGTACAGAATCTGAAGTTCCTCATGATGATGATTGCTTTCGTGCAGAAACTTCGATATTGTTTTCTTAAGTCTGAGCTGTCATTCGAGGAGCTGGTGATAAACTGACTCAGATAATTAGGTTCTCGTACTCGCTATATTGGTTCGCCTCTCATTTTGAAAATAATAATAATAGCAGCTATTTTGTTTTAGTTTTGGAGGTGGAATTGCATAACCTTAGATTTAGTATAATTAAAATTAATATCATGATTCTACCAAAAATAATTATATATGGCGCTCCGGAAGACAAGCTGCCAAGCGCCAAAATTAAAACAGAGAAAAATAGTTAAAGTTTATCAACTTGCGAAATACTATAATTTTTTAACCAATAATTTGATTGATTTTGACCAAATGTACAGGTACACAATCTGCTTCCTGACGCACCCACGGGAGAGAATATAGTGGGGGAATATAGTGGTATAAATAACTCAAAAATCTGACCCTACTGGAGCTTGGCAGGTTGTGGTCCGAAGTGCCTCATTTAACTAAAGCATAGTACGTATGTTGTGACGGCAAATTTGCGTGCCGAAATCTCTTACGAGAATAGGACCTTTAATCAGCAAAAATAAATACAACACGCACCCCTAATGAACATGAAGATATATATATATATATAAATATATCTTTCATTATTTACTAGTAAGTTAATAGTATACAACAGAAATACGATAGGTGAAGATATACTTACCAATATAATTTAATGAGAACAATGTGGCTGACTGTGCTTCATAATTTCTGAAAATCTTGGTTTGACACTTTGTGATACAGCGATTCGAAGGTCCGGTTCCAAGTTCAGTTTATTTCGATTCTTGGTTTTAATACCTATCATAGCAGAAAAAGACACCTCACACAGATATGTAGATCCAAATGGAAGGAGCGCATCGTTCGCTGCGCTTACTAAATCTGGGTACTCATTTTTAATCCAATCCACCAATTGTGCAGTTTTCTTTGAAATTCGGTTCTAAACTTGTATCTTCCCTGATGTCAACAACTGTTATTTTACAAAATAATGCGACGATCTCGAATTGTGATACTTAGTTTGCTAAATTTTAATCGCAAGTAAGCAATATCGCGGATACTATCTAGCAAATTCCTAGGAATGACCGTGTGTTAGCGAGTATTTTCTTTCTCGGTCATCATCTTGAAATTCAAAAACTTTCTACGAAAAAACAGTGATAAATCAGAATCATCAAATTTTCTTCGCGCACCCTACTTTGGAGACCACTGGTTTAGAGTATGGTTATGGAAGAATATCAGTAGGTTTCTTGTTACAGGGTTAAAAATTAAAATGTTTCAGATTGTTTAACGTTCGTTTGATTTTTATTTTTGTATTCTCACGGTAAGAATATAACCCAGGACAGCCTCGAGGTAGAGATTTATGGTAGGGTCGAGGAGCGGCCCTAGCTACAAAAAGAAGGGAAAACAAGCTGGCCGGGTTCAGATGTAAAATGATTTGTTTTCGCTTCGTGGTTAAACTTTTGTGAGACAGACTTCGAATCCACTTGTTAAATTGGACCATTACGTTCGTCATGAATTTGTGAAACCAAGTGGCTTCGAAGAAAGAACTTTATTTCAAGTTGATTTTAAAGAAAAGGAGGAGCTTTGGTTTTGGAAGGGAATGTCAATGTCCAATCAAAGGACAATGATTCTTATAATACCCAGTGAGGGAAAAGAAAAGCTCCTCTTTCCTTATGTATGAATGAAAGCTTTCGTAGGGACGACCTTATGTAATGAAAATTTTGGTAGGTCATTCAAATATTGTAAGGCGGAGTCCTTGAAATTTTAAGGTGTAACTTAGAGTTATAAGGCAGTTGTAGTTCGGTCCTGTAAAGATAAAGTGGCTTATAAAGAATGAATCTTTAGGTTCTGTGGCGTAATTGAAAAGTTCTAAGTTGAGTTAAAACTGTTTCACGTTGTACTTAAAATTTGAATTTCCTTTGTTACGCGAACTTGTGTGTAAGAGCTTTATTGTTAGCGACCGGGAAAAAAAAAACGAATTTCTTCCAATTTAATTTTGTTCAAATTAAATGTTAAAGTTTAAGTTTGCGACATATTAGGTTTCCTCAGGGAAGAGTCAATATCTGGTGTTGAAGTTGGTTCCCGTGGAAACCCGGGAAGTTAGTGCATGACCATTCAGTTAGGGTGAGAAGTAATCTAATTTATTTGACGGACTTTTTTCCTGGGAAAATCTGCGGAACTCGCGCAGAACTGTTGAGAGTAAATTTCCCAAATTTTTGTAAGTAAACCAATTTTTAAACTCCTTAGATTACAAAATTTGAATTTAGTGTTTTTTAAATAAATAAAAAAAACCCTCTGTATGAATGTTTTTGAGACTTAAATACTTGCAAACATTTTCTTTAAATTAAGAATTTGAGTTTTTAAACAAAATTTGTAATCGCACATCCGCCTATTTCTTTCAATTTATGTCCTAATTGGAGTGAAATTAAATAAACTTTATAAGAGGGAGTGTGTCGTTTTTATGCTACCTTGCAATAGGCCTCTCTTGTAAGCTGAGGGTAAATTAACATTGAAAGTTTGAAAATTCAAAGTGGGCTTCAAGTAAGCCGAGGGAAACTATGCGTACAAAATTGAAAGGCCATCCGAGTGGATAGGCAGAGTCATCCTGAAATAAACGAACACACGCGTGCGAAATAAGTGCAATCGAAAAAAAGGTGCGCACCACATAACGCACCACGTATTAAGTGTGATATCGTAATTATTGTTTCGTAAAATAATTATTAACAATTGTGTTTAAAGGGTCTGAGATAAACTAAAGATGATGATAGCCAACCCATGACGTATAAACAATTTTCGGAGAATGAACCTCTTCCCAAAGGGCTTCTCCCCCTTACGTTGTGATAACCTAGATCAGTGGTACTCATTGGGCGGCTCGCGAGCGAGATGCGCTATATATATCTGGCTCGCGAACCGCCCAATGAGTACCACTGACCTAAATGAATGTTCGATTCTCGTGTTGCGATGGACTGAATATGGTAAACATTTTAAAAATAGTTTTCGTTCAGGTTTCCACTAATACCTAAACTGGTTAAGACGAAGTAAATTTGGTATTACAGAAAAAACAGTTAAAGTTTAAGAATCGCCTAATGGTAATTATAAAAAGTTTGAGATGAGAGTATGTTAATAATAATCATTAAAGAGGGACTGAAAGTAGCACATGGCTCAAGCCAACTAATGTTTCCCATTGCGCTAACACAGATATTATTATTAACCAAACACTATCGGAATCGATCGCCCGTCTTCAGTGTCATCTCTTGGCTAATAGGGAAACACCCACAGACCTTCGCCACTGGTGTGAGAGTACGTAAGAATTAGTTTTCATAGCATTAATATATATACTGTGTACAGTGTCGCCAAATACCTGCCCCATAATGTACGACATATCTGGGGCAGGACTTCTGGGAGACCCTGTATATAATTCCTGTTATTGGATAACATGAAATTTCTGAATCTTTCCTCGGATTTATGTGCACGAAATTTTTCATACGCGTTTCACGAAGTGACATCCAGTAAACAATAAATTTTATTCAGTGACATCTGTATTAATTACACTCCACATACATTGACACGTTGAAATCCCTATACTAACATATACTGTATATATATATAGACTGTCTCTGTCTCTGAGAAAGAAAAAGGGTGGGAAGGGGCCTACTGATGGCCCAAAAAAACTGAAGGATGTAGCTGCCGGTCGGGGTGGGTCGGGTGGTTTAAGTGCGGCTGAGTCTATGGGTGGCGACGGGTATCGAAAGGTCTCGGGCAAGAAGGCTGCGAAGCCGAAGCCTGAGAGCCCGGTTGCCCCTGTCAGGACCTCCAACCGCTTTAGTCTCCTGTGCTCGAAGGAGGAAGACACCGTTTTGATTGGGGACTCGCTGATCAGGGGCCAAAAGTAGTACTTTGCTTCTGCAAACCGGGACAGGAGGAAGGTAAGATGCTTACCTGGGCGGGGAACGGCGCACTTAAGAAAGGAGCTAGAGAAGCTGCGCGTGGCTAGTCGGAGGACTGCGATCGTTGTCCACGCTGGTGGCAACGACCTGTTCCTCAAAGGCGGTAGGGTAGGTTTTACAGAAGGGATCATCACTAAGATAATGTCTCTTGCGGATGATTTAAAACTGAAGACAGACAGGGGAATGTTGATGGGTATTTTACCGCGGATGAATGCCAGTGACCACGCGCTCAGTAAGGTCATTGGCATCAACGAGAGGGTGCAAGACTTGTGCGTCCCGCTGGGCGTGAGGTTTGTTGACCCGTTCGATGCGTTTTGGGGTAGGTGGGACCTGTATCAGAGGGATGGTGTCCACCTCAGTGTTAAGGGTAAAGGTGTGCTAGGCATGCTGCTTGACCGGCATCTATACCGTATGGTGAGGTCAAGCCCGGGGATTGATGATGGGCTCCACCGGGGAGAGATGATGTTGAGCTGGTGGCGGACGTACCTTCAACTGAAGGGTGCGTCCATGTACAGGTGGGTGACCCTCCTTCCACGTTGGAGGGGGCTTAGCCTCCTGTGGAAGTTACCCCCTCTTTGGTGAGGGTCTCTTCAACTCCCGACAGCCCTGGCTGCTCGGGAAACGGGTCGGGCTAGGGGGCGGTCTGAATAGGGAAGGCTCCCTCCCTGCAGTGCTTTTTAATGCTAGGTCGATTAGGAATAAGTTTTGCGAGCTACGGGCGCTCTTAGCATCAGAGTATCAGGATATCGTTGCTATCACCGAGTCCTGGATTCATACTGATCGTAGGGACTACGTTGGGGAGTTCGAGATTGCCGGGTATAGAATGTTTCACAAAGACTGCAACCGTGGGGAGGGGAGAGGGGTACTAATATACGTGAGGGACACGTTGAGTCCGGTTGTCTGCCAGTTCCGATCGAAACGGGAGCTGATGGCGTCGATCTGAACGTGGGAGGGACGAACTATAGGTTAATCTTGGTGTACAGACCTCCGCATCTCCTCCTCGAGGAGGATACAGCCCTGTACACCGAACTCCGTAGCCTGCTATGCGATAGGGTGTGTATAGTTTTAGGAGACTTCAACTGTCGCGGCATAAAGTAGGAAGACGGGACTGCTGATGCTGAAGGGAGGAGGCTAGTTGACTTTGCTGATGAGAACTTCCTCCCTCAGTGGGTCAATGAACCTACACGAGGCGAAAACGTTCTAGACTTAGTATTCACGACACGACCGAGGACAACCTCGTCACTGGCCTCACCGTTGAGGAATCGTTGGGCGGGAGTGATCACGGTCTGATAAGGTTCTGTGTCTGCGTCCCTCAGGTGAAGCATAGTGATTCTTGAGGCAGTAAGCTCCATCTACGGCGGGTGGACTTTGTTGGCCTCCGGGATAGCGTAGGTGAGATGGGGTTAGAGGTCGGTGGCGATGTTGAGGAAGTATGGAGTGCATTCCGGGACAAGCTTATGGTGCTGCAGTCTGCTGCCATACCCTCAAAACCGGTCACCCCTGCTTCAACGCAGCCTAAGTGGTTCAGTCGTGACATCGCTTCGGCTATCCGAAATAGGAAATCTGCGTATAGAAGGGCGAAGGCCAATCGTGTTCGCCTGTGCAGAGAAGTGAAGGCGAAGTTAGGCTGGCGAAACGTAACGAAGAACTACGGGTGGCAAGCCTCTGCAAGGGGAACCCTAAGGAGTTCTTCAGTTATGTTAATAGTAGAAAGCCCATTAGAAGCATATGTCTGTTAAAGGACACCAGTGGCGTTCTGCGGACCTCCACGGACATTGCTAATGTGCTGAATGAGTACTTTGCGGGAGTGTTCATTGGGGAGGACACCTGCGTCATCTCCGAGCCAGGCGTCAGGCACGAAGGTGCTGGCCTGGATAGTGTTCGGTGTACCGCGACAGTCGTTGCCGATAGAATAGACAAACGGCGCGTTTAAGGCTCCTGCGCCAGACCAGTTCCTCCCCAGAGTGTTGCGGGAGGTGCGCGACCAGGTGGCTCCCCACCTGGCTACAGTCTTCAACAAATCGTTGGAGACGGGCCAGGTGCCTGGTGATTGGAGGGAAGCCAACGTGACCCCTATCTTTAAGAAAGGGGATCACGAAAGTCCAGAGAACTATCGTCCCATTAGTCTCACTTCGGTTGTAGGTAAATTATTAGAGGGGATAATAGCGAATAGGATCGTTGACCATTTGGATTCCTACAAGCTGCTTGGGGACTCCCAACATGGGTTTAGACGACATAGATCATGTCTCACCAACTTGCTCGAGTTTTTCCACGTCATGTGGAGTGAGTATGATAAGAGTAGGGCGATTGATATACTTTATCTCTATTTTCAAAAAGCCTTTGATAAGGTACTTCACCGCCGGCTAATGGCGAAAGTGCGCGCGCTGGGTATCGGTGGGGAAGCAGGTATGTGGATTGAAATCTGGCTGAAGAATAGGTGGCAGAGGGTTGTAATTAAAGGGGTTAGTTCAGGTTGGGCCTCGGTCACTAGTGGGGTTCCTCAGGGTTCCGTTTTGGGGCCACTGTTGTTTATCATTTACATAAATGATATCGACGGTGCCATCGTCAGTCGGCTCGCCAAATTCGCTGATGACACCAAGCTTGGGGCCAATGTTGGGACGCCCGAAGCGATCGAGCAACTGTGTGCGGATCTACGTAGGATAGGTGTGTGGTCGGAAAAATGGCAAATGCCGTTTAACTTGGGTAAATGCAAGGTGATGCACATTGGCTACGCCAATCCCAAGTCGGACTACTCGATGTTGGGGAGTAATATCGAGGCTACTGATCTGAAAAAGGACGGGTGTGCTAATTAGCAGCCAGTGATGGGCATCGATACATGAAAATCGCTAAAGCGATACCGATACATCGATACATGAAGAACGTCTTAGGCGATACCGATACGCCGATACTTTCTAGATGTCTTAAGCGATACCGATACATGAATCGCCGATACATGTATCGCCGGTACATTTTTATAATTATTCATTTATTATGTAGGTATTAGATATTATTGTTTATACTAGTAATTTGTACGCACTGTAAGTAAAATCAACGACATTTTAATGGGTTTTATAGATGTAAATAAAAACAATTGCTTTATTTAATGAAAGTATGTTTTAATTTTGTTGGATACATGAATGACTGAAAATATTACACTAACAATTAAAAGTAATTACTATTACCCTTCAAAAATACCAGCTGGCTAAACATCTGGTCAGACAGTCTATTCCTTTTTGGAGCGTGAATGTGACCAGCCAAACTAAACAACCGTTCTCCAGGAGCAGAGGATGGTAGTGGTGTGTTATACTTCAGGAAGACCCGTAGAATTCCTGGGTACTGCCTTAGAGATTGGAGAGAGTGACTTCCGTCACCCAGATACTGTAAAACTTCCATCTCAGTGGAATCTTGGGTTGCAGACACATTAGTGGAAGCAGACTCATAACAGAAGAAATCATCTGCACTTCCGTCAGATGCAGCATCACTTAGTTGTTGCTGGGGGGTCTGCTCGCTGAGGCTCTTAACAGCATTAACCAACATTTCTTGAACCCTCTTTTTGACAATGTTAGTATTAAAGTTGCCTTTTATTGTCATCCACTTTAACTTGAACAGAGGATTTGAAGACGATGCCAGTATTGCTGCTTTACACTCGTGCGACGCATCAAGGCACAGAAACTTTTCAAACCGCTTAGTGAACCCTGCTGTGACTGCATTGAGAAGTGGCTGACAATGACGCAGTGCCTCCGAATTCAAACGCTCTAGTTTCTTCTCTACAGCTAACAATGTTTCTATATTATGGTTAATTAATCTCAATAACACAAGTACAAACGTGTTTAAACGTTGCGCCGTACTGTGTGACGTGACCAGTAGAGTAGTACTGTCATTAAATAAATATTTAATAATATTATTTATGTATATTCATAAATATAACTCAGTAGTGTCATATTATAACATCTATTTAAATATTTAAAAATTCTTATTAATGTATCGAAGTATCGATTTTTTTCGATACATTTAAGAAAATTGACCTGAGCGATACCGATAAATCGATACTTTTGTCAAGTAGCTAAAGCGATACCGATACAAAAGTATCGATCGATACGTATCGGCGATACATGTATCTAGATACTGCCCATCACTGTTAGCAGCGACCTTAAGTTTACGAAACAGTGCGTAGAGGTGGAAAAGAAAGCCCAGAAGCTGTTGGGTTATATCAGGAGGTAATTTCAGTTTCGGAACAAGGAGATTGTTCTCTCTGTACAATTCCCTGGTTCGGCCGCACCTGGAGTATGCTGTGCAGTTCTGGTCGCCCACCCTCAGGAAAGATATCGAGAGGCTGGAGCGAGTGCAGGCAAGGGCCACAAAGTTAATCCATTCCGTTAGGGATATGGGCAACAATCGACGCTTACGCGCCCTGGACTTGTTTTCGCTGGAAACTCGGAGGCTGCGCGGTCAACTCATCGAGGTTTTCAAGCTCTTACGCGGGTTCAACGATGTCGATTTTAGAAGCATGTTTAGTTTAAATGATAACCCAACTCGCGACAATGGTTGGAAGTTAGATTTGAAACGGTTTAGGACTAGTGTGTGTGGGAATTACTTTACCTATAAGATCTGTGACACGTGGAACAGGTTACCTTCAGAAGTTGTGAACAGTTCCTCTGTGGATCAGTTCAAGAAAAGGTTAGACCAAATCTTGCACACTATTCGAGGGTGTAGAAAACTTTCCCTGGCACCCGTTGCCATTGGTACCACCTCGGTATGGGCCGCAAGGCCTTTTGAGGTACTTCTTTTCCTTGTAACTCCTTGTAACACACTCGCTCTGAGAGAATGAGTTACAAGGAAAAGGACCTCAAAAGGCCTTGCGGCCCATACCGAGAAGGTACCAATGGCAACGGGTGCGAGAGAGAATTTCCAGTTAAGATGCAGTCTACAAGATGGATATACAGGGTGGCGCAAAAGTCAGTTGTCAAAGGAGTCATTACATATATTATAAATTTTTTAATTAATTTTATTTAAAAATAGAGATGAATGACAAAGCCACCCCCGACCCGTTTGGGGGTGGCTTTCTTTCATTGATAAAAAAAAAGAGTGGCGGCCATAGAACGGAAAAAATAAATTTTCTCATCCATTTGACTCCTGACTTTTGTGCACTATACACAGTATATATACTTTTCAAATGTTCCGTACGATGATTCCTCATTTCACAAAGGTCAAGCTTGTCGCCCCCCTCCTCTCGAGTTGGCCTGGTGAAGTAGCGAGTTGGTTTCTTGTACTCTCCACCGCACATCCGCCCGACTCATCGGGAACTGTTCTGAGCCAGGCATCTAATCTTCTTTTGAAGATGTCCACCGCAACAGCACTCTTGTTCCTTAGGTCTTTGGGCAGCTGATTAAACAGTCTTGATCCTCTCGCAACAAAACTATTTTCTTTTAGGGTTAAGAATGTTCCCTGTCTAGCCTTTAATTTAGGAACACGACACAGTCTTCCTTTTCTACTTTCCACTGTTGTTTGGGGAGTTACAGGGTTCAGAGTAAGATTAGGGACTAGTTTCTCCATTATTTTCCAAGTGTAAATAATGGTGTATCTCTCTCTCCTCCTTTCCAGTGAATATAGGTTTAATTCGCATAACCTTTCCCAGTAATTTAGTTCTTTGCACCCCTTGATCTTGGCTGTGAAGCTTCTCTGGATCTCTCCTAGCTGTCTGTCTGTCTTTTTTATATTGGCACGTTAGAACCGAGTAGTATTCCAATTTGGGTATGATCAGGGTTTTCATTTAAGGAATCCTTATATTTCTATCCCTTCGTTTAAAGGTTCTCAGGATCTGCCCAGTTATTATCTTTGCTCTGTTTACTGTTATCTTATTTTGTTTCAAATTTCGTATCATCAGTCATTACAACCCCTAAATCTTTTGCTTTAGCAATTCTCTGAATTTCCTGTCCATTATTTATTTATTTATTATATATATATATTTAGATATATATATAATATATATATATATATATATATTTTTATATATATATAATGTAAAATAACGCACTGTTGTGACGAAGTATGAAGAAAAACCACTCTTCAGGAAGACGTTAAGAAATAAAAATTTACACCAATACAGTTTCGGCTCCTCGCGAGCCCTTTTGCATTACCAATTGACAAAGGCTCGCAAGGAGTTGAAACTATAGTGGTGTTAAGAATAAAAATTTTCTTTCTGATGAGTGGTTTCCTTCCTCATATTAAATATATATACACTAAACCCTCCTCCAACGCGGGGGTTAGGTTCCTCGAGAATGGCGCATTAGGTAAATCCGCGTTGGACAAACTTAATACCTTACTGGATAAATAAGGATACGTGAACGCAGCCGCGTAAAGTCTCCCATTAATACTTAGATACGTTGATTTTTTATTTACATAAATGAATTTCCCTACCTATATTGTATATGAAATAAGAACATAAAATCATAAACATAATGATATTTACATATGATAAATAAAAATATATTAAATGAAAATAGCACGTATTTTTTCTTCACTCCTTCGGATGGTGCGTATGGTAGACTCATTCACGTGATACTCGCGGCCAAGTGATGTTATGCTCATACCACCACGTAACTTATCTAGAATCGTTATTTTTTTCGGCTAATGTCATAACCTTACTACTTTTCTTCTCTTCACTATCACTCGCAGATGCTTTACGTTTTGGTGCCATACTGCTGTCTAAGGGTAATAGCAAAACAGCGGCAAAATACGACAAAAACAATTCAACTTACTGAACTTAACGCGGTAGCGGGACTGAGACAAAGGGTGATGCGAAGGGTGACGCTAGAGGGAGGGAGATGCGGGAGTGTTGGAGAGAGTAGGAGAAAATACTAGAGCGCGCATTGGCACGCGTACAATACTACTGTATTAGAGCGTGTTTGGCGGACCGTGTATAATCAAATTTTCTGCTTTCGGCAAATAATTGTTCGCATTTATTTTTCCATATATAAGCAAATTCGCACTGGACAAGGATTTACTTTATATATATATATATATGTGTGGTGTGTGTGTGTGTGTGTGTGTGTGTGTGTGGCGTGTGTGTGTTACAGGGAAACTCTGTAACTAGGAATTTCATGAAATTCCTAAAATGTTCAGGGATTTCATGCAAGGTTAAGTCGTCATATTTTCGTTAGTTTTACGAAAATATTACGACTAAACCTAACCTATTAATCGTCGAGAGCATGCAGTTGACCTAACCGAGCAGTCAATAATTTTCCCGTAGGTTTAACGAAAATATCACTACTTAACTTTATATGAAATCCCTGAACATTTTAGGGATTTCATGAAATCCTAGTTGCACAGATTCCCCTGTAACACACACACACACACACACACACACCACACACACACAATTATATATATATATATATATGGGCCTCGGTAGCGTCGCTGACTACGAATCCATCGGACCCAGGATCGAGACCTGGTGACGGTAGGCGGCGCGCAGCAAAACACAGCTGTTCACCGTTGCACACAATAGAAAAAAAAAGTTGGAAGCTAAATGGGTACCCTGGGTAGCCTAGTGGTTAAGACGCTGGGCTGCTGGTGGGGCGTGGTTCGGATTCCACGTTAAACTGTAGGTCTGAGGTGGAGTGACGAGCTTGACTTTCGTAAGAATGAACAATAATTCGGGCGGAAACTAAAACGAAGGTTAACAAAGGTATATAATACTATGGACTTGGCAGTTCTTTCAGCAGACCTTCTCTCATCACTGACCCAGTTATCGTAATTGAAAGAAACGACTCTAATTTTTAGAAAATCTTGCAATTTTTGTATCTCTTTTTCCCTCAACATTCGAAAATGAAAAGCATTAGAGATATTAGGGCCTCGAATATTTACATTAAGTTAACATAAATGTTTCTCGTCTTTGTGTATACCACCTTTTTTAACTTTTTCTTTACGAGGCTTTTAAATCTCTTTGGAGTTCATTCATTACTTCGGAAAAGATTCTTGTCAACATATTATATATATTTATTAGTGTGTGTGTGTGTGGTCTTTTATATTTTCCCTTTTTAAGTTTGAACTAAAAGGGGTAAAACATATCTGACGAGCTGCTAATCCCCTTAAGAAAAGTTCCCCTTTTGTCGCAGGTGTTTGAAAGTTGAACAATAACCCCCCCCCCCTTTTTTTCTTCTTTGGTGGTCAACATCTTTTGTTCAAGATATTTTCTCTCTACGAAGAAGAGAGGCGAGTAGAGAGGAGAGTTTTATTATCGTTTCATTTTGATTTGGTTTGAGTCTACTGCTTTTCTTTAAATATAAATAACGACCAATATAATTTTTTATCATTGTTCATAATTGAAATGATAACAGAAGTTTATCTTTATCAGGAATCACGAGAATTAACGAGCATTAAGACTCGTACGCAGCGAGTCGGTTAGTATTGGTTTGTATTGTGAAAGAATTACGCATTTGTCCTAATTAATTCGCTTTTAAGATGTATTTTTCTTAATCCTAAGCCGGTTTTATAATAATATAAACAATATATACAGCCTTGTGTTGATATTATACACACCCACAGACACCTAAAACCTAACAATATTACATAAATACACAAAACCCTTAAACAGATTGACTGAACTCGCCCGCTCTCAAACGGACCGAATTTATTAAAAATATTGCGTCTGCAAGCATTGCTTGCCACAAACAAGACAGCCTTTGTACATTGAACGAATTCATTAACTTTATATTAATGTTTGGTCTATTAAGAGCGATAAACACTTAATCTACTTCAGAAATAATACTGTATATGCTTTCTTTGAGTATATTGAATCGAGAATTGTTCAGATAGAGAGGTTTATTATTATTTATTAGTGTAGGCTACGTCTTGGCCACGTCGTAACACAGTTTCCCCTTAGATCAGCTAAGTTAAGTGAAATTGGGTTTGTTTAGTAATTGGATGATGTACCGACCCGTGGTTCTGATTCCGCGTAAAGCTATATAGGTTCCCTCAGTCATATTACCCTTAGGTGCTATGAAGGAGATTAACAAACAACCCAAAAATACTATTATTATTGATTATTGATTATTATTTATTATGATTAGAAAGATTTTTTCAGAGGTATTTATTTATTTGGTTTAAGGGGTAATTTTAAGAGGTACCGTAGTTATTTATTTAAGACACTGGTCTTTCAGATAAGAATCATTGACTCAATTTGGACTCAAATTGTTGCAAAAAATATCTCCACTGAAGGAACCCATTTTTAAAACTGACGTTTAACTCATGCGACGTAATTCTTAAAAGCGAAATTCTTCCCAACGTTAATAAATGCAAAAGAAGTCAAAACACAAAATTAATAAGAAGTGAAACGTTGTTCAGTGTTTTGTAGACACGAGGAAGACATTTAAAATCTTCTCTAGTCTCTGGTCAAGTGGAGATGACACAGGATAATGTTTCGAAACAAATATTTTATATATATATATATATATATATATATATATATATATATATATATATATGATACACACAGACAGTGCATGGAACAAGGAACTCTTCTGGGATAATTAAATCCACTATAGTCCGAATAAGTAATGGTAAATGACAAATACCATAGTTTTTTCTTTTTCATGATGCTAGCCCGACGTGGGCAACGGGTCACTCGCAAAGAGGTCCCATAAATATAGCTTCCCTCACCAGCTATTTATCTGCAAAGCAGACAGGATCCAGCTTTGGGACAAGGATCTAGGGTTTAAAGCAGCCTAGCCCTGCTACATTTAGAACCTCAATATAAGCAAAAGACTCGCTGCCTTCACGTCAGATTGAATACATCGAAGAAAAAAGAGGTAACTATTATATTTTTAGCCAAAAACCAAAACTTAAACCTCAACTGACAGAATTGAGCGTCCACTTTTCAAGGCACATAACACGTCTGTGTGTATCATGAAAAACTCAGGGGACCATTCTGAGTTCATTCCCATCTTGAAACGGACGTGTTATGTGCCTTGAAAAGTGAACGCTCAATTCTGCCAGTCGAGGTTTAAGTTTTGGTTTTTGGCTAAAAAAATATAATAGTTACCCCTTTTTTTCTTTGATGTATTCAATCTGACGTGAAGGCAGCGAGTCTTTTGCTTATATTGAGGTTCTAAATGTAGCAGGGCTAGGCTGCTTTAAACCCTAGATCCTTGTCCCAAAGCTGGATCCTGTCTGCTTTGCAGATAAATAGCTGGTGAGGGAAGCTATATTTATGGGACCTCTTTGCGAGTGACCCGTTGCCCACGTCGGGCTTGCATCATGAAAAAAAAAGACTATGGTATTTGTCATTTACCATTACTTATTCGGACTATAGTGGATTTAATTATCCCAGAAGAGTTCCTTGTTCCATGCACGGTCTGTGTGTATCATAAAAAACTCAGGGGACCATTCTGAGTTCATTCCCATATATATATATATACAGGGTGGGCGGAAAGTAGCTCCCTATTTTGGATTGGTAAAAAAATACGTATATTATCCATTTATTTCAGAAGAAATAATATGAAAAGGTAGGCATACATGGTAGGTTTTCTCTGAAATTCAATGTGGGCTCCAACTCTTTCCACCAGCTTCTGGAGCCGCCCAGGAATGGCGTCCACTGACTTTAGCAGGAACTCCGGCGGGATGGAGGACATGACTTCCCGAATTCGGTCCTCCAGTTCTTCCAATGTCCTCGGTTTGGTGCGGTAGACTTCTTCCTTTACCCACCCCCAAAGAAAGAAGTCGCACGGTGTCAAGTCGGGGCTCCTGGCTGGCCATTGATGTGGACCACGACGACCCATCCAACGCCCAGGGAAGTGGGCATCCAGCCACTCACGGACAACAAGAGCGAAGTGCGGAGGGGCGCCATCTTGCATAAATATCAGATCGTCGATGTTCTCCCATGTGCTGACAACCGGCCAGACCTCGTTTCGCAACATAGCAAGGTACCGCTCAGCATTCATGGTGTTGCGCAGAAGGAACGGGCCCACAACCTGATCTGAGGTCATACCACACCACACCGTTACACTGAACCGATTCTGCCGTTTTTCAGCGGTAACCGTTCGACTTCTTTCCTTGGGGTGGGTAAAGGAAGAAGTCTACCGCACCAAACCGAGGACATTGGAAGAACTGGAGGACCGAATTCGGGAAGTCATGTCCTCCATCCCGCCGGAGTTCCTGCTAAAGTCAGTGGACGCCATTCCTGGGCGGCTCCAGAAGCTGGTGGAAAGAGTTGGAGCCCACATTGAATTTTAGAGAAAACCTACCATGTATGCCTACCTTTTCATATTATTTCTTCTGAAATAAATGGATAATATACGTATTTTTTTACCAATCCAAAATAGGGAGCTACTTTCCGCCCACCCTGTATATATATATATATATATATATATATATATATATATATATATATATGTGTGTGTGTGATAAGAATTTAACGTCTACTTGGTGTGTGTGTGTGTGTGTGTCACGCTCTCATGCTTTGCTGCTTCTCCAATTCTTGTGTGAAAGCTTTACACGTTTCAAGTGACGTTTGTAACTCTTGGTACAGTATTTTTCTCTTTCTTGAGCTTGCCTTGAGTGGATAATTATTCTTTATTAGCGTGCAACTCATTAACTATATATATATATATATATATATATATATATATATACACACACTATAAAATGAGAGAATCGTGGATTATCGCTTCTCCATCGACGTGTGTTTTTAATGCATATTTCGCATACCTCATTCTTCATTCTGATCCTCATTCGGATTTTGGCTTTCATCCACGTCATCATATTTACACTTTTTACCGCGTTTGTTCGTGTATTCTTTGCGCATTGCATTCTTCTTTCATTTAAAGTGTTTCTAATGACTGACAGACAGACGATAATAGCCAGGTTTGAGGTTACTTAATTTTCCTCGCAATGACAAAGATCACGTGACAAAGGAGACCTTCAGCTTTACTATACATGGAATCCGAGCCGTGTGAAGGTCGCTACGTCATGTGAACGTGTAAAAAATTGCCACCCATCTAATTACTGACTAGACCTAACGTCGCGCAACCTCGCAGATCTACCGGGAAACAGTATTGCGACGTTGTCGCGACGTAGCCCGACTGATAAAGGAATCTTTTCAGTTACGAAAAAGGGCCTTCCTTAAGCCTTAAGGTTGGATTTCGTTTAAGCGTCTGATACATGCTACCGACGTACGAGACAGTCGCAATGGGACTGCTACAATGTATTTTGGGTATTGAGAAGCACTGCGTCTAGCCACAGTACCCAAAACTGGTGCACCCAAAATGCATTGCAGCAGTCCCAAGTCGAGTGTCGCATGCGTCAAACGCTAAAACGAAATCCGACCTTTATGCCAGAAGAGTTTATGTAATCTTACGGAACAGACCTTGCCAATAAAGATTAACTCATTTCTGAAGTTAGACGAGTTTATAAACAGCGGATAACTTTCTCGCAGTAACCTTACTGTTTTACGTTAATGGATGCAGTTTTTACGACTATAAGTTTCGGAACGTAATTTCTAGCAGCTATTTGAAACAATTAATGATGCCATTAATCGCTACCAAATATTTAAATTCAAATTTTCTCTTAAGTTTTAACTTTATGTAACCCCTTTTTTCGAAATCTTTAATGGAGCATAAACTACATACGATCAGTTGCCTCTAGTACAATTTAATTATGTCGTTCCACGTATACTAGTAATCCCAAAGGAAAAAATCTTCCAACGGAATTCGTTAAAAGAGTCCGTTAAAAGAAATCCCAAGAAAGGAGACAGAAGAAATTAATTCATTAAATAAATCCCAGGAAAGGAATCCATTAAATAAATTAAAAGAAATTAATTCCATTAAAGATAAGCCGTTAAAAAGATCTTCTGAAGGAGTCCCTAAAGGCATTTACTTGCCCCACCCCCCCTTATTTAATATAACTGCATAAAAGACTCCTTTGTCGAGTGCGTATTTAAGACAGTTATATTCCGAAAGTAAATCGCGGGCGAAATTTCCGTTAAAAGCCAATTTTGAGAAGAGGAAAATATCTCATTATTTTCATTAAAACTTTGAAGTATTCCGCATTAGAACTGTGTGTGTGTGTGTATATATTATATAATTTTTTTTTTTTTCTGTAACCTATATATAGGCTGTAACTCTATGTACTTCAGTGTTCCTGAGGATGTCATTAGACGAAAGCGCTTGAGCACCATTCTGTGTTTCCTCTCCTTCGTGGTTTTATTCATCATAAATATTTTTCACGTGTTACTTTCGTGAAATTATATATATATATATATATAGACCGTTTCACGATTATATGGTAATTTTTCAAATTGATTTTTGATAAACGCACACACTTTTATTTTTTTATATAAAGGAAGAAAAACAAATAGACAAAATATCATTTTATTTGAATGATAAAAAGGCACTCCTCAGATGGCACTTCTTTTACATTAATGGATAATTAGAGCAAATATAAGACTGAACGAAAAATATTTTAAAACAAAGCGACTTAAATTCTATTTAAGACATATATTGATTAAGAATATAGGGATTTCAGTGGCTGAGGGACCTCCTTTCTCTGATTTTCAATGATTTGAAAGGCCAGTTGTCTCTCTTCCTCACTCTTTGTGAGCTTCTCATTAAACTCTGTAGCCAGTTTGACTCCTCGTTCAGCACAGTCGTTGATTACTTTGACTGCCATGACCCGATTACGGTGCTCCTCAATGTCTTCAAGTTTCTTGGGAATTTCTATTTTCAAACACTTGAAGAAGTCTTGTGTTTGAGTTGTGACAAAACTGGTAATCTTTAAGTCATTGGGGTTTTGCAATATTCGGGAGTCCACCTTTCTTGCCCTCACTTTTCGAGGAGGCGCGTGGTGAAGGTTGTGGAGCATTAGAACCTTATCATCTTCAGTCACGAGGTTTGAGAAAAAGCCAAATCCTACAAGATCCTCACTCAAGTACCAACCATGGTTCTGAAGTTTTTTGAGGGCTGTAGCACCCACTTCCTTATCAACCTGGATCTTGTAGATATGTAGCATCTTGAGGAGGGCCAAATCATTTGCTGGAGCATCAATTCCAACTGGAGATGTATACCAAGCTTGAAGATAAACTGTCACTGAAAAGGCGTTTATTCGTATCAGAGCTTGTTTTTCATGAGGGGTGAGAAGGAATTGGTTCCTAAATAAGTAAATTTTTAAGGAATAGATGCCCTTTCCCATCCATCTAGCTCTGCTGTAAGCTCCTGGGTAGTGGAATCTGCTATCAGAGCCTTTATTTGTTTTAGGCATTGGACAACCAAGGAAGATAAGTGCAAGTTCTAAGTATTCCCTGTAGTCACCTCGAGTGTGGCCCTCTTGAAGTTTGGAGTTGATGAAAGAAATAAGCTTGTTTCTGTGCTTCAAGATCCAATGATCTAAAGATTCTGAGGTGAGATCATTGGGTTCATAGGGCTTGTAATTCTGCTGATCAATGTTATCCCAACAATCTCTGAATCGATTGAATAAGGGAATTTGTGGACCCGAAGAAGAGAAAAACATTTCAAAAACTGCAGTGATAAGAAGCTCGTGGATATGGTGGCGGCATGCCAGAAAAAGGAGTGATCTCTGAAGGGCCTTTTGGATGATGGTACAAGCCCCAGCATGGAAACCTGTATTGCTTGCAGTAGTATCAAAACAAAGGCCTGCTACCCACTCATTTACTTGTGGCCATTGCTTCAAGACATCTAAAACTGCTCTCCCCATTTCTTCTCCCGTTCCAGAAATAAGCTTTGGAAATAGACAGTAATTTTTCTAATTCGCCTGCACCAGTCACAACAATGGGCATTACATCAATTTTACCCCTATGCATGGATGGAAGAAGCATCCGTGTTGATCGCCGAGACCTGTAGATAGAGGATGATGAAAGTGTGATCTCTTCAATTTCCACTCCAGCAGCTGAAAGGGCAGGTGCCACAATGTGCATAGCAGCTCTTGCAGATGTTCCAGTGCGGTCCAGAGCAGCCAAGAACTTTTTATCCCTAACAATTACACCTGGTTCAAGCTTCTCCTTTTTTGAAGATGATGATGAGAGTGCTCTGTAGAACAATTCATCACCAGATGATTCTTCACTTCCTCCTGAACCGGAATTTTCACATTGGTTGAGATCCACAACCTTTGTCAATTGCCTCATTTCTTCCTTTGATTTCCTGCGAAGTTTTTCCATTCTTTCCATGCTTATCTGTCGTGCTTTTGCCTTTCTTGAAAACTCCTTGTCTTCTGGACCCATAATCATTTTCCGATCGTTCCTTTGATCCTTAAGAAAATATTTATCCTCCTGCAATTTTATTTCTGTTTCCACTTCTGAATGAACTACATCGAAAAGCTTTTTTAAGCTGGTGACAAATTCTGTTTCATTCTTCTCTGGGTAGGAGTTCGTCGAGTTCGGTTCTTGACCAGCCCTTCATGCTTATTGTAAAGCCTTTTAAGCTTTGAGACAATATAAGGCTTGTGGGATGTAATTAAGGAGGCTTTTTCCCACATAGCAATAACTTCGTTGGCTACAGTTGCGCAAGCTACAGAGACATTTTGCTTTCCCACCTTAATGTGAAAAAAGACGTTTAAGGACATCACTGTTAGTTGGAAGCTGCTTCTCAGAAAAACCCTCTTCCAGCACTTGTCCGACCAACCAGACTTCACACTTGTTTCTGGTTTTGCCATAATTCTGAGGGAAAAAGTTTTACCACCTGTTAGTCTTAATAATAATATAATATAATCATTAATCACTCACCTACATTATATTATGACTTGATTACTGTAAGAAAGTTGTAAAGTAACATGAAGTAACCTTTCTAGAACAGTAAACTTGTGAAAATATCAGTAATTATAGATGAAAAAGCAAATAAAACATCATATAATCCATAAAGGGAAAAAATGGAAATTCTAGAATAGTTATCCTGAAGGAAGAATTTTCTAGAATTCTCTCTAAAGAATATAGGGGGGTTACTGGACCATTCCTGAAAATGACCTACTTATCTTCCAATTTTATTATGAATTTTATATACCAAATTTAAGAGGACATCACAAAATAAATAAATATATTTGCCAGAAAAATGGAAATTTTCTCATGAGGGGTAAAATAGATATGCATTGAGGGGTTGGATAACAATAAGCTCTTGTCTTAATATTTTGCATGAAGTCTTTATTCATGACATATTACTTTTTTAGTATGTGTGCGTTGAGCCATCATAAATTTCGATTTTTCGAAACGGCCTAATATATTATATTATATATATATATATATATATATAATATATATATATATATATATATATATATGCATGCATGCTCTGCTTTAATTTTTTTTTAGTTTGGACGATTTAGAACTGAGGAAAAGTAATAAAAGGTAAAAAAATCTAAAATATTCACCGACCACCTCCACCGAACTTTATTCCTCTTCTAATAAAGTATGCAAATGACGTACTCATTTATTTACGTAGGAAAATATAAAGGCTGAGCCAACACTTTAACTGCCTCGTCCCAACTGCAGTATGTATGCAGTCCGAGATAGTCCAACTCGGAAGAAAATAGTGTATAATATACAGTGTGTATATACACACACACACACACACACACACACACACACAGATTTGGTCTTTTGAATACAGATGATTTTAAATCTTATTTTAAATGTTGTTTGTATATATGTGAGGCGTTCCTGACCACAAGCGGCAGTGGGTCCAGAATTGAGTTATTTATACCACTATATTCCCCCACCCTTCCTCTATCCCGTGGGTGAGTCAGGGAGCAGAGTGTAGACCTGTACGTATGGTCGAAATCAATCAAATATAGTTATTGGTTCAAAAGTTATGGTATTTTCAAAGTTGACAAACTGTAACTGCATTTTTCTTTTTTAATTTTGGCGCTTGGCAGCTTGTGGTCCGGAGCGTCTCGCGTATTGTCGGAATTTTTTTTTAATTAATACAGGGTGGTCCCCAAAAGGATGGTATATTTTGACATTTTTTGTTTGAGGGTCACTTCATACTGTTTATAGTCAAGCTGTCATCTTGCATAATTGGTATGGGAGGTTACTGGATAGTATGTTATTAAATCAATATTCAGCATCCTCATGATGCAGGCCGCGACTTATGAGATTCAGTTAATTTATTACGGTTTTCCTGACCCCCCTATATTCTTGCGAACGGGGACCCTTATAATTTATATTAAATATAATCCACGTTTATTAAAAAACTAATTAAAATATATAATTCATGCGCATTTGTTTTTTCGAGAATTATAAAAATTTTGGAGGGCCTGACAAGTCCTGAAAACGCCGCCACGCATGGGGGATACGAAGCGCCCCAAGTATGGAATTTAGTTATGTAGATGAGGGGTTGTGCTGGTCCACCAGGATGCGTATGTGAACGGATGTGTACGCTTTAGTGATCTACTTTTTCTCTTTTTCATTACTTTTTCTGCATTTCGCATCCGGATTGTTTCTGCCTTCTCACCCCAGTTCGTTGGGAACGAGATTTTTTTTTTTTTAAATATATAACTAAATTAAGGAGAAAATTATTCGTATAATAATTAGAAATAAAGAAAAAAAAAGTGCGTATAAATATTATGCTTGAAAACAGCATTTGTACTTTAGTACAAAAATTTTGTACTAAAGTACAAAAGTACTTAAGTTCTCAAATGAAAAAAATACTTTGAAGCAGAGAATGTTCAGGGAATGTATTCAATAATAAATAATAATAATCAGTCAGGAAAGCTAAAATCTGACGCAGCGCTCAGGCCAACTAATGTGACCCAGTGCTCAAACTCTGGTATAATTATAACCACCACTGTTGGGAATCAAACTCCGAACCTCCGTATCTTCACGTCGCTTGAGCTTTATTATATATACACACCTCGTTTGGGTTGTGCGTCGGTCTCTCTTCACACGAAGGTCAAGCTGGTGGCCCCGCCTCTAGTCCTGGCTTGGTGGAGGAGCGAGTTGCTCTCTTGCGCTCTCCACCGTAACATAGCCAGGTACACCCGGTTCATCTGGTACCGTCCTCAGCCAGGCATCTAGTCTTCTTTTGAAACTTCAACTTTGACCCCTATAACGTTCCTGAGGTCCTTTGGAAGCTGGTTAAAAATTCTTGGTCCTCTGACAAAGAAGCTATTTTCCTTCAGTGGAGGTGGTCCCTTGTCGGGCCTTTAATTTGGGAATACTACATATTCTGCCTTTCCTATTTTCCAGCGTTGTTTGGATGGTAATTCGGTTTAGTTTGAGGTTTGGTACCAGTTTTTCGATCATTTTCCATATGTAGATTATGGTGTACATGTCTCTTCTTCTTTCCAGGGAGTACAGATTTAGTTTACGTAGTCTTTCCCAGTAGTTGAGTTCTTTGCAGCCATCAATCTTGGCTGTGAAATGTGCGCGCGTTTCTTCTAGCTTATTAATTTTTCTTTTTTACATAGGGACGTCAAAAGTGAGCAGTATTCAAGTTTTGGTATGATCAGTGTTCTCAGCAGGGGAATCATTAGTGTCTTGTTCCCATCTTTTTGAACGTTCTTAGTACCTGTCCCGCGACTCTCTTTGTTTTGTTTATTGCTATCTAATTTTGTCTCGAATTTCGCATCAATCGGTCATTATTACCTCCAGATCGACCGCTTTCGTGCTTCTCTGAATTTTCTGTCCATCTGGAGCATAATATGCAGTCTAAGTTTCTCATTTCTACCATATCTCAGAGCTGAAATTTCTCGGTGTTAAATGTTATATTGTTGTCTTCTGACCATATATATATATATATATATATATAAATTAAAATATACAGGGTGTTTCACAACCAGTCTGCCATACTTTAGGGCAGAGCTTTCCAAACTGGTGTGTCGCGACACATTAGTGTTTTTTGTATTTTGAAAATTTTGATTTTTCTATCAACAAAATCGGCTACAAGATAAACCACCTACTGAAAAATTATCTGATATTTGATAACAAAAATTAATTAATGTGTCGTGAAAATTGTTATGCTTAAATAGTTTGTCGCCAACGTTAAAAGTATAGAAAGCTCTGCTTTAGGGGGTGATATCGAGTAAAAAAGTTAATACCACATCAGTGCAATTTCCAACCGTTGCGGAGCTACAAACGTTTTAAGGTGCACGGCAAAATATAAGAGTATTAATCTGATGTATTTATTGCTACATTTTATGAGATGCACTTTATAAATGTTTAAAATGTTCTCGGTTTTCACTGCACAGCCTTGTTCGTTCTAAACAAGAGTCCACTGCCCATTGAATCATTTCGGGGTGCTCTCGTATGTAAGCAGCGGCATCCATAATCCGACGCAAGAGTTCCTCTCTCGTTTGTACTTTGGTCTTGTAGACCATCTCTTTCATAAGGCCCCATAAAAAGAGATCTAACGGGGTTAGAACCAAATGAAAGAAAAATCTGAGGATTAGTAGTGGTAACTTCGTTAACGGAAACTACCACCAGTGCTGCCCTCTATCGAATTACACACAAGTAGGGATTTGTTGTTTGCACATCTTTAAACGTCCATCGCTCCGCAACGGTTGGAAATAGCACCTACAGTATGTTGTATTAACTTTTTTTTTTGGTTCGATATCACCCCCAAAGTATGGCAAACACGTTGTGAAACACCGTGTGTGTGTATATGTATGTATATATATATATATATATATATATATATATATATATATATACACACACATATATATACACATATATATACACACACACAAAAGGTGTTGAGAAAAACGCACACATTGGAGAATGCATATACGTATCATTTAACCTTACCTTTTTGTTTCGGGTTGAGTTTCTTTTTGAACATCCTGTGTGTGTCTATATATATATGATATATATATATGTATATATATATATTATATCAGTATTATGAAAGTGACAACAAAAGACCTTTGTCTATATTTAAGTTGTCTGTTGGAAACGCGTTTGTGTATATAAATATACGAGTACATGTAGCCTCTACGGCGTTAGTGGTTATTTACGAAGCATAAATTTACAAAGATTTGTGGATGCGCACAGAATTATAGAATTTTACTCCCACATCATGTGGGAATACAAATATCGGATCACCTGAAGATCAGGGCCCCCAGCTTTTTTTAGTCAGCTTTATAAGGCTAACTAACGAAAATATCACAACCTAACCAATCATCAAGGGCGTACAACAGTTGACCTAACGATTGGTTAGGTTAGGTCGTGATATTTTCGTTAGTTAGCCTTATAAGGCTAACTAAAGAAGGCTGGGGGCCCTGATCTTCAGGTGATCCCAAATATCTATTTCTAATTTGTTTTGAAATGTACATTTTGTTTGTCAACGTAAACTGAGTGAAAAAGTTCAATCTATTCACTTGTATGAGGTAGGGGCTGGGGGGGACCTTTATTGTATGGCGGACAAATTTGAACTAAAATACTCTCCAGCGGGCAAATAGTTTCAAAAATAGTTTGTGACAATCAAGATGTAAATATTGTATCGCTTTAAATAATGAAAGTGCCCGAGGGCAGTTAAATTACACGGGAGGCGAGTCGCGGATGTAAATACCGCGCCAAATCACGGTTAACTCGGTGTCACGATCAAGGATAAATGCACAATGGTCACAGTAAATCACGGTTAACTCGATTTGCGCTTGAGTGAATCACCACTAACTGACTGAAGATCACAAAGCCCAAAGAAAAGAAATTGAGTACCGTATATAATAAATTTGATATTCGTTGGTATAGTTCTTTTCAAAGCATTTTGCTTTCCTTTTTGTGAATTTTTAAAGGATGTTTATAATAATTGTTGCAATTTCGTAATTCATTTACAAAGAACTTATCAAATAATAATAATGATGATGATAAGCTTTATTGGCAGGATATACTAGGGGACTCAATATATTTTGCCCCACCCTTTATTCTTAGCTAAATAATAGGCCATGGGGCTGAAATGTCTTTTGGGCCGTAAATTTGAACTTTCTGCGCTTCACATAACCGGATTTTTTTCCAGTTTGAACCTCCCCTCCTTGTATAAAACCACTTTAAAACGCCCTTGTATAAAACCGATGGTTAACGCAGTTTCGAAAATGGCGTCTGACAGTGATGTGCGTCGTAAACAGAGAGCTGTTATCGAGTTCTTAACCGCAGAGAAGGAAACGGTTGGAAATATTCACAAACGTCTACAAAACGTTTGCGGAGATGATGCTGTTGATCGAAGCAGAGTTGGACGGATCTAAACGTGCGAGATCATCGGAGAGGGGAGAGCCAGCCTCGATGATGAGCCACGCAGCGGTCGCCCGGCATCGGCTATGACATTTCACTGTGCAACGTGCTAAAGCTCCGTGCGATCAAATCGGTGCGTCACATACAAGGAGCTATCACTGGAACTAGGAATTAGTGAAGGAAGTGTGAATACGATAATTCAGCAACTGGGATACTCAAAAGTGTGTTCACGGTTTGTTCCCCGCGAACTGACTGAAGATCACAAAGCCCAAAGAAAAGAAATTGCTTCCGAGTCGTTAGTTCGATACGAGACAGAAGGGGATGACTTCCTTTCACGAACTGTGACTGTGGATAAGACTTGGGTACGCCACTTTGAACATGAAACAAAACGCCAATCTATGGAGTGGCATCACGCAGACTCCTCACGCAAGAAAACGTTCAAACTGGCTCCCTCTGCAGGAAAGGTTATTATGGTCACCATCTTCTCAGACATGAAAGGGGTGATTCTAGTGGACATTATGAAGAAAGGACAAATAGAGACTCCACAGACGTATGAAGTGAGTTCGATCGGAGAGAAAACTGGAAGATGTCCTTCTTTTGCACGATAACGCAAGGCCATCACAAAAATGCGCTTGACTGTGTTACCGCACCCTCCATACAGCCTGGACCTGGCACTTTCAGACTTCCATTTGTTTGGGCCAATGAAGGATGCTATTCGTGGAAGAAAGTTTCTCAGAGTGACGATGAGGTTGTTGAGGTAGCTCCAGCGGAACCCAGCGGACTTTTACCATCAAGGAATAAAGGCCCTTGTTTCGAGGTGAAGGAAAGCCGTAGAAAAGGATGGAGACTATGTGGAAAAATAAAAACTTGTAAAAAAGGTATGTAACTACTTGTGTACAAAATTTCTGGAACTTACAAGGAAACTTGGAAAGGAAAAAAAACAGGTGGGGCAAAATATATTGAGTGGCCCTCGTAAATAGCACATATTTTAACACCAGAAACGAAAAGCTTTCGCGTCCAGAGGTGTTTTTCGTATTAAACCCCCTGCACTCTAGGCAATAGGAGAATTCCATTCGAATCTGTTGTAACACTGGGATTCCATAATAATGAGAGAGAGAGAGAGAGAGATAGTATAAATCAATAGTGAAACACCAAGTAAATATTTAGACTGAGTATTGTATTAGAGGGCATACGAAAATAACTAACTAATGTATGATTTTCTCCTAGGAGGCACCAGTGCCTGACACAGGCATGCGCACGTATACGTGTCATGAAATTGAAATCTGATTCTCAGTACGTAATTCTAGGTTGGCTTAGGTTTATCTAACTTTAATTAACTGTAAGTTAATTTAACTTCTTATAGATTAACTTGGAAAAACCTATAGGTTTAATTTACTATCACTCCGAATGTTTTTTTTTTTTTTTTTTTTTTTTTTTTTTTTTTTGTGCCTAAAAAACACCCATTATTTTATATATATATATATATATATATATATATATTATATATATATATATATATATATATACACAGGGTGTCCGAGAATTATCTGTACAATTTTTGGCTGTTATTAAAAGTCAACCATGAAGTGTAGAAATTCCAGTGTTGTCCCATTTTACAGAGAATCTCATTAAGTTTTTTCTGATATCAAGTTTTGACAAGTTTTTAGAAATTCCAGTGTGTCCGAACATTATCTGTACAATTTCATCTTTTAATAAAATTCTTGATAACACACGTAAAATTCTTAAACAAGATTATTTAGAATCTGTATTTTCAAAAGTTTCTTTTATTAAAGTAACGTTGTTACAAACATTCGATATGTGCACCATTAGTGATTCGCAAAACATCCAATCGATACTCCAAATGTTGCCATGTACGCTGCAGCATATCCACATCATTTCGCTCAATAGCAGCTGTGATTCTTGCTTTTAAATCATCAATGTCTGTCACCCGCGTACATTTCTAAAAAACTTGTCAAAAACGTGGTATCAGAAAAAAACTTAATGAGATTCTTTGTAAAATGGGACAACACTGGAATTTCTACACTTATGGTTGACTTTTAATAACAGCCAAAAATTGTACAGATAATTCTCGGACACCCGGTATATATATTATTTATTTTGCTTTATTAAATAAGTCTTAGAGTACAAAAATTAGATTGGTCAGCTAAGTTTAGGTTGGTAAATATATACTATACATAAATAGATGTAGCCAAGTTAGATAGATTATTCAAAATGTATCGAAATTTGTTTTATTGCTTAACTTCGTTTATTGTCAATCTCAGAACCAAATTTACAAAAACTATTAAAATACTTTAATAAACTTTAACCCAACATTATATGACGTAATTTAACCTATAGAAAGCTACAGTTGGATGTGTAATTAAGGTTATTTTTGGCAAAAAAGAGCCTCAGAGAAGAGAGAACCGATTACGAAATTGAATGAAGTGTTTCGTAAGGAGCTCGTACCCAAAGTGCGAAAGGATGATGTAAAGAGAGAATTATAATAATTAATAATGAAGTCTTGTCTTCGTTGATAGGTATTGGCAAACATTGAGTCTTCATTTAGGCAACTTTGCTGAATCATGCCAATAAGAATTCCCCCCCCCCCCCTCCTAAGGATTTATTCTTAGTATGCTTTAGTTTTGCTTCTCAAATAGTTTTTAGTTCGTGTGAAACAAGCATTTTTGGGTGTTTACGCGATTCATTCGTTGTTGAGCAGTGCAGGAGTACCATTTTTTATATGGAAAGCACAATCCCAATACAGTTACGATTACAATCCGTAGAATATGTAAACGATCAATCGTATGCGAGGTCCTCCTTGATCTAATTTTAAAAATCTTGTTATTGCAAGCACGGAAAAAAAAAGCGAGATGGAGTAGGCCCATTGCTTTTAAATGTATACCTACAATGTAATTAGTTTTTGATCTTTGTAAGGCCTAGGCTACCTTTAAGATGACTCGGTAAAATTTAGAAAAACCGTTACTATTCTGAAATTTTTTTTTAAAAAGCTTTTTCAAATAACTTACGAATAATTGTTTGTTTGTAAAGAAAATACAATTTTGTTACATAATTTCAAGCAAAATAAACAATTGTAAAATTGAAATTAGAACCTTAAAATTCGAAAAAAATTTTAGGTAATTATATTTATACGAAGAATAACAAAAGGGAGAATCTGCAGTTGGCAATTCATTTTGGTTGATGAATTTATTAACTAAGATTTGAACCTTTGTTAGTCTTACACACACACACACACACACACACACACACACACAATTAACATAGCGTAATTAAGTTTTATTCTATTATCCCATTTTAATCTGGCTATTTTAACTTTGTTTAAAAAACAAACAAAAAAAAAAAAATTATGAAATTTTTAACATTGTAAAATTCAATATTTTTTATAGCGTTAAAGATCGACATTATCTCCGAAACGTCTGTCTGTCTGTCTGTCCCTTTCACATTTTTGAATAAGAATGTTATATACTTGGGTTTTCCACTTCATCCTTAACTTGCGTTTCCTTAAGAATGAGCCTCTGAATGAAGGTTTTATAATATATATATATATATATATATATTTTATTTATTTATTTATTTATACGTGTATACACACGATCCTGCACTTATTTGTCTAAATCCGTATGAGACGGTGATTCTGAGAGGATTACAGGGCTCAGGCATCTATCATTCCTCGTTAGTACTCGCGTGAGTGATCAGATCTTCAGAATCATTTTTAAAAAAGAAAAATTCTCGCCTATTCTGAAAATTGTGAAGTTTACAACACACTTTCTTTCAGGTTTTTAAGAAAAAAATTTTTTTTTAGTTTTTGAATAAAAAAAAAAAGATTTTCTTTATAAATTGTATTATAAAGGCGCACGTCTTAAACCTCGATACAAAAATGATTTCTCAATTCTTGTCTGCTTTCAAGAGATTTTTTTTTTTTCTTTATTTTGGACTAGTTTCGACAGTTTTCCAATAAGGCTTTTTTTTTTTTTTTTTTTTTCCCAATTTCCATTTGGAAAAGATTTTCTTGTCGAAACGAACGAGATTATATATATTACTTTAAGCGAGTTTCGAACCCCTCTGCAGATCCCGCCTCATTTGCGGATTTGGTGAAGGAGGGAACTGCTGGCTGTCTGATCTCCTCCTGCCATCGTAGCTAGCCACGCATGGCTGGTCGGGGACTTTGCACAGGAATCTGTCTAGCTGGTTCTTGAAGTTATTCAGGTCGGTGTGCTGAGATTCCTTACTTCTCTCGGTAGGGCATTGAAAAGCTTTGGGCCTCGTATCTGAGGGTATTTTTCAATCCTCGCTTTCATGGCCTCCTGGCCCACCACAGCTGGGACAGTACAAAATCTGCCCTTCTCTCATTCCAGTTTGTTTTCCATATATATATATATATATATATATATATTATATATTTTCACTATATATATAATATATATATATATATACTATAATTTATACTATTATATATATATATGATACCGAAGACGGTATATGGTTTTGCTTCCGCCCGAATTGTTCATTCTGACAAAGGTCAAGCTTGTTGCTCTACCTTGGATCTACTGTACAGCTTAACGTGGAATCCGAACCACGACGAGTGGTCAGAAATTACAAAGTCCTTGCCTGGACTCGATCTCTCGACCTCCCGATCGGCAGCCCAGCGTCTTAACCACTAGGACACCCAGGGTACCAATTTAGCTACCAACCTACTTTTTTCTGAAAAGATGAAGCAGCTGGGTAAGCTTGGCGGCCGACTGCTTTCGCCAGAAATCGAACCCGTGGCCGGTCGGTTCGTAGTTAGCGATGCTAACCACTACACCACTGAGGCGTGTGTGTGTATATTATAATATATATATATATATATATAGATATATATATATATATATACATGCAGTACATATATACTTGTATATAATGTAATCGTATATATGTATATGTCCGGAAATAAATGCAGTATTAATTTAAACTTGTAGATATTCCGAGTTCTTGGTCTAGTTTGTGTAGAGCAAGTTTGATGCATTATAAATGTATTTGATTAAAACGAGTTCATTCGTGTTACCTTAGGGAGAACATACAAAGTTTCCGTGTATTTTCCTACTGATGAATAATGCACCCGCACTTTGTCTGCAAAACAGAATAACGAGACGAGCAAAGAAATAACTGCGCATTGCACTCAAAATAAAACCATCTGAATTTAGAACTTAAAACTTCTTATTGAAGGGTGCATTCTGGGGGAAGTTTTTCTTTCTTTTGGGTATCAAAGATTCTTGTTAGATGATATAATAACTTCATTTAATGATATGTAACTTCTTTAGATAGAAGAAATGGGATTCAAAACTTCTTTTTGCGAGTGATCTGAGACAAAAGCAGACAATATTTCTATGTAAAGAAGGTTGCCTGAAATCTTTTTGTCTGTGAATTACCCCGTAAATATGATAACTCCGTTTCTTTTCTTTTAGTGATGATGAACACGTAAAATATTTACTAGCTAAGACTTGTGGTTTGTTTACATTATAGACAACCGTTTTATAAGTCCGGATGCATGATTCATCAGGAGCAAAGTGCATCGTAAGTTCGGCTCTCATCTCTGAGACAACACAAATATATTTGAGGGGTTCCGCGTCTTAAGCTACGTAAGCGCCAAAATTAAAATTCGTCAGAAATCGCTTCCAAAGTTCAGCAATATTCTGGCAATAGTATCTCTGTTATTAATTGAGGTACAGTAGAACGTTCATTTTCGGCTAAATTAGAGTTCTAAGTATGCTAATGAAGATGTTGAGTTTTTGGAATAGATTTTCATATTTTATATATATTTTTTTAAAGTTTTTTTATTTTCTTATTATGCCGAACTTTGGTGAACTTTTGGCTGGCGATAGAAGTGAAAAAAGTAGTTTGTTTCATAAGGTTTTCAACCATACTTCTAGTGTTGTAAAGTCATCATTATAAATCAAACCACGCGATAGAGGAAGGGTGAAAATAGTGATATCCTTCAAAAACACGTTTTCACCTGTGGTGGCGCTTTGGTACCTTAAGACGCGCGACCCCTCATTTGTTGTAATTATATATATATATACACACACCTTAATCCCCGCAAGGGGGTTCTAAGCTCGTGCTCTTTGTACGTGCTTGTTGTTCCTAGAGGTTTCACGTGCGCCCTCCCGGCCCTAGCATCCAAGGATGATGGGGCTCGACCCTGCAGTCCTTGTCATCCTTGGTCTTTTTCCACTTCGATTGTCCCCTCCACCCTTTCTTTTTCCTCTGTCTTTCCTCTCACTTTTTCTTTGTTTTTCCGCCGAGATATGCCCTTTTAAATAGAGACGAATCGGTTCTTCCCGAACTTTAAAAAAAAATATATATATATACCTTAAGCTTGCTCTACACAAACTCGACTAAGAACTCTCAATTTCTAAATTATATAGGGTGTCCATAATTGATTACCCTGGTTAAAGCATGCTATAACTTTTAAATAAACATTCGTATTCAAACACCGTTTCAATCATAAGTAGATAAACATACAAAGTTTTGATACATAGTTAATGAACTTCCACATGTGCACCCCTAGTGGCACGTAAAATGTCTAAAAGGTATTCAGTTCTTGAACAATTTGTACCTTGTAGGCGTGTAACTTCAAACGTTTCTGTAACACCTTGTGCACCGTAGACTTCGGTATCTTTAGTTGGCATGAAGCTTGTCTCACCGATTTCCTTGGTGACTGTGTGAAAGCAGTTTGAATGTTTTCCACCGTCCCATCGGAAACTGATGGTCTACCACTGCTCTTTCCCTTTTCCACGTTTCCAGTTTCCAAGAATTTTTTCATCCACTACTTAACTTCACATCAGGTGGATTCTTTCCTTACTTTGTTCTGAACCTTCGCTGAACACTGACAGGAGATTTTGTTTCTGCAAGCCACACAACACATTGTGCCTTCTCTGTCACAGACGCCATCTTAACTGAACAACTACTACAGCGCTCCTAGCGGCGAATGCGGTAGACGAAACACCAGCACAGAAACTCTATGCGTGTACGAGATCACCTGTAAAAGAAAACGGATGTAAGATTCGTCATTAAAACACGAGAGCATACTGTTTTCAGGGTAAACATTTATGGACACCCTGTATATATTCTCACTTTACCTTCGTTAAATGCTTTTCGTCGATCAGCGAAGTTAAGCAACAATGGATCTGGAGAGTAGTTGGATGGGAGACCGTCCTTTGCGTGCAGATTATCCGCGTGGTTCGGATCTCATGTAAAGCTGTAAATCCCCTCCATCATACGAGGCCATTAGAATAGCACAGGCGTATCCCCCGGTTTCCCGATATCCCGTTTTCGCGCAGTAATCAATCAACACGCTGTATTCCGCATAGGTGTGACGCGCCCCCACACGGGCTTCAGATCAAAACCATTAAATTCGGTTCATTCGTTAACGAGTAATAACGTTCGCTAACTTTAATAAATGCGTTTATCTCAAAACTTGATTTTCGGGCGTACGCCCTTTCTATTCTATACGGTCAATAATGACCTTATTAGATGTTGGAATAGAGGTTGAGCAACCCCACCAAACCTAGCTTTTGATAGTTACATTAAACTTGTGTTCGAATATTACGTTCTTAATACGTTCTGAAGGATTTTAAACAACTTTATGAACGTTTTCTATGATCGTTTTTATGAAAACCTCCTTGTATAATTTCATAAACTCGGCTGTTAAGTATAATCCTCCCTTATAGCGACAGTCGTTGGATGAAATCATTAAAGGAAAAAGAACTTGACGTGTAACAGCCATTTTGCTCTCAAGGACGGTATTAACCTCGCTCAGAAAACCATAAGGGAAATTGTATTTTCTGCAAGCTTTGGCTTATATCCGCTTCCGGCTTTATATATTTTTATAAAATTATATCAGGTGGACCCCCAAAAAAATGCCTTGAGATTTGAACATCAATAACTTAAAAAATATGCAGTTCACACTTCCAAAATTTACATAACTTTTACCTCAATCTATTGATAAGCTATCATAAAAATTTCAGACCTCTACATAAAATACTTTTTTCACAGCTGAGGGAACAATGAGGTATGGTGAAAAAAACGAATATCAAACTGAAAAAATTTTATTATTCACATCTGCTTACAAACTAATCTTAACCTTTTCTTCCGCGACACGATACATTTTCTGATTTCTGTTAATGTTATTTTGTCCCAACATTCGAGTATTTTTTTCTTTAATTGCATTTCTGTAAACTTTTCTGTTTGGCCTTCACAAATCTTCTCTGCTAGAGTGTTCCCTATGTAATAAATCCATGGGATTGCAATCAGGTGATTGCCGGGGTCAGTTATTTTTCCAATGAAGTTGACTACTTTTTGTTGTAGATAACACTAGGCAACAAATTTCAACTTTTTTTTTGTTACAGACACGTGAACTACTGATTCCTACTAAAGCGCTGATGCTGATTTCAGATCTGATATCAAAATTTCTCTATCACGTCCAGATTTTGTGTAACCGAAAACCCCTATTTTTCATTTTTTCATTTTTTTTTCTCACCCGCTTCTATTACGAAAGCCGTCTAAGCTACTTTTCCGTGCCACGTTTTATGTTAAGCATACTTAAATAATTAGTGAAACAGGGATGTCTTTCCTCCTTTATTCTGGCTTAAGACAGACAGCGGAATTCCGCTGGCGGAGTTACCACCCCTGCGCCCAACCATCCACCCAAAGCGCGTTAGTATTTTGTTGTTACTACTGAAAGGCAAATTCCTGTTCTTAAGTGAAACTTTGGTGTGTCCTCTTCCTTTGTCGCTTGTAGGATGACGAGCTCTCCTTCTGCAGGAACCAACAATAATCTCCCATCATATTTGGGTTGAAATTACCTTGGTATCTGTTTTCCATAACTGAGATCTGTTGGTGGAAGCGCTCACATGCTCGTCACTTACAGCCCCAAGGTTGGCCGGGAAGAAGTCAAGATGAGAATGTAAAAAATGAATTTTCAAAGACATTCTGCATCCCATTATTTCATAAGATTTAAGCATGTTTTCTACGAGTTTACGGTGGTTTTCAGCTTTGTGGTTTCCAAGAAAATTTTTGACAACTTCAACGAAAGATGTCCATGCTCCTAGTTCATTCTCATTTAGGTTAGATGGAAACGATGAGTCGTGGATGACACTGCGGATCTGTGTCCAGTGAAACTCCAGCTTCTAGCTTAGCATCTGTCAATATTCCTTTGAATTTATCCTTTAATATTGGAAACCACTACCTTGATGATCCATACCCTTCACGAAATTTTTCATAAGGCCAAGTTTAATGTGAAGTGGTGGAAGATGTACTTTCTGAGGTCAATAAGTGCTGGGTGTTTCACATTGTATTTACCAACATGATGTTCAGTTCTAGATGGCCAATCATGTTTTTTGTAGTGGTTCTTGTCATCTCTGCTGTTCCATAGACACAAAAAGCACATATGCTTTGTGTAGCCCAACTGTAACCCAAGAAATAATGATACAACTTTAAGGTCGCCACAAATATTCCATGTGTGGTCCTTATATTTGATGAGTCTTAGCAGCAGTTTCATCGATTCTTAAGTCTCATTAAGGCCATGGCATGTGCTACAGGTATTGAAGGTTTTTCATTGCCGTTGTGCAGTAATACAGCTTTAAGGCTAGCTTTACTAGAGTCAATGAACAGTCTCCATTCTTTTGGATCATAGCGACAGCCAATCCCTTGCATCAGACCACTGATATCGTGGCAGAAACAAACGTTTTCTTCCTGTAAGTAAAATGATGAAAACTGCAAATGGCGATGGCGGAAATGGGAAACTTTGGTGTTTTGGTTGGAGAAGATTAAATTCTTGAAGTCTTGAACCAAGCAACTCTGCCTTTTCTTTTGGTAATTCCAAATCGCGCACTAAGTCATTTAACTCCGCTTGACTTAACAAATGTGGGGAAATATTTGCATCTGGAACATATATGCCATCTTTCCCTGTTTCTATATCACTAGCAGAATCTTCAGATGAACTGCTGTCTGTTATCGTTGCTGGTGGAACTGGTGGTGGATTTGTTTCATCATGTGGTACTGGTTTCATTGCTGATTCGCAGTTGGGTACGTGATCTTTGATTTGTTTTTCTTTGTGAAACCAGCAATCTTTGTCAAACAAAAATAACAATCATTGAAGTGATTTTTCGGCTCACGCCAAACCATGGGGACTGAGAACGGCATAGCTTTTCTTTTACCATTCATCCAAGCTATTAACATTGCATTGCACTGTGCACAGCAAATATGTGGTGCCCAGTCCCTCTGTTGGTCTCCTAACTTAGTCAAAATAACACTTGTAGGCAAGTTTAATCTTTGTTGTTATGTTTCTACGTTGTGGCTTAGGTGTATATTTGTCCACAGACAAAGCAGAAGTTGTCTGGGTGATTTACACAAGCACGTCTATTTGATGCCATTTTGAATTACCATACAATATCTGAAAAAACGTAGAAAGTAATTATTACGATGTGCAAAATAAAAAGAAATACACACCGTAGTACAAAACAAATGCTATAAAAACACACAAGTCACCACAACCTGTCACTTGCTCATCAGCAGAGAGCTTCAACAACCGTTCTGCTTGACTGTCACGTAGCGACTCGGGATAAATTTTATTTATCAAAATTGTTCGAATTTGTATATAGTTGGCAAAAAAAATTGCTTTAACCTTGAAAAGCAAGTTTCATATTACTGGCATTAAGCCGATTAAAACCAAATCTGGACGTGATAGAAAATTTTACTAAAAGTGATTTGCATTTTACACAAAATCTAGACGTGATAGAAAAAATCTAATTATAGATTTGAAATCAGCATACCAAAATTAGCTAGGAGCACCTATTTGGTCTTCTGTAACAAAATCTTTGTTGCCTAGTGTAATCCTGGGTGAACTTGCTAGTATGAGCTGTAGCACTACCTTGTTGGAGTATGAAATCGTTTCCATAATATAGACGCCGACAATCAGGCAAAAGATTCTCCTCCAAGAGATTTACATAGGTTTCTGAATTAATTTTTTATTTTCTGAAATGAAATGAATGTGTCTTTCCATTCCACAATACACCCACTAGTACCATGAATTTTTTGGAAAACCGACTTGGCTGGTGGTAAAATCTCGATAGAGGAATGTCTTTCTTACGCCGACCATAAACAACATCGTTCCGGGAGTTTCGAGCAATCTCGATAGTGAAATCTTTTTCATCTGTAAAAACTATTTTTTTTATCATCATTGGACGAAAATCTATCAAGCAATTTTCAACAATGAATTTTTCTTTTAGCTCTTACATTGCTGTCACATCTTGAAACACGGATCCTTTTAAATGCTTTAAGTTCTCTCGTTCTCTGCATTTTTTGTATGGAACTTCGACTGATACCTAAATTTCTTGCAATTTTCATCTGAGAGCAGTGTGACCCAGGTTGATCCTTTTGAGATAAGCTCATAATTTCGATCATTGCTATATTGTCTTGAGTGTAAACTGTTTTAGGCCGACCACTTCCACGCTTCCGTGCCGTCGAACCGGTTGCTTTAAGTTTTTTAATTATTCTATTCACAGACGTAACATTATAAGTTATTCCTGGAAATTCCCTCAAAATTCTTGCCCCAGTCCATCTTTTTACCAAAAAACACTTTTCAATCACCACTTTTTCACTGTTAGTTAGAACCATAATTTGAAGGGTAAGTTTAAAAAACAGTATTTAAGATGGGTGTAACCTATATCATCTGACGTTTTTCAGAGACTAACAGATTATCCACAGGCTAAGGAAACTACTACAAGTCTTAGTATAGTTGCCAGGTACACCTATACACATTTAGGATTTGATATTCGTTTTTTTTTCACCATACCTCATTGTTCCCTCAGCTGTGGAAAAAGTACTTTTATGTAGAGGTCTGAAATTTTTATGATGGCTTATCAATAGATTGAGGTAAACGTTATGTAAATTTTGGAAGTGTGAACTGCATATTTTTTAAGTTATTGATGTTCAAATATCAAGGCATTTTTTGGGGGCCACCTGATATATATTTCTAATTAATTTAGATTAAAATGTGGAAGATTTTTATCTTTTTACAGATTCAGTGATTGAATTGCTCTTTGCTCGAGCAAATGTTTTGCCATTTTACTGTACATATATTCACATATAAAGTGTGTGTGTAGGGGATGATTATGATTATCTGTGTTCGTTTATACAAGCTTAAATGTTCAGGGTAATCTGCACCAAACTTGGTATACACATTAAGGGAGAACCCGGGAAGGTTTTAATAACACACTCGCCCCTCCCATTAACTCTCTAGGAGTCTAGGTTGTGTTTTACGTAGATTTTGCTGCACAAGACGCAGCGGGCATTCTAGTAATATATATATATATATATATATAGTGTTAGTTAGTTAGTTAGTTAGTTAGTTACCCCTTTTTCTTTGAGGTATTCAATCTGACGTGAAGGCAGCAACTATTATATTTTAACCAAAACTTAAACCTCAACCCTAGATCCTGTCCCAAAGCTGGATCCTATCTGCTTTGCAGATAGCTGGTGAGGGAAGCTATATTTTTGGGACCTCTTTGCGAGTGACCCGTTGCCCACGTCGGGCTAACATCATGAAAAAGAAAAACTATAGTGTTTGTCACTTATCATTACTTACTCGGACTATAGTGGATTTAATTTTCCGAGAAGAGTTCCTTGTTCCGAGCACAGTCTGTGTGTATAAAATAAATAAAAAAATAAATAAAAATAAATAATTTTTTTTATTTATTTATATATAAATTTATTTATTTATTTATGTAAATAAATAAAATTTATATATATAAATAAATAAAAAAAATTATATATACAGGGCGTCCCAAAAAAATGTATACACACTTTAAATAATTATAAAGGCAGTGTTTATTAAAATACATTTCATTTTCAAAATGTAATAGAATCTACAGACATTATTTAATTGTTTTGTCAACGCCTGTTTTCAAACCGACGTCCGTTTCTGGTCCAGGCACTGCTGATAACGCGAAGCAATGGAATCGCAAACATCACGAAACATTTCGTTTGGTATTTGTGTGCATTCTCGTTCAATGGCTGCCCTCAATTCAGCGACTGTTGCAGGTTTTATAGCGTAGACTTTGTCTTTTAAGTATCCCCATAAAAAAAGTCTAGTGGTGTGAGGTCTGGTGAACGCGGAGGGTATTCTACGAAACCCCTTCGTCCAATCCACATCCACATCGTGCCAAGTACCACTCGCAATACTCCACTCTTCGGTCCGGATCATCATCTTCATTAATAGCATGGACTAATCTTGGAATGTAACTTTTCCATTGACAGCGCTTCAAAATGCGTTGGACAGACGATTCTGAAATTCCTACCTCACGACTCGCTTGCCGCACAGATTTTCTTGGACTTTGGTGATACGTTTCCAGTACTCTTGCTTTGTGGGGCTTGTCGATGTCCGTGGTCTTCCGGAACGCTTCTTGTGGACATTCTGAACAGTTCCATCGGCTTCAAACTTATCTCTAATTCGAGTGATGGTAAGTCGCGTTGGTGGATCTGTTTGAAACTCCCTCCTAAACTGTCTTTGCACTTCAACTGCGTTTTCACACTTCCAGTAGCATTTTAGAATGAATTTCCTTTGTTCAAAGCTTAGTCTGACTGCCATTATTAATTCTAATGGGTTTAACTTGGAAAGAAAGAAACATCAATTGAGCTATCAGCTGTTAAGTGTGTGTACATTTTTTTGGGACGCCCTGTATAAATAAATTTTTTTATTTATTTTTATATATAAATTTTTTTATTTATTTTTATATATTATAGCTGTGTGCGCGCGTGCGCGCAACACAAACTGACGAAAATAGCATAAAAATGGATACAGATTTGGATGCCCTTTCAAATATGATAACGCTGAGCAGTGTTGCTTTCAGTGGTAATGTGCCACATACGGAAGCTTGTTAGCGCGCTGATGATACCACTCTTTTTGGATACGTTTCTCTGCAGAGAAAATGTTTGAGTTAATTTCCTCGTCGCTCTAAAAGTCGGTTAAATTAGTATGATCCTACTTATTTAACCAAGTTTACAGAAAAATGTAGAGAAGCCATTAGTCGATTGACGAACTTTACTCGTAGTTAGATTATCCGTAATTCTTTTAGTGTTGAACTAATAATTTCATTAGTTAAATGGACTTGCAATATGAAACTAGTTAGTTGAACAGGATTCACAAAACTGGTGAAGAAAGTCGTTCAACTTTAATAATATCTGCCTAGTGCACTAGTAACTAAAATTTGCTAGTACACCATCTAATTACCCTATTTCGTAATGTAAAACACACACACACACACACACACACACACAACACACACTATATATATACTGTATATGTATATACACACACATATATATATATACATATATGTATGTATATATATGTGTGTATGTATATATATGTGTGTATGTATATATATATATATGTGTATGTATATATATATATATATAGTGGACCTAGTTTTAACGGTTTAAGGTGATAATGATTTAATTGTATGCAATGATTAATTGATGCAATGACTGATTGCTTATTAATGAAAGGCTGGGTTAATAATTTATGATGTAATACAGTATCACCGATTGGAATAATTGGTTATTTGATTAGGCCCACCATACTATTGGAAGTGACCGAAAAGGCAGCGAGGTCACCAGCTTGGTTTACACCCAAGCAAATTAATGTTAAGGTTATAAAAGACACCTTATATTGTTTTGTATTTTATTATGAAAATAAAGCCGTTATTTATTCACTGTGATATAACAAGAATTGACAGGAATTAATTGGTAGTTTTACGTTATGCTTATAACATAGACTTAGCTAATAAGATGAAATGTTAATAGCTTAATTGACACGTAATAAATAATGTACTCATTTATGGTATGTAAATAGCATGCGGCATGGAACATTGAATGGGCCTAGTAAATGATATAAAGAGTGCACGTGCGTTTGGTACATTGAATGGAACATGACACTGATTAAGTAGGCTAAATGATTGCATGGATGCACAAGGAATAATTGATGCGGCCTAATAATAATGGATTGAAATGCTTGACAAAATAACAAATATCATTTATATATAAGACCATTATGTGATGTTAAGTGATTACGTCAAGAGAATATTTAGTTAACACATAAATATATGAATTGAACATAATGACGGATGATACGCGGAATAACGGTATTGAAATGACACTTGAATTGGATGACAGGCCTACTGTGTTCTTTCACGAGAGTCAGTTGGAACGCTTGATTACACACCTTGGGAGTATAGCCTACCGTTCGGCGGTAGGCTAATGTAGGCTTCACAAGAGTACTTAGAATAGGAGGTACTTATCTTAGGACGATATAACCTTGTTGAAGGCGGGTTGAAGACGAACCATTTTACGCAGATTCGAGTTGTCGTTGTCCGTTAAGCCTCTTGAGATGATGGATGTAGGCTTCGTGGAGGCCTAAGGTGATGTTACTTCTCGAGGTGCAGGCTGGCCTTGTGATCTTGTAGGCGTAGGCCTGTGGTGCTAAATATATATCGAGGAATGTGGTGAAACTTGAAGGCCGACCCGGCAAACCGCAGGCCCGAAGTGATTCCGGTTGGGCTTCGAAGGATTGCTTCTGCCGGTGGTCTGCAGATCTTACTTGATGATAAATTGTAGGCCTTGAAGAAAGTGGGGGCCGGAAAGCGGTTGGTGGACGTGTTGCTCACGTTCGATGATGTGAGTACCAGTGAGTGAGAGTGAGAATGAAAGCAAGTGGAAGCTCGCTTTTATACGTAGTTCCTGTGACGTAGGACTTCCCGCCAATTCTTAAGACGCCTTGTGAGCGCGTCCTTTCGTTGATAAGGACTTACTTTCGCGCCTTTTGGTAAGAAACAGACTTTCCATTGTTTGTTTGCCCACGTGTGTTCCAAGATTGTTTGATGGTAGCGTGGAAGGAAAGTATTTCTGTCTTTGTTGGTCTATTTCTTGTCGATAGCGTGGAAGGAAAGTATTTGTCTATTTGTTGGTCTATTTCTTGTCGATCCGCTACATATATGTATATATGTATGTATGTGTATGTATATGTATGTATGTATATATGTATGTATGTATATATGTATATATATGTATGTATATATGTATATATATGTATGTATATATATGTATGTATGTATGTATGTATGTATATATGTATATATGTATGTATGTATGTATGTATGTATGTATATGTATGTATGTATGTATGTATATAATATATATGTATGTATGTATATATATATATGTATGTATATATATATATATATATATATATATATATATATATATATATATATATATCCCTTTGCTTTGTCCGGAGCTATAGGGCGCGTCCCTCTGTGGCGAATGTGGGAATACACCTTTCTTCGGTGTAAGGGCTTTCTCTGCCCTCGTGGACCATTGGGCCCGTTTGGGGACCCGGCTGATCTCCTGCTTCTTTTTCTTTCTTTCTCCTTTAACCCATTCTTTCTGGCTTCTCCCTGTTTTTTTTTGGCGTTGTTCTTTGGACCTTGATTTTGACCCTTTCCTTGGCCCTTGGGTGTGGGAGGTGGTTGCCCTGCACCCTTGTCGCTTTCCAACCAAACCCAAACCCTGTCCCTGCCACTTTTCACCGCGCGTTGGATGAGAGTGGCCGCCTTTCAGGCACAGGGACTGGGTGCGGGTGTATCTCCCCTGCGTGACATCCATCGGCGGTGGGACCAAGTGTGCCCACACTTCGCCTTTCCCTTGTTGGAGTCGGTGGTGGCTGGATGCGCGCGGGGGATGAAGTTCTTTTTTGTTTAGCTATGGACACTTCTCCCCCCCGGCTTACGACTACTCCTTCTCTCAACACTCGGGTGGTGGGCAACCAGGCCCTCGAGTCCTTTACCACTGGAAGACCGCAACCTAATGGGGTTGACCCCCCTGTGGAAGCGGAACGCTTGCACTCTCCTTTTCCGTTGCCGACCCCAGTCCGTCCCTCGACTACGCCCTTGGACCTACACTCTCTAGAGCAGGGGCCTCGCCCCAGCCCACTTCAGCCACCTTCGGGCAAGTCAAGTTCCACCGAGGACTTGCCCCCACAACCCGGCTTCTTGCTCTCCCCATATGCCCCCCTCACCCGCCCAGCCCACCTCCCCGCGGAGAGAGCCTCGCGGCGGACGGGGGAGCCGGCATTCACGGCCGTCCTACCGACCGTTGAATATTCCAGTACATTTCGACTCTACAGCCTCCCTCTCCCTTCCAAGTATCCACAAATTCCTGGTGATTCGGCCTACATCTGGGTCCCTCCCGAACAACTCTGAACGGACGTTCCAGGCGATCCGAACCCACAGCAACTCCAGCCGCTATGACGTACGCCCACAGAGGGATGGCTCCCTCCTCGTAAAATCACGCTCAGCCGCAGAGACGAAAGCCCTACTCTCCATCACTGAGGTCCTTGGATGCTCGGTGTCCGTTTCCCCACACCCTCGCCTGAACCAGAGTCAGGGCACTATTTACGCCACCCGCCTACTGTCGGTCGCAGTGAACGAGCTCCTGGAGGATCTCGCACCCCAAGGAGTTACTAAGATCTATCGTTTCACATCCCGACAGGGAGGCACCCCCTCCCCCACCCCACGTCTGCTCCTTACTTTTAACTCACTAATCCCCCCTGGCCGTATTGTATGGGGTATGGGAGACCGCGCCTCATGCGAGTTTTCTATCCGCCCATACGTCCCAGACCCGACCCGTTGCTTCAAATGCAATAAATTCGGACACGTCAGCTCCGCTTGTCGACAGCCGCATCCATTATGTGTTCACTGTGGACGACTCGCCCACCCTGACAGGTGCCCCAACACACCCAAATGCTCGAACTGTGAAGGCGCACATCCCTCTTCATCCCGAGAATGCCTTTTCTTCAGGTTCGAGAAGGAGGTCCGAGGCCTACAGGTGACGGACTTCCTTAGCCCCCGTGAGGCACGCGACAGGGTGCGGAGTCGGGAGGTGAGGCCGGGGGTGTCCTATGCCGCTGCTCTCGGCTCTATCATCTCGGCACGCCGCCCTGGCCTGCCGCCGAACCCCCCCCCCCAGCCACTGCTTCCTGTTCCCCACATAGCAAATCCTCGCAGGACCCGACGGTCCCCTGTCCCCCCACCGTTCCTCTTCTTCCCGCACCTCACCTGCCACGAATCCCCCAGGAGTCTGGGACCAGGGTTTCCAGGTCCCAGCCACCTCAAACCCTGCCTTCCCAGTACTCCCTGTACACGCCCGAACCTGCCGCCCGGAGCAAGCCGTCGAGGCGGAGACGCCGGAGCGTGTCACCAGACCCTCCGGCCTCCCAACGTCTCTCTCCCTCTTCCCCTAAGACCAAGAAGACGGCTCGGACCCTTACACCGCCCACCACGCCCACTATGTCCATCTCTCCCCATCGTAGAAGTCCCACCGTTCTACCCCCACAGACTCTGACAATAGTGGCCGAAATCCACGACCCGCCCTGTACGACGAGACCCAGCCCAGTGGATCCAGTGGATGCGGCTCTGGCGCAGCTGCACGGTGTGACCGAGGGAAGCTCGGCTGCGCCCACGCCCATGAGTCTCCTGGATCTGCCCTTGCCTCTGGTGCCATTTTCTCCACCCCTCCACGAGACCACTCTGGTTCACCTCCTTCCACCCCCATCGTACCTACCCCCCCAACATCCCCGACCCCCCCTTATCAGCTACCCTGAGTACGCCCTCCCTCCCACCCGCCCGGTCTTTTTGGTACCCCCTGTCACCACCTAGGGTCCGCCGTGAGACCCCGGACAGGCGGGGTAGCGCCCCTTTTGGGTTAACGTGCCCCCCCCTGGCCCGACCATAGAAGCCCGACAAGGCACTTCCCCCTCAGCCCACGATGTTCCTCTGCCTGCCGTGATCCACGCCTCCGGTCTCGCTCGGCCGACTCGACCCCGCAACCTCCGCAGGGTTCGACAGGCCGACCGATTCCTTCCCTGGTGAACGGTAGATAGCCAGCCATGCTCCCGACCCAGCCTTCAGTTTCGCGAACTCCAGATCCCCTTCACACTCCAACCTCCTAGCGCCTACACCTTTACCCATCCCCCTTCATCAACTAATGGATCCCCCGAAAACCACGATAGTCCACTGGAACTGTCGAGGAATCTTTGCAAACTATGAAGGCCTTAACTCCTTGATTGCCACTTCCCGTCCGGTGTGTGTCTGTCTCCAGGAGCTAATCCTGGGGACCAGGTCCATGCCCTGCCCCACTGGTTATTTCTGCGTCGCCACCCCGCCTCCTACCTGCACTCGAAGGGGAGCTGCCATCCTCGTCCACCACGCAGTCCCCTTCTACAATCTCTCCATCCGGTCCCCGCTACAGGTGACTGCCGTCCGGCTCTCCCTGGATAGACAGTACACCATTTGTTCAATCTACCTTCCCCCCCACGCTCAAGTCTCCCGCGACGACCTGGTGGAAGTCGTGGAACAACTCCCCAGGCCCTTCCTACTACTGGGCGATTTCAATAGTCGTCACCCCTTGTGGGGCGACACACACACCACCTATATGGCCCCAACCCTGATATCCGTCATGACCGAGCTCTCCTTCGAGTGCCTCAACGATGGCTCTCCTACATTCTACCATGCCACCACCTGCACTCCATCCTGTATAGACCTGTCCCTCGTATCAACTGATGCCCTCCTAGACTTCACGTGGCAAGTCCTCCGAGAGGACTATGGCAGTGACCATCTCCCCATTCTACTCACCCTCAATCGACCCGACCAGACCGTACGGGTACCGGTAAGGTGGGTTACCACCACGCGAATTGGGCCCGCTTCCGCGACAACACATATACCACCCTTACAACTGCCCACTTCCCATCCATCGACGGTGCGTCGCATACTTCGAGTCCGTCGTTCTAACGGCCGCAAGCACAAGCGTACCACAATCCTCCGCCTACCCCCGCGCCCGACGGGTTCCTTGGTGGACCCCGGAGTGCGCGGAGGCCGTGCGCGCCAAGAAGAAGGCAACTCGGCGCTTTTACCGGACGCGACTCCCCATCCATCGCACGGAATGCAGCGGGTCAGGGCCATCGCCCGCCGCACAATGAAGACAGCGCGCCGAGCCTCTTGGCGTGCCTTTGTGTCCGGCATTACCGTCCAACACACCTTCGGCTACCATCTGGAAGAAGGTGCGGGGCGTCGAGAGGCGACATGTCCCCTCCCGACCCCCGGTCCTCCGGACAAACGACGGACTCCTATGTGAGCCCAAGTCGGTGGCAGACCACCTTGCTTCTACCTTCGCCGCCGTTTCTTCCTCTGCAGCCAATCCCGTACCCGCCCCTGACGATAGCCCCTCCCCACCGTCCATAGACAGCACCTACAACCGATTGTTTACCATGCGTGAACTACAGACGGCACTGGCCTCTCGGACGATCCCCTTGCCCCCCGGACGGTATTCCGTACGGCATGATCCAACACCTCCACTCTACCTTACAAATTTTCCTGCTAGACTATACAATCGCATATGGATAGAGGGTGCCTTCCCCTTTAGGTGGAAGGAGGCCCACGTCATCCCTATCCCCAAGCCCGGCAAAGATTCCCTGGACCCCACAAACTACAGACCAATCGCCCTGACATGTTGTGCCTGCAAGATCCTCGAAAAAATGGTCGCTACGCGATTATCGTTCGTCCTTGAACGTACCAATTCCTTCCCGTCTACCCAGTCCGGCTTCAGACAATTCCGCTCCACCACTGATCCCCTCCTGCTTCTCAGCCGAGACATACAGGATGCCTTCGACAATAGACAGTTCGTACTGTCAGTTTTCTTCGACATCCAGAAGGCCTATGACACCACCCGTCGAGCAATGATCCTCGGTCAGCTCCGACATCTGGGCCTTGTCGGAGCCATGCCTACCTTCATCAGGGGCTTCCTTACTTCTCGGACCTTTAAAGTCCGGGTGGGCTCAGTCCTCTCTGACACCTTTGTGCAGGAGGACGGGGTCCCACAGGGAAGCATCCTCAGTGTTCTCTGCTTCTCTGTCGTGATGAACACGGTCTCACAATGCCTTCCACCCACAATCCGCTCTTCCATCTACGCGGATGACCTTGCAATCTACTTCGCAGGGCGAGAACCGTCTGTCGTTCAACGGCAAATGCAGCTCGCCATCTACCGGGTGGAGAGGTGGGCGACGTCGGTGGGTTTCCGCCTCTCCATCCCTAAGTCCAAGTGTATGGTCTTCAGTAGAAGAAGACCCACAACCCTTCCTCTACCCTCTGTTACATTATACGGCAGTCCTCTTGAGGTGGTACCCTCCACGCGTTTTCTGGGCATGACCCTAGACCGACGGCTCAATTGGGTTCCCCATCTCAAGCACCTAAAGCAATCCCTTCGACGCCCCCTCGCTCTCCTGGATCACCTCTCTCACACCACATGGGGTGCAGATCGACGCTCTCTTCTTCGCCTTTATACTTCCATAGTACAGTCGAAGCTGGACTATGGTAGCGCAGTTTATGGTTCAGCCTCCAACGCCCGCCTCCGTATCCTGGACCCGGTACTTAATAGAGGCCTCCGCCTCGCCACCGGTGCTTTCCGCTCCTCCCCAGCCTCCAGCCTCATGTGGAATGTGATCATCTCCCTCTCGCCCTCCGACGGGGTCTACTCCTCATGCGGACATACCTCCGTGCACAGAGGCTACCTTCTTCGCTTCTGGGCACGGCGGTTTTAGAACTACCACCTCAGGGACGGAGCTGGCACTTCACTGAAGCGGTCCGCTCTTTCCTTGATCTTTTCAACATGCCCGCCCCCTCAGTTATCCCCATTTCATTCAGCATCTACCCCCCCTGGATCCTAACCCCTATCAAGTTCTGCAAAGATCTGTGTTCCCTACCGAAGACTACCACGAGCGCCATGATATACAGGTCACTTTTCCGCGAACACGCAACCCAACACCCGGACGCAATCGCCATTTACACGGATGGTTCCCGCTCGGAAGCTGGTGTGGCCTCCTCAGCGGTGATTCTGTCCCAGCCGCTCTCCCGGAGCGTCGGCCTGCCCCGCGAGGCCTCCGTTTTTTCGGCGGAACTTTTCGCCATAACGGAGGCCCTCGATATTGTGCGCACCCACTCTGCCAGCTCTTTTGTCATTTATTCGGATTCCCAAAGTGCACTTCTCTCCCTAGAAAGATTTAACTCCCCTCACCCGCTCGTCTGTACCATCCAGCAGACCTTCCACTTTTAACGATCTTCCAACATAAGACAATCGCATTCTGTTGGGTCCCGGCTCATGTCGGCATCCAGGGTAACGAGGCGGCGGACCGCACAGCGAAGACGGCCTGCTTGCTGCCGGCCTCCTCCCGACCCCTCCCCTTCTCCGACTTCTTCCCGGCTTTCCGCTCCCACTTCCGCTCCATATGGCAGCGGGAATGGGACCAGGCCACACAAAATAAACTCCACACGATCAAACCGCAATAGGACACTGGGCTTCTTCATTCCACCGGTCCCGCCATAAAGAAGTAATCCTAGCCCGTCTCCGCATAGGTCACACCCGCATCACCCACGGACACCTTATGGCGAAATCGCCAGCCCCGCTTTGCTCTACCTGCCATACCCCTATCACTGTCTTACACCTTCTGGTGGAATGCTCAAAGTTGGCCGCTCTCCGTCGCAGGTGTTTCCCTCTCTCGGCCGAAAACCCCATACCCAACTGCCTACGATCTATACTCGCCGACGGCCCCCACTTTTCAGCGGAAGCCGTTCTCCTCTTCCTTACTCACTCCCATCTGCTCCATCGTATCTGAAACCGTACCCCTCCTACCCATTATCCATCGACTGACCCTTACTCATTCCCCTAGTCTACCGCCCCAGCACAGTGACATCACCCACTCACTGCCTCGCCGAGATATGTACCGTCTTTTAGGTACGAATCGGCGGTAAATCTGAAAAGAAAAAAAAAAAAAAAAAAATGTATGTATATATATTATGTATATGTATGTATGTATATATATGTATGTATGTATATATGTATGTGTATATATATGTATATATATGTATGTATGTATGTATATATATGTATGTATATATATATATATATATGTATATATATGTATATGTATGTATGTATATATGTATGTGTGTGTGTGTGTGTATATATATTATAATATATATATATATATATATATGTAACTATTTTAGTTACCATTCTATTATAAAAAATATAAAGTAAAAACTTAACCAAATAACAATTTAATATGTTAATGCAAGATAATTTATCAGTTATTATATTTAACATAATAATTCCTGCATTTCTTATTAAAGTTTTTAAATAAATTTACAACTCTGATGGGTTTTGTACCCGTTAAAATAACTCGTTGATTCTGGTAGTAAAAACAAACTTTTTGTTAATGAGTAACTGTGTAAATGTTTTTTGTACCATATTTACACACGTTTAAAATCATTACCATACTTATCTTAGATAATTAATTGGCGTAATTCCTCGTCTCATATTTATCATTTGTATTAAACTCGGCCCAAAATCTCTCTATCACAACCTGAATATGAAACTAAGTCACTATACTGTATCATGATAAAATATGCAATTATCCGTATGATCCATTTCGCTTTTCAAAATTTAGTTTACCTATTAATTAACCACAAAATGGAACTAGGTAACTGGTTTACAAGTACATAGAATGAGCAATTACTTAATTTTCTGGAAATATGTCAAATTACTAAGTCCATTTATTTTCCATCCCCAAATGAGGGGATCGTCCCAAGACTAGCTGCAAATTAACTATTACGGGTTTAATGACTAGTTACAATTCTTTTAGGTCAAATAATTCACGAGCTTTTTGAAACCGGATCCGTTTGTTGACCTAGTTAATGTAGACTTGTGATTAAAAAAAAATTGTTCAGGGCGTATGGTGAATGGGCGTTTTATAACTCTGAACCTTCCTTTCTTCCTCCCTCCTTCTTGAACTATAATTTATATTGTCAAAACTTTGATTGATAATTTATATATACTAGCAAAAGTGGGCCCTACGGCACCTGCGGTGCTGTGGTCTTTGTCCTTAGTAATTGGGGGGTCTGGGGACCCCCCAATTACTGGGGAGTCAATTATTCAGTCAATAAAACTATAGAAAAGAAGGTAGCCATGAAAATCTTAATCTTCATAAGTCTTCATACAATGGGTTCGCATGTGAAGCTTAAGATTTCCATTGCTGCGTTCTTTTCTATAGTTTTATTGACCGAATAATTGAACCCTCAGGACGGACGGACAGGACTACCTTTTTATATATAGTATATATATATATAAATATATAATTCCTTTGCGTGCCTTTAACGATTTTCTACGGGCTTTATTAAATTCACTTGCTGTGATATCGTAGCGTTTATCTCTTTACACGCAGCATTTACTCTGAATTATTATTATTATCATTATCATAATCATTATCATTTCAATGTAATTATCTATAAAATGAATTATATTTTCATGGAAATAAATAAAAACGGTTTTTTCCTTTCAAAATTTGATATATGATAATGACCCGGAACTTGAAATTTATTATCAGCCAAAAATCCGCTCAACCAAAATAAAACCAACCAACCGATTAATCAATCGTAATCAACCATAAAACGAGACAACCGTCATTTCGAAGACCCGGATGAAGACACAAATTAGGCGGTTTAAAAAAAATATATATAATTTTTTACATTTTATAGATACAGAATTCAGTTAAAAAAAAAACTTAGAAAACGTGTGTGCGCGCGCGCGCGCTAATCCCCATGGCGTCCAAAACATGTGAATTATTGAAATAGTTAAATTTCATTCAAACAATTGCCGACCCCCCCCCCCCCCCCCACACACACACACACAGAGTTCTTGTCTCTAAAATTATTTAATTTTTCCCTCAAATGCAATGTATAAATTACTTTAGTTTACCTACCTCTATACTCTACATACGCAATAAATGAAACCCACGCTGAAACACGACATTGCTCCCGCATTGACGCGAAATACATACGGTTAGAATTTGCATTATCACTGAAAATTTATGTATACACGCGTCTCTCCATGACACTGAACACAAAGACATTTCGCTTTTCTGCATTGCCCCTCTGGATAAAGTTTACCCACTGGTGTAAAAACATCAACTCACCCCAGACCCCACCAAAAAAAAGATTGAGAGAGAATAACGTCCGCAATAATAGTCCCACGGGACAGGTTTCAGAGATGTTGACGTTTCTCGTCGACAGTTTTACAGTGCAAGGTCGACAATGACAAAGTGTAGTAATCGTCGCTACACCTGAATAAATAATTTGACAAAGTTATTGTTTACAAGTTGGATAGAAAACTAGCGCCGGTGGACCAATGTTCAACATACGGTAGTTTTCCTATACCGCGATCTGGATGATGATTGGTTACTAACAATCTAGGTCCTACGAATTAGCTACGTTCGTCTAGCTTGAGCGTTGCGCCAATTTCCGTTTCTCCTCTCTCATTATTATATCAAAACTTTCGTATGGGTTAATAATATACACCTACATATATACACACACAGGGTGTTTCAGGTCGACCCTAGAAATACCAAATAAACTACAAATTCCGCCAATTTCCATATTTCTGGGGTCGACCTAAAACACCGTGTGTATATATATATAGTATGCGCCTCGGTGGTGTAGTGGTTAGCGTCGCTGACTACGAATCCATCGGCCTCGGGTTTGAGACCCAACGGCAGCCGGCGCGCAGCAAAACCCAGCTGCTCATCCTTCCACACAAAGAAAAGTGGTTGGTAGATAAATGGGTACCCTAGGTGGCCTAGTGGTTAAGACGCTGGGCTGCTGATGGGGCCTGGTTCAGATTCCACGTTAAACTGTAGGTCTAAGGTGGAGTGAAAAGCTTGACCTTCGTCAGAATGAACAATTCGGGCGGAAGCTAACCAAAGGTGTGTATATATATGAGAGAGAGGATCGGGAAATTGGTGATGCACAGGCACCAACATTTTCGAAAATTTACTCTATACAGATTTTAGTAAAGTATAGATGTTTTTTGACATGTTTAAGCTTGTCAAGACTTTATTTACACTATTTTTCTTATTTTGTCCACAGCTGCTTTAACCTGTCCAACAAAACTGACAAGTTAGAAGATTGTTTATTTGACAATTTTTTTAGGATTATCTAACAAGCTTTAATTTTCACACATATATATATATATATATATATATATAGCGCAAGTCCTTTCATCTGTACCAGCTAAAAAACGGCCTTACATCTGATCAACTTGACATTTTATGAACTTAACCTAACGTATCTTAAGTTAGTTCTATAGAATGTCGGTTTTGTCTTGTCAACGAAATGGGTAGAGGTCTGCTAAAAAAAAATATCGTGAAAGATGCAGAAACGCAGCAGTTTCTAAGATACAAATTGATGTACCAATCCCATCTCCCTTAGTTACCATGGAAACCATTTTCTTATATTTTTAAAGAAAAAATATACATGCAGTATTCCAATTATTTTTAAGTTTAAGTTCAAGAGCAATTGATGGTTATAATAATAATAATAATGTGAATTCTTTCTTAGAATACAATTCGAAACAAATAGTTTCCTTCAAAATGCATATATTGATTTCCATGGTAACCGGGCGTCATAGTTAGACTTAAAATCTTTGAAATTGCTCTCTGTTTTTCATATATGAAATTTTATATGGGTATGCGGAGTACAGAACTTACTATACCGTGGTGTGTGTGTGTGTGTGTGTGTGTATATCAGACAAGTTGGAAAGCGGAGCGATATTTAAATATATTTGTATACCTCTCATCAAAACATTCCGTTTTCTTTTGGAAGTAGCACAAAAGTATTAATGATGATTTGCGAATGTTTGAATATTTTGTTAAAATTCTCTTGAGAATTCTAAAATTCTTGCTGCTCATTTTTTTTTTTTGTGTTCAGTGGGACTTGCTCGTGCACTCTCTCTCTCAACCCTTCTAGACGCTTGATTATCCGCGCCTCACTTGGGCGTAGCACAAAGCATTTTTAACATTTATCATGAGGTTGGCCATCCGTTTTAGTTGGAGTGTAAAACCATGAATTACCACATTTCGGTGCAAACATTTAACCAAATCACTAATGAATGTGAATTGAATTATACATTTGAATGCGACTAAAAGGTACGCACAGTGTATAATCAATAACCTAATATAAAGTTGGTGTAGAGGAAGAAAGCAGACATTCACAATGGCGATCTGAATAATGCTAATTCGCATAAAGTCCTCGGCAGAAAATCTAAGCATGTCTACAATACGTTTGAAGTATTAACATGCATAAGGTCGAAACAATTTGACCTTATGCATTTTAAGTTAGTTTAAACTAAGTCGGGTTGGGTTTATTTCACTATGCCCCGTTAGGTTAGATGAGGTTAATAATTTGCACTTAAAATTTTAAATGTGTATAGAGGTTAGTCACACCCAGTTAGAATATTGAACAATTTTCATTTCTATTTAAATGGTGAACGTAGTCAAATGTGAACATTATGAAATTCGACTTTATTCACGTAATCCTTGTTAAGACTCTCTTTGAACCTTTCTGTGGCCTCTTCTGATTTTCGTTTCTATTTCCCAAAATGACGAACAAACTAATTTTTCGTTATATTAACGTAATTTAAGTTACGTAAAGTTAAAGTTCAAACGTTAATCTGTTTTAAGTACGATTCCGATGAGCTTCAACAAATGGCGCGACGGAGCTCAGGCCTACAGTAGTCAGGGGCCATTACTCGACTCTCCCTTTACTTCTCCCCCAACCACTACCGTTGAACGAGAAAGAGACGCCTCTTAATTGAAGTGAGGAGAAAGAGAGATTAACCCAGACAATTCAACGAGACTTTCCAAAAATCTCCATCCTGCGCTTGCTGGCGCACTCGAAGGCATTTATTAAGTGAATAACAAATGTCCCCAAGTAGTTCCTTATCGTAATAGCGCTATCGCAATGGCATCATTAAGATAGTGACCGAGTTGTGAACACGAGTAAGAATCATTTGTGAAGATAGCACTTGCTCAGTGCCACCATAGGCAGGGTGGAAATTTTGAGCTTTCTCTAAGTCATCGATTACAGGTTAGATATTCACTATCTTGAATACACGTAAGATAGTGAATAGTGTCATTTCACTAATCAACAGGGCCATTCATGGCAAATAACTCTTTAAACTAAAGTTTGTGGAGTAGGCTCTCGCATATATATAATGTTTAAAAACTAAGGTTATGCAATTTTATCCTAAAAGCTAAAATCAGCCGGTTGATATTAGGTTTAAAATGAAAGGTGAAGTAATTGAGGAAGTATAGTGCGTTCAAAAAGTGTCTCCGCAGTCAACCAACACTTAAAAAAAAAAGTGTTTGACAACAAGTGTAGACGAGTTGCTCTGTGCCTGCAAAATGGTGGAAAACACTTTGAACACATGGTGTAAAATCAAAAGGTTATGTAATAAAATCACTAAATCATGGTTCAATGAAAACATTGTAGTTTTTCAATTTCCTATGCGTTTAACATATACATTGCATTCGAAAAGTCTCTCCTCAGTGCTAAGAGTTTAAGTATTTGGGTCAAACTATTACAAGCTCCTTGAGTGATGACTCGTATATAAGAAAATCTCGAAGCCTTTGTGCTAAAGCGAATATGACAACAGTATAAGGAACTTTCGTTTCTGTACAAGTGAAGCTAAAGACGCACTCTTTCGTACTTTCTGCAGTAATATATATGGATAGCAACTCTGGGTGAATTATAAAAAAAAGGTTCTGGCAGAACTTCAAATTTGCTGTACAACAGGTCTTTTAGACTCTTACATAAATTACCCCCGAGATGCTCAGCTTCGCAAATGTTTGCTACCCGCAATGTCCCGAGCTTCCCGGAGGTAACAAGACGTGCTCAATACAGTCTAATGCAGAGAGTTAAAAAATCAACCAACCCGATTATCCAAGCTATCCATGAGTCCTGCCGTTTATCTTCTAAGCCAGGAGTTCCTAACCTTTTTGGCACTGTGCCCCCCTTTGGTCAACCTTGTATCCATGGCGCCCCCCATACCCAAAGGGCGAAAATTTTCATCAGTTCCATATGGACGTCTAGAATCCAGATAATTATAGGATTAATAATAATAAACATCAAAGCTCATGTGTTTATGAGATGACGGATGTCAAGTTTTCCCTAACGAAGTAAATTACCCATATATATTTTTCGGAATATATATTTGAATGGCATTTGTTGACCGTTGACCACCTCACGCCCACCCATACTAGGAATTCCCCCCCCCCCCCCCCCCCCAGGTTGGGAACTGCTGCTCTAAGCTATGGACTTCTTGGTACGAAAACGTCTGTGTGTAGCTTCACTTAACCTCGACATTACTGTATTATTTCTAATCAATTATATATATTTCTATCCTTATTATGTGAACCGTCATTGTATTAACATTTGTCATATGGACTATAGTCTACCAATAAACCTTTTCTTTCTCATATATTATTCATTTATTAGCCATTAGAAATAAAATTATTGTTACCATTTCAACAGCTAAAACATTTTTAGAATTGTAATTTAGGTAAAGATTCGTTAGTGCACATTGACAGAACTCTATATTGAATTTTATACAGGGAGATAGAGCAAAAAAAAATAAGAATACTTTACAAGTTTACTCTATAGCGTTTTCCTCCCAAATTTATATTTTTTGAGTTATTTGCTTTTAAAAATTTGCTATAATCATTATCTCCATATTTACATTAATAAAATAATAAATAAAATTTCTTAATTTTAAATTTGTTTACAATTTGGTTTAGGTTTTGAAGTGCCGTAATAATTGAACGCCCGGTTGGGTCAACTGTACGCCATTGACGATTGGTTAGGTTAAGTCGTTATATTTTCGTTTAAACTAACGAAAATATCACGACTTAAACCTAACCATCGTCAAGGGTGTACAGTTGACCTAACCGGGCAGTTAATTAACTTAACCGGGCATTCAATTATTACGGCACTTCAAAACCTAAAACAAATTAAAAAAATTTATTTTGATTATAGCAAATTTTGAAAAGCAAATAACTCAAAAAATATAAATTTGGGAGGAAAACGCTATAGAGTAAAGTATTCTTATTTTTTTTTTATCTATCTCCCTGTCTAAAAATCAATATAGAATTCTGTCTGTGTGCACTAAGGATAATCTTAAAAAAAAATTAAATAGCATTTATTTTTAAAACATTATTTACCTGTCTGATAAATTGGTTATCGGGCAAAGAGAACAGTTTAATGTTTAGTTAAAGTGTTAAGTTAATACTTTAGCGCACGGGACTTGCCCTTCCTACCCCTTTACTACACCCTATGAGACTGAATTTTGCTCTATGTACGGCATTGTACAATTTTAGATGGCAAATCGAATGTTGTGACATATACTGATGCAAAAATAATTTTTAACCAGTTTTTCATCGCAATATGCGTTATCCGTGCGCTAAAATGTTAAATTAAGGACCGAGTAATTATACAGGTATGTTGGTGTTGAAAAAATGTTGGTGTTGAAAAAATGTTGGTGTTGAAAAAATGTTGGTGTTGAAAAAATGTTGGTGTTCCCTTAAATTGCACGTAGATTACCCATTTTTATATGCGAAGAGGGGGGGGGGTGTACGCGCGCGCGCGCGTTATACAAGTTAAGATGGAGCAAAAAGCTTGATCTTCGTCAGAATGAACAATTCAGGCGGGAGAAAAAAACCAAAAAAAAAACCCCAAGGTTACGAACGTATATATATACATATACAGTATATGTTGAATAAAATATAAGTAAACCAAAATATCATAATTGAGGCTTTTGAATTCTGAAATTCTACATATATAATTTATGATTCGGTTTTATTATAATTTTCATTTTTAAAACAGAATTTCGCAGCTAATCTCTAATTTCCTTTGCCCGAAATAATATTTTGTAAATAAAATTATCTTTACAAAGAAAACTAAAAAATATTTCTTTTAAAAAAATAAGTAAATAAAAATAACGCCATTTTTATTTTTAAAAATAATATTAAAAGGCACGATTCTGTTTCGACTCGAGGTAGAAAGAATTACAGAGTCCCAAGCTGGGTTTCACACAATGCAATCATATCAATCATACAATCTGGCAAATTGCAATTTTAAATGAAATATGCACTGAAAATAAAAGCACTTCTAGAATTTTATAGACGCTCGGTGTATATATTATACACACGAGGTATGATCAAAAAGTTTGGTAAATAGTCCCGCAACTAATGAACGCGTGTCACTAGGTGATGTCTGTTGTATGGCTGATGACGTCACCTTGGCCACTTGCCAGATGCCAACAAACACCATTCAACTACGCACCAGTGCGCCGTGTCATTGCTTTGTGTGAGGGCGTTTTTGTGGCGTCTGGCGATTTTGCACAAAATGTCGAAATTTGAGCAACGTGCAAAATATCAAATTTTGTTTTAAACTTGGTAAGACGGCTACAGAAACGCACGGAATGCTTGCAGCTGTCTACGGAGATGAAGTTGTTACAAACAAGACTAAGTGGTTTGGAAGGTTTCGAGAAGGAAATGAGTCTTTGGAAGATGATGAAAAAAGTGGTCATCCGTCCGTCTTGTTTGTAACATCTCCGTAGACAGTTGCAAGCATTCCATGCGTTTCTGTAGCAGTCTTACAAAGTTTAAAACAAAATTTGATGTTTGCACGTTGCTCAAATTTCGACATTTTCTGCAAAATCACCAGACGCCACAAAAACGCCCTCACACAAAGCAATGACACGGCGCACTGGTGCGTAGTTGAATGGTGTTCGTTGGCATCTGGCATCTGGAAAGTGGCCAAGTTGACGTCATCAGCCATACACACTGACATCACCTAGTGACACGCGTTCATTAGTTGCGGGACTATTTACCGAACTTTTTGATCACACCTCGTGTGTATATATATATATATATATATATATATATATATATATATATATATATATATGGGATGAATTTCACACTTAAGCATGTGAAATGGGTTTGTATCATTTATTTATTTATGAATTAATGCTTAAACCATTTGTAATTATAGCTTAAGTGGAAGTGAAAATATGTATTATGCACACGCGCACACACTTAACTCTTTCAGGCACAGTGGTGGTGATTTAAGAATACCACCACCTTTTCGGTCCTAATTAACTTCATCCTAAAACCATCATATTATACTCCTTTTCCGTCCGTTAAATTGTAACAAGATTATCGCATGAAAGAATAAAAATAAAATAAATAAATAAATATAATAAATAAAATTAAAATAATAATAAAAAATGGAAAATAATAAAATAACAATAAAAATTTTTGCGTGTGTGCCGAAAAGTGTTAATGGACTACTTCACTATTTTCAGGTGATATAACGGGACCATTACCTTTAAATGCAACGTTGTAAACTAAAACTTAGTAAATAAACCCTAAGAGATGTTTGAAATTGGTCAAGTTGACTAATTTTGTTAAATCATCAGAAGCTTTAATTTTTTTCTGTTAAACCCCTTACGGACGACTGGGTCGAATTTGTAACGCTTCAAAGAATTCCGACGTTAAATGGTTAATTAACAGCGAACGACATCAAATTTCTAACTCCTCTTTATGCGTTAAGTTAAATTAGGTTCAGTTAGCATTAGGTTAGATTAGGTGAAGTTAGTTTATCTCTGTTACAGTGTCTCCGAGAAACTGATAGAATGAGAAAACGGACATACAAGATAGACAAAAATAAAACAAAAAAACAGTTATTTTGAAGACCATCATATGTCGATATTTTTATGATGACAAAAATAAGCAAAGCTCGAGTTTAAAGTCTCTCTCTCACTCAATTTGAAATTTTATTACGAAATATTCGAGACTCGATCTAAACACATTTTTTAAATGCAATAAATCCTCTCCCGTTGCATGATTGAACGTGAGGAGCGAGTAAATAAGAATGACAACACACACACACACACACACACACACACACACCTTTTTCGGGGTACTACTACAGCATGCGGTCTACAACATATTTACAAATTCAATTACATTAAAACAAAAAATTTAAAGGACAAATAAAACAAACAATTCATTCTATGGGATATAATGCCCGGTTAGGTCAACTGTATGCCCTTAACGATTGGTTAGGTTAAGTTGTGGTATTTTCGTTAAAACTAACGAAAATATCACAACTTAAGCAATTGTCAAGGGCATACAGTTGACCTAACCGAGCATTATATTCCATAGAATGAATTGTTTGTTTTATTTGTCCTTTAAATTTTTTGTTTTAATGTAATTGAACTAATATTTGTCTATGATTCCCCCTTTTATAGTCCGTCTTCACCTCACATTCGCCCCCAAAGATAAATTCAAGTCAGGTCAGGGCAGCACAAATTCTTTTGTAGACTAAAGATATCTTTGTAGACTGCACGCTATAGCAGCACCGTTTTTTCTTATTACTGGCTTTATTATGGGAGACATTTTGTTTCCTTCTGCCAATATTCTTTCCACTTTCATATATACAGGGTGTCCCATAAGTACGGTCTCATGGGAAAATTTATTTTAAGTTAAATTTACAAAAGTAATACATTATAACTAAGAATGTTCAAATTGATGTCATGTTTTGGGACCTTTTCTTGTTGCAGGTAGAATAAGACGCAATGGTTAATATGGGAGCGAGTTACATTCCTAAGGAAAAAGTGGAGGCGGAGGCCTTTTCCTCATGAGCGTAACTCGCTCCCATATTAACCATTGCGTCTTATTCTACTTGCGACAAAAAACAGTCCTAAAACAAGACATCAATTTGAACATTTTAGTTCTAATGTATTACTTTTAACAAATTTAACAAGTCCAGTTTCATAGTAAAATTTATTTTATGGGACACCCTGTATATAGAAGGAATATCAAATATGGTTATCATTCATATAAAATAACTCCTTACATAAACGCTACAACTATTTTCATGAAATTGTTTGCTGTTGACTCTTATTCCACAAAATCCTCTAATGATTCAATGTTTGTTGAATTTGTTGTATAATCAACAAACCCGTTAAAAGTGTCACTTCGGCGATAATGACTTTGGCGAATACGTGCGCGCACGCACACTTTCATATATATAATATATATATATATATATATATATATATATATACTATTATATAGTATATACACACACATTTTAACTGCAAACACGCAGTATAATTAACGTAAAGAACGACGCTTGTATAGGAGAATATTCCGCGCAAGATGAGGAGGGAGAACGAAACAAATGAAAAAAATGAGGTAACCACCCGGGAATCGAACCCGGGATCTTCCGATTGCCGGTCAGATTCAGATATGATAACCATGAAAGAGTTATCAGCAACCTTGAAACCATCCCAACGTGATGTCATGAAGGGTATCTTAATTGTTAGACATTGAAGAATGGAAGCATTGCCATTCTTTCCATGCAGTTATCATCTCCATACTGATGATAAATCAATTCTGAACTGTCACACTTTGACATCTAATTACTCTCTGCTCGTTCGGGTTTCTGCGTTAAAAAAAGGACAATAAATGATGGATTTCTGTATACGCGGGGAGAGAGAGAGAGAGAGATGAGAGAGAGAGAGAGAGAGAGAGAGAGAGAGAGAGAGTTACAAGGACAAGAGGAAGCCTGAAAGACCTTTCGGTCCACTCTGGGAGGTTCCTGTTATAAAACAAGTTTATTTTTCTTTCAACTATCCTAGCAGTAGTAGAAAACTGGATAGAAAAGTAGAAGGCTCTCTCCCCACCCTCCCTGCCAGAGGCAGGTACGGAAAAAGGTTGAAGAAAATACCTTGACCCTGGAAAAGTAGCCAAGGAAATTTTACAGGAAAGTGGAGAATATATAAATAGCTCTATATTTAGCTTGCTCACAGAGACACCGTGCAAGCGAACTCCGGCAGAGTTTTCTCATGTTTTAATCTTAAACTATGAGAGTATTCAGTACTTTGTCTAGCCTATTTTTAAACACATTTACACTGACTAGAAACAACCTCTGAGGGAAGTTGGTTCCAGATATTAACTATTTTATAGGAAAAGAAATTTCCGCAGACAGAGGTCCTAAATGTCTTTAGTTCCAGTTTAAACCCATTATTTCTTGTCGGATTGGCATTAAGTGAGAATAAGTTTCTGTAATCTACCCTGTCTATTCCTTTGAGCATCTTGAAGGAGAGGAGAGAGAGAGAGAGAGAGAGAGAGAGAGACGAACGAGATGTGACACTGGTTTTGGCATTGTTGGGAAATCAATATCGGTAAAAGGAAATACTTTTCATGGCAGTACTGAAGTGTAAAAAAAAAAAAAAAAAAAATTAAAACTTGTACTGTAAATATCAAAGTTGTTAAGGTTTCTCGTGAAAAAGAAATTAAAGTTGATCCAAAAAGTCCTATTGTAAAATACCATTTCCTTCTCATATACAGTATATTGGTAAGAAACTTGCCGTTTTACACCACTATTTTTTTTTAACCAGTTGAACAGTTTCGGAAAAAAGTTCGCCTAGAAAATCATTAAAAAATTATTAATTGGTAATATTCTAATTTTCTTTGGATATTTCATATTTTGGGATGACTAATAAAATTTTAAAAACCAAACCAGTATACTTCTTTTTAGAACTTCTTTAGGAGGACTTCTTTCGAAACTACAGAAGATGGTCCCCTAAAACAGAGTTAGAATAAGTTATAAAGTAACTCAAAAGAGAAGTAAGTTAATTTACTATAATTTTTGAATCCCTATTAAATTTGACCTTGTGTGCAAGAGAGGTCACATTCATTAAGTTTAACCTTCTGCATAAAAGGAAGGTCACATTTAGAGCGTCCTTATATGATGGAATAAGTTCTCTTGGAAGATGAGGTTGCCTTATACTGTAGAGGCAATCTAATTTCAGCCCCAGATCAATTTCACCTTTGGCAAATATATTTACGTTATGTATATATATGTATATATATATATATATAAATATATGTAGTGTGTATATACACTGTACATGTATATATGTACAGTGTGTATATACACTGTACATGTATATATGTAGTGTGTGTGTGTATATATATATTTTTTTTTGCAAATTAGAACAATGTAAACAAAATATATAGTATTTCACAGACAAACTAATGCTCTGTAGTTGTTCTGAATCATGCTGTAGCCTACGTCTAAAAATGTCCCCCACCCCATCCCCCAGCTCTGTATGTACTCGAAAATAAATTTTAATCTTTTAACCGAACTTATGTCAAATAAACTCTAAATCATTAAGTCAATATATTTCTTCATTTTTAACATTAGCAAAGTAAAGCGTCATTTTCAACTATTTAATGGGACGGAATTAACTTAACACCACGTTGGGAAAAATTAATGCAATATTTTTATAGTGTAGTCTGTCATTTGTTAGCTAACAAACAGGGCATCATCATCGTCGTCATCATCATCATCATCATTATTATTATTATTATTAAATGTCGTGAACTTGTATACTTTGAGTACCAGAGGCGTTCTCTGTTGGTACTGAAGGAGGTTTTTCCTGGACGGATGAGCGAAAATAAACCGACGCCTTCAAACGGGGTTTGTTGACGCTGCAATATAATTGATCCAAAGAGCGGAGGGGGGTGGGGGTTTCCAAAACTAAAAAAGGGAAGTTATTTTTGGGAACACCTTTTTTGGATCACCCTGTATAATATAATTTATTTTTCTCCTCCTAACCAGGCGAGGATACAGGGGTGGGGGAAGTAACTCCTCTAGCTTTAACCTGAAGGACATCTCTTATTTTAATAATTTTTAACAGTATTGTATAATATATAACATTAGGTTGGCAATATTTACATGACACCGGACCGCAAAAGTGATTTGACTATAGAGATGTTTTCACTAAAGAGTCGTCACACACACACGTATGTATATATATATATATACACACACACACACACACAGGGTGTTTATAAAGTCCCTATCTATTTCAGTGAGAACGTAGCAAAAAGGGTAAAATTCGATAACAATATAATAGAAGGCATACATTTAATGAATACTTAAGCATATGATTCTACATGACCACCATTTCTACAGAGTTCGAATTTGTTAGCAGCATTGCGGAACACATTTTGGAGCATGACATGGGTTATTTTTGTAACTGTTGTTACGATACGAGCACGTAAATCTTGCAGATCTGTAACCTTCGTCTGATAGACGTTTGATTTGATAAAACCCCATGCAAAGAAATCCAAGGGCGTTAGGTCAGGAGATCGAGCCGCCCAGGGCCTGTTGCCTCCACGTCCGATCCACTGATTTGGACGATTTGGAAATCGTTCATTTAGGTACTCCCAAACAATGTTTGCATAATGACAAGGTGCCCCATCTTGTTGAAAGACGACGGTGTTTAAAATGCCATCTGAATGAAGCTGGGACATTTACGTGCTCGTATCGTAACAGCAGTTACAAAAATAACCCCTGTCATGCTTCAAAATGTGTTCCGCAATGCTGCCGACAGATTCGAACTCTGTAGAGATGGTGGACATGTAGAATCATATGCTTAAGTATTCATTAAGTGTATGCCTTCTATTATATTGTTATTGAATTTTACCCTTTTTGTTACGTTTTCACTGAAATAAATAGAGGACTTTACAAACACCCTGTATATATGGTGGGCCAGAAATGCATCCTATTTCAAATTAAAACTACAGACTAACCATACAAGATAATAGGATTGAATAGCAAAATGCACTGGGCTGGCAAAAGTCATTTCTAATAAATACATATATTATATATTATTTTAATTTTCATAATTTGTATGTGGTGTTGCACTTATACGTAACAAGTTCATTTATAAAATGAAAAGGTTCAAAGGGGAAGGTGTGTGTGTGTGTGTGTGTGTGTGTGTGTGTGTGTGTGTGTGTGTGTGTGTATATATAATATATTTTTTTTTTTAAATTAACATATTTAACATTTAATGCTTGAAAAAGTTTTGTAGAATTCATTTCCAGTTAATTTAACTGAAGAAAAATTAATCTACACTTTTAACGGTTGTTGCATCTGATAAATAATTCATTTTTTAACGATCAGTTTGATCAACGAGTCAGTTTTCTTGAAATGACATCTCTCCTTAGCGCAGTAGTCCCCAACATGGGCGTCAAAGCCCCCCCCCCTCCCATGAGGAGTTTGAGAATCTTAGAGGGGCGCTAGGAAACTCTAAAATTGTTACCTTCTATTAATAAATCACTTATCCTTATTATATTTATGATGGGGCACAGTAGTATAGCCGCAAAAGGGGAGAGTGCAAGAATGTTGCAGGTTATTATGTAATGTTGCAAAGGGGGGGGGTAAAAAGAGTACTGGCCTTTGTTGCCAACCTAGGTTGCAAGGGGCATGCAACTTGGGGGCCTCCCCCAAGCTATTCCCCCCAAAGGACCAGAGAGAAAGGAGGAGAGGTGTTCACCTGGCAGGAGCCAAGTGCACATTAAGACTTCAGCCGAGTAGGCGTTGTTCTATAGGCTCCTAATCAGCCAGTTGACTGAGCCAAGGGGGGAGGGGTACGCCTGAAGGAGAGAGAGAGAGAGAGAGAGAGAGAGAGAGAGTTACAAGGAGTTACAAGGAAAAGAAGTACCTCAAAAGGCCTTGCGGCCCATACCGAGGAGGTACCAATGGCAACGGGTGCCAGGGAAAATTTTGTCTTTCAACTATCCTAGCAGTAGTAGAAAACTGGATAGAAAAGTAGAAGGCTCTCTCCCCACCCTCCGCTCCCTCCCTGCCAGAGGCGTACGGAAAAAGGTTGAAGAAAATACCTTGACCCTGGAAAAGTAGCCAAAGAAATTTTACAGGAAAGTGGAGAATATATAAATAGCTCTATATTTAGCTTGCTCACAGAGACACCGAGCAAGCGAACTCCTGCAGAGTTTTCTGAGGTTTTAATCTTAAACTATGAGTGTGTTCAGTACTTTGTCTAGCCTATTTTTAAACAGATTTACACTTTGACTGGAAACAACCTCTGAGGGAAGTTGGTTCCAGATATTAACTATTTTATAGGAAAAGAAATTTCAGCAGACTGAGGTCCTAAATGTCTTTACACACTCAAATAGTGTGCAAGATTTCGTCTAACCTTTTCTTGAACTGATCCACAGAGGAACTGTTCCATGTGTCACAGATCTTATACGTAACGTAATTCCCACACACACTAGTCCTAAACCGTTTCAAATCCAACTTCCAACCATTGTTGCGAGTTGGGTTATCATTTAAACTAAACATACTTCTAAAACATACTTCTCTCTCTCTCTCTCTCTCTCTCGAGAGAGAGAGAGAGAGAGAGAGAGAGAGAGGTTCTCACCCAAGTTATTTTCGTTTTCCTAACCTAAGAGGCCACTAAGGGGTTTTACCAAAGGGCCTGAAAGAGAAGGACCAGAGGTCCTTGCTCGGCTGGGAGCCGAGCTTGAATGAGTCTTTCACCAACTTCGCGGTCTTTTATAAGCCGCTATTCTGGCTGAGTTTCCAGATAGCGCAATGTGTTCAGTTGCTGAGTTGTCAGATCGCACCATGTATGCAGATGCTGAGTTGCCACATCAAGCCATGTAATCGGGTGCTGATGTGCCAGATCGCACCATCAGATAGCGCCATGTATTCCAGAAATATTAATCATCCATTGTGTAACACAATATGATGGTAGTTATTCCAATTAAATTCTGTATATTAAATAAATACACACTCAATCTTTATTAATTGCGTACCTTTCCATTTTTTTTGCAATGATCGGATTGCTCTTGCTAGATATATATTATTATATATATATACATTCTTTTAAACATCTTATGTTAGGTGTATATATATAATATATAATATATATATATATATATTATATATTATTATTATTTTTCATATTACAACATTTAATTTTAGTTTAACGTTTAGAAGCAAATTTAACATTAACTTGAACTTCATTGAACTTAAACTTTTCGCGACAAATAACATAGTTAACCACACATAATTCGAAAACTTCATAATAGAAAAATAATAATTTATGGTTAACTAGTTATTTCGTTTACTATAATTATATATATACACAGTCTTTTAAACAGCTTATGATATATATATATATATATATATATTATGTATGTATGTTTCACTATAGATGTATATAGGGTTTTACAATAGATGTATATAGTGTTTAACGATTAGAATCAAATATAACATTAACTTGAACTTCGTTAAACTTAGTTAAACTTATCGAATGTTCTGAAAGCACGGCTTATAATTCCTTCCCCATATCCGTACAAAAATAGCACTTCAAGACATTATTGTATAGAAATAAGGTAACACAAGCAGCAACTCATAATGAGAGACCTTCCCCCCAATCCCTGATAAGTATCCCTTCATTCAATCCACTTTTTACCATTATTATGGTGAGTTGTCTCCAACTAAAAGATTTCGTTGTGAACAGCAACTCATAATGAGAGAGCTTCCCCCCCAATCCCTGATAAGTCTCCCTTCACTTCAATCCACTTTTTACCATTATTATGGTGAGTTGTCTCCAACTAAAAGATTTCGTTGTGACTCAATTTTCATTATAAACATTCGAATATCAGTGGGGAAAAACGAACGGAAATGAAAATTTATGAAAATTCGACGATCGTCATTCCCCAATCCCGTATATATATAAGTTGTATAGAGATGAAAATTTACGAAACACACGAGTCTCATTCCATGCGAAAAAAAATTGAAACTATGAAAATTTACGAAACAATTCAATTAAAAGTTGAAATTAACCAAAACACAATTCGCTAGAGGAAAGGTATTCCGAGAATCTGCCCAACTCGAATGACCATAATGACCTTTCTCCTAGACAGCTTGAACAAAACCTCTCTCGACTCCATTTCTTAGATATGCCCACAATTATATATAATATATATATATATATATATATATATAGAGAGAGTTTTGTTCAAATAACGGGATATGCTTGTTTACCATTTGTGTTCGAGCACAATTGTTCGAATTATTCGACGTTATATTGAATTGGAAAGGTTTTCACCCCACCTTAGACCCACAGTTTAACATTAGAAAATTCTGAAACCTGACTCAGTGCCAAAAGTTTTATAAGAAACACCAAATAATTGTCCCCTAGCGCAATTGGAAAGGTTTTCACCCCACCTTAGACCCACAGTTTAACATTAGAAAATTCTGAAACCTGACTCAGTGCCAAAAGTTTTATAAGAAACACCAAATAATTGTCCCCTAGCGCAATTGGAAAGGTTTTCACCCCACCTTAGACCCACAGTTTAACGTTGAAACCGAATGTTCTTTTAAAATATAATTAGGATATATTTCTTTATAACCTCTCGATTACATTAGTGACTAATGATGCGGGAAATCTGAGTAAATATTTTCTCGAAAACTATGGGTGATAGAAAAATTCTGAAACCATATTTGGAATCAGTATCAAAAGTTCTATACGAATCACAAATAATTTTCAAAGGAGAATACGAGCATTAAATCTATTGGTGAAAATATATATATGTACTCGTCCGGTCCCGTTATAGCGGATTGGTACACGTCATAGCTCCACCCAGCTACATCGGCAGCCAATCACTACGAACATCTGGTCTTTTGGGGCGGAGCTTGGCGATTGTGCTATAAAAGGGGATATTTTTCAGTTTGGAGTAACAGTAGCTATTTTCGCGTCAGTGAATAATCATTCCCTCCACCATGGACCTGTACGTCTCCCCAGACTTGTATGAAGAGAGTGATACTGCAGCATTAACGACAATTAGCCTTTTTAATGCGGTTGACCGTGATGAATTATTTACAACGCAAACCGTAGAAGATATTTGCAGTGACGCTCCTTACAATCCGACGCAAGGGACTACCATAGAAATGTAAGTGTCTATAATATATATATATATATATATATATATATGGATGGGGTGTAGTATCTCGTCAAATAGATACTCGCCAAAAATGTCAATCAATGTTATTTGGTTACCCCATTATGCTAAAATCGAAATTTTTATGGCATTCAATGTTATTCCTCGAACCAAAGATATCTTCACATAATGGGGATCTGTCTGTATACTCTGTATATGTTTTAAAAGCATTATTCCTTTAAGGTCCGATGAGGATTTGACACGTGTTATACAATCTTTTGAAGAATCTCGGAATAGGGAGGATATACTGATCAGTCAACAATGTCACACCGAAATAATGTAAGTGTTTTTCGATCTTTTTGGGATAAGAACACAATATATTTTCATAAATTTATTAAATGAAAGAAATCAGTACAATAAACAAACTACAGAATATATCGTTACAAATATACGAACAAAAACATTATAATATACAACGAGTACGTACAATTGGAAAACGGTTTTTTATCTGTCTGCATACCATTTCATCGTTTCGGCGAGTGTGACACGGGTCAAATAAATTTAAAAAATTTATAAATTCTTTATCATTTGACATATGCATGAGAAATGAGACGCAGTACATTCCGCAAACATTAGTAAAATATCCTTGCATGCGAAATGGGGTCCACACAACTTCGGGAATATGTAACTGAGCGAGAAATTTTACAATAATAGGGTCACTCCAGGGTTGAGTACCGAGTGAATCAAAATAGTACAGGCGCTGTCTATTTTTAAAATAGACAGCGATCCAGTGAATCCCTTCATTACCGATGATGTCTGTGTTCACAATAAGACTACCGCATTCTCGCGTACTTGGCAAACTCAATGTTTCATTCTTCGCAAACACGCCGATAAATTTGGAACGTGTGACTCGCTCCATTACTTTCTGAAGTGTATTAGCATCCATTTTAAAAGTCAGTGATAACGCTTCTAAATCTATCTACTTCTATTAGGGCTTGCGATTCGAGATATACTAGTACACTAATAGGAGCGTCTATAGGCTTGGCGAATTCCAGCCGCACTGAGATGTTTCCGCTCTGCTGTGGGGTTAAATGGGTATTTACGCTAGCAGATAAGTCAGGTGTAATGTCAAACGGGTAAAGGTTAAATTGATCAATGAATTCTTCCTGCGTTACCCCATTACCAAGCTCATCACAATCACCTGCAATATGGGTCAGATTACTATAGGCTCTGGCACAAAGAGGTAACACAGCGTCTGATGAATAGTCCGTACCCATTGTTCCACCCAAAGCAGTGCCATTAACGTATAGAGTTATATTTTTAAGTCCGAAATTCTCGAATTTAAAGGCACTCTTTTTATATTTTCCATTCACCGAAGCGTGGTCCTGCATGCCGATTAATATCCTTTTAGGAAGATTTCCCAGGGCAATGTTTTCTATCTGCTTCGATGCCAACCCTGCAGGAACCGTATATAGTTTGATCTGCACTCTGTTAATAGGATATTTCACTGTAGCGTTTAGTAAATTTTTCTCAATTTCTAGTTGTTTTGGTGAACTTAATTTCACTCGCCGTACGCGGAGGTATGTGTCCATAATGTGAACCACAACGGACTTTGCACCCTCTTCTTGATTCGCATCCAGATTTAAGCAGATCTCAGGACTCGTGCGGGTGAGCTTTATTTTCATATCCACCCCGTTCACAAGCAACTTCTCCTGGAAAGTGAAATCTGTGTGCAACCGTCCAAAACACTCGTATATTTTCTTTTTAGAATTTTTAAATTTGTCCTTTATACTATTTTCATCTTTAGTTTGATAATATCCCTCCGCACTTAAAAAGGTAGCCTTCGCTTCTTTGGAAAAGTTGAGGACATTTTCCAAATAGGCTCGTAGATGATAGTACCCCGTGCCTGCCGATATGTTGGTCTGATTTAAATATACGTCACACTGGTTGAATATGGCGTGCAGAAAGTTTGTTTCAGGGTATACAGCATATTTGTCATCGCAGACCGTTCCATCAGAATGGGCTATACGTAGCTTAGCGTACATGTGCACACAGCTTGGATCAAAAAAGTAAGGACCTGAGCTGGGTATCACGAATTCTATAGGTGCACTCGGGGAACTAATTGTGTTTAAAGGGTTAATTGTAATAAAGTCACTGTGCTCAATAGAAACTTGGGTTGGCGGGAGCTCAAAAAGGACAGCTCCGATTTACAGCATTGTGAACTACATGGGTGGATGAAGCGTGCCATGGCGAAATAGTGACTCCTCTCTCGACAAGTGGTAAACAAACTATGATTCATGAGATCAATATCCTTAGCTTATATCAGTCAAAAAAGTGGTCAACCATAGGTTTCATTCGCTTACAGTTCTTTTTTGATAGCCTTTTACGTTTAATACCACGTGACCCCTTCTTCTTCCGGGGAGCCCTCTTCTTCTTCCCGCCACCACGCATTTTTCTCTTTGCATCTTTGATGATTTCGTCCCGTGTACGCTTTAAATGTTTTTTTAGAGCTTCTTTAGGTTTAGCCCCGGCCAATATGTCTTCTGCAGTGTTAAGGCCTGATTGTAGCGCTTTCCTTCCAAGGTATCTGGCACCCCTCTTCAGCAAAGGAACAGCCGTACGTAGTATGGATGAAAAAATGGATCCAAGTCCACTACCGCGCTGGTATCGCATCCCTCGATAGACGGTGAAAGGCTTTCTATCCATTATAACTCAGTGCGTCGAAAGTGTAGCTTCACTGTTAAGCTCCCGTTACCGAATGGGAAGTTTTCCCTCAATCGTTCTATATATATTGTGATATTGGTTATTAAATTAGTTGCGACATTCACATAATGGGGTCTGTCATATGTAATACTCAAACTCCTTCCTCTATGGTTGGGGATGTGAGCAATGCGCAGCAGGCGTGCCTGGGTATCCCCAACAAACTGGTGCTCCACTATATTACTGTAAATATAGCACATGTCTGGGGACCTTTCAGCCAATTTCTCCATCTTCAATTGATACATTAATCTGGACAAGTTATACTGTGTCTCGTGAAATGTCTCTTTGGAAGGCTGCGCTATATCGGCCGTTGGTTAGAATTTGAACTTTCTATGTTCTTTAAGACGTCTGTTAGTCTTTGATTTTAGGATTAGTGTATGTGCAGGGTTGTTTACGATTTCATATACTAAATCATTCGTAAGGTTTGAGTTTCTTAAACTTACGTTTAAGCCTCTCACAACATCCTCGGCCGAACCATATTGACCCGGCCCTAGTCTTACTTCTGTACTGTAATACCGTGCAATCTTAGTCCGAGCGATGCGCATAGTTTCATCCATAGCTACCCCAGCTTTTTCACACTCGTCAATGTCTCTAAGAATCGTAAAAACGGTTTCTTTATGTTCAATATTTAAAAAGACGGTGTCCAGCTGAATTTCGCATATCCCCACCTCATACGAATCACGACCCAATTCAATGTGCCCATGGAGTTCTGTTACAAAGTTGGCTAGTGTGTTGTTAGGGTGTACAGACAGGGACGAGGAGGACGGGAGTGTGACGTAGAAATGGTTAGGAGCCATGTTGCATACTATTTAAGCTTCATTATTGCATCAGCTTTTATATAGGTGTTGAAGCTTTCTGGGTACCCTAGCCATTTCACCAGGTACATTTTTCTCCTTCCTGAACCTTTGCTTCCTAAAATTTTCTCAATTTTAAACACATTTTTTTCTAAATTAAACGCAACTTTCTGCAATTCCTCGCGGTAAAAGCCTCCTGAGATTTCTTCCCCATTCAAATCTTCAATGTAATACATCATTATCTCACCTTTAGGTCTCACAGCCCTAACTTTAAAAATCTCGCGTGTCCATCCTTGCTCAAAACCCTTTGCGAATTTATTCCCCGAACGCGACAGCCTTACATAATCATTGATTTTGAAGCGCGCAGTGTGTGGTGGTGGTGATCCATCTCTTCTCGGGAGCGTACCTCTTTCTAAAACTTCGTTAGGTGTTGCCCCAATCGTGCGATGGTGTGAGCGGTTGTAGGATGATGCCAATGATTCCAGAATGTCTAGAAATCTGTGTGTGTTTTTATGTGTAAAATAACGGTGCATGCGTTCCTTTATGGTGCGCTGAACTCTTTCAGCTAAAGAAGCCTTATGTATAGAATTGGTTGTGTAATAGCTGATATTAAACTCTGTCAACATGTTCTGAAAAGCACGGCCTATAAATTCCTTCCCCATATCCGTACAAAAATAGCCAGGAACCCTGTTTTCTTTTAACATTAGCGTTTTGGTGGCTTTAGCAACTGTTTCAGGTGATTTTTTTTCAGAGGAACTAGCCACAGATATCTAGAGAATACGTCTATTATGAATAGAATGTAGCGGTAACCATCGTTATACACAGAATATCTTTGCATGTCTGTTAAATCTGCTTGCCAAATAGAATCAATCAAGGAAGCCGTTGTCTTGGCTGTTTTAAACCTTTTTCTCACAGGCTTATGAAGCGTATAAGCGTCCTGCTCCCTCAAAAATCTTTCAACATCTTTTTTTCCTACTCCGTAAACACTTCTGTACAGTCTATCTACGCCGCCGTAAGAGGATGGGGTAGAAATGTCATAATAGCGTTTAGTTAATACGTTAGCCATTTGCGTATTTTAGAGGCACGTGGGTAGGGTTGGTTTAACCTCTTCTTGCTCCTCTTCAAAGGTGTTACCGCCGGGGTGACGGCGCCTTCAATTGTGTCACAGGCGTTGCATGTTCCAAGTCTTTTAACCTGTTCAGATTTCCTATCAACGTTTTAGGGACATTTATTTGTTGTAGTCTTGCTTTAATATGCTTCCATCCTGATGGTGATGGCCTATCCCACTTTCTCACCAGATCATGGACAATGTCTACGATATTCGATCCCTGTACCTTTGATCCTTCCACAATGATCTCCCCTGTATCGGTCCATTGTACGGCGGGATCCTCATTCAATAGATTATAAAGACTTAAGCCTTTACTCCTCAATGTAAGTGGGAGGGTATTTTTTAATACATGTTCGATATGTTGTGTGGCTAATCTTTTTGGTTGGTCAGCTGTGTCGTCGGGCACAGATCCTATGTCGCCATCGTCCCCCGTGCTGTGCCTAATAACCACAGGAATCTCTGTAGGGCTCTTATAATTTTCGTACTCGTGAAGAAATTTCTGCAGAGCTTCTTGGTATAAGATTCTTTTCTCATCAGGTGTTTTTTCACTGTTTAATAGGGCTAACAATTCGCTTTCCATTCTTTTAAGTCTGCTTTTACGGGGATCTAGATACGTGTCTGGATTCCTTTGCAGTGAGGCGTACACCTCGTGGGGAATCACTACCACTTTCTTCATTATATTAATCTAGTCAGTAAAGGACCCAAAACTGAAAATAAGATGGGGAGAAATGACCCTCCTGTTTGTACAATAATTCGTTTTTTCTTCGCTACAGTTTGGCTTTTACGAGCGAGTGCACGTATTATGTTCTTGTAGCGGCGTAGGCGAGCCTTCTGATGGGTTTTCATTGATACATTGCAATTTATAACGTTAAGACAGATTTCACAGATGCATTTTAAAAAGTCGGCAGATATTTTTAATAAACATCTGCTGCATTGCCCGGGGCAGTCGATGATAGATTTTTATTAATTCACGGTATTTCTTTAGTCTCTGTCATTCTGGAATATACACCGTTTCAGGCTCGTTTGGAAATATATTCGTTCGCAGAAGCACTCTAAACGTGTTTCGCGGATGAAGGTCGCAAAGCAAATATCCGTAACGCGTGCTTGTAGCTTCTTTATAAACTTCCAAAAACTCCTTACGCTGATTCGGGAACATTGATTGGCTAATACCCCAATTTGTGATACATCTCTACGTTGCGCGAATAAGACTAGATATTGCGTATTTAACGACACATCGCGCATGTATCTATTTTTGAAAAATAGATTCTGATGATGAAGAACACGCTTATGTTAAGATGGTGGGAGAATACTGTAAATGTCTCGGCAAACGTTTTATCCATCTCCAACATGAGATCGTCGATTACAATGATTGTATGTTCATTTCCCTTTAACGAATTAACGTCATATACGCCTTTGTGGAACAAAATATCATCTTGGTACTCGTTGAACACCGATTGATACGTCGAATAGCACCATATAACTTTATGCACAAATTTCGAGAACATCTCTCCCTTTTCTTTAATGATTTTAAGCATAAATACAGTTTTACCACATCCTGTAGGTCCAGATATAATACATGTGGATGGACTCGTGAATCTGAATTTTTCTACAGAGTCCATTTCTAACACGTCACACTCCTAAGTGGGTCATTTACAAAATATTACAAATTTAGAGTGCTGTTCCTTATATTTCTTCTCCCACAGAACCGTGAATGACGATGAGGTAGAGCAGCCCATCATTACGGATGACCTCGACGACAGTGTAGTTGTGATCTCCTCCCCTGAACCCTCACCAGCGATACCGGTAACACGTCCAAAGCGGAAGTATGAGATACCCACGTCAGGTATAAAGCGACCGAAATACGCGCCTGTTGCAGCGGTAATAGATCCCCAACCCTCAACCTCTTACGCAACAAGCCCCCAGCAGCACCTAATATATCCCCTTATTCATCCGCCGCCCCCGTTCTGTTAAGTCTACAATAATAGAGCCCCAACCATCAACCTCCTACGCAACAGGCCCCCCATCAGCAGCACCTTCCGCTAATATACCCCCTAATTCATCCGCCGCCCCCGTTCTGTTGAGGAAGATATAACGCTCGAATTGGTGCGCTCCGCAGCCCCACCCCAGCCTTGACTAGAAATCGGTATAGAGTCAGGGTCGACCCTAGAGTCATGTATAGCAATGGTATTGAGCGCGGACTACGCTGGGTTGTAGAGCGTATTATAGAGTTTGCTCTTCAGCATCGCGACGAGCGTGAAGTCAGGACGAGTCTGTCCTTTGGATTCGGGTCAGATGACGGTGATGTAGACGATTATTGGGTGATAGTGCCATTTAGACGTTTGGCGGCTGAAGATGTAGAATATATATTAGGACGTATAATGCAAGCCGCCCAAAGTAGTATAGCCTTCAATATGGACAACTTCACGGTAAATATTGGCCATGTATACCGTGTTGCGGGTCATAGTGCCGTACCGTATACTCTTAACCTCAATTCTCAAGCTATTTATAGACGGCATATAAACGTCGATCGTGGTTGCGGCTTTATAGCAGTACTCTTAGCACGTATGTTTACTGTACAAAATACACGAACTCAAAAAATTTGGTTGCCTACAGTCGTGGAGCGTGCCCGTAAACTAGCTGTAGACTGTGAACTTGAATTTGACTGTAATATGGGTCCTGAAGAGCTGAGAAGGGTAGAACAGGAAATGAATGTCCGCATAGTTGTGTTTGGGTTGGATGATCGTCGTAGGACTGTGTATGTTTTTAAAAGCTGTGTGAGAGATCGTACAAGGCCCCTACTTATTTTAGGATTGTCAGGGACAACGTATCTCCCATCCGTAATATAAGGTGGCTTTACGCGAGTTATGACAAAAGTCGAAAATATGGGAGACATCATGATTTGTGTAAGGGGTGCCTCGAGTTTGCGGATGATATAGTGAGACATTGTAAAGAATGTCACATGGTATGTGAGCAGTGTAAAAGCACCAAATGTGAAAGCCGTGTAGTTGAAGCTGAGAAGAGAGACTGTGATGTGTGTAGACGCACATTTTTCAATAATAGCTGTTTTGATTTCCATAAATCAATTGGCACGTGCAGGAAAATGAGAATCTGTGAACGTGGTATGTTTCACACAATGGATAATTGGGGAAAATTTAAGCACAAGTGTGACGTAATTCACTGTCCTACATGCCAGGAGGAATATAAGGCGGATGGAGTAAAGCATGTATGTTATATGAAAGAGGCTAAGCCTAAAAATAACCCTTGTATAACTGTATACTACGATATAGAAACATATACGAACGCTGAAACCAAAGAGGTAATTCCACATTTACTTGTGAGCCAGACTATCTGTGATGAGTGTATGGATATCGAATGTGACGAGTGCCCCAAATGTGGTAAACGGACAAACGTTTTTAAAACGAATGTCAGCGATAGTCCTGTGAAACTATTTGTGTCCTATATTGTCAAGTTAGCCGACAAGTTCAAAAAAATGACTGTGTATATTCTCGCCCATAACGGGGCAAAGTTTGACACGCAGTTCCTTATAAGGAGTTGCTTGAACACGAATCCTCTGAGATATTTACAGGTGATCCATTGAAAAGAGGCAACAAATTAATACAGATGCAGATAAGAGGCAATGTACAATTTAAAGATACTTTATTATTCACACCTTGTAAATTAGCAAAGCTACCCAAGGTGATGGGAGTAGCAGCTGAAGTTTCCAAAGGATACTTCCCATACACTTTCCTCACCAGCGAGATTTTAAACTACGTAGGCCCACCACCCCCCAAACATTATTTTGACTGCATGGATGAACGTGAAGACTTTGATCGATACTACGACAGTTTTAATGAAAGTAACCCTTATAATATAGCTGATGAATGTGAGCGTTATTGCGTGAATGATGTGCGCGTGCTTAGAATATGTTTCCAGGCCTTTAGAAGGATGTACATAGCCCGTTTCAAATGCGATCCACTGCAAGTCGCAACCACCATCGCATCATTATGTTTTACGGTGTTCAAGAATAACTTCATGCCGAAAGACACCTTAGCCATTATTCACCGAAACAATCCCCGCAGTTACGGGTACAAGGCTATTTACTGGCTCATACACCTACAGCAACAGACAGGTGTATACATAAAGCACGCCCGCAACACGGGTGAAGTACCCATTAAGATTAATGGACGTGTTTTTTGGGTTGATGGGTTAAGTGAAAACCGTGTCACTGGTGTGAAGACTGTGTACTCCTTTAACGGTTGCTGGTGGCATGGATGGCCCCGTCCTGAGTGCGGAATCACCCGAGATATCCACGGTAGGTCTCCTGCCGACTGTCTTGCATCGACCCGCACCCGCGATCAACTTATAGGATCACAGTTCACTCACAAAGTCTTGTGGAAGCATGAATATGATGCACGGATGGAGACAGACGAGGTGTACCGTGAGGAAATAAAAACGATCAAGCGTTCAATGGTGCTGGATCCTCTCAAATGTGGTGATAGCTTGTTTGGAGGACGTACAAATCCTTTCAGACTATACTTCCCACCTACGGAGGGCATGAAGCTCCATTACTACGATTTCTGTTCTTTATACCCATACGTGATGAAGAGCAATCCGTACCCCGTGGGCGCTCCTGAGAAACTGGTGGGACCTAGCCTACCCTCCATCAATGAATTTTCAAAAAATTTGAATGATCGTTACTTTGGGCTCTCTTTCGTAGACGTACTCCACCCACGCAATTTATGGATGCCGATCTTACCTGTCGTTATCGACGACAAGCTCATGTTTCCCCTGTGCGTGAAGTGCGCGGAAGAGGATAACGGCGAATGTAACCATATACCCCACCAGCGTAAGATCAGAGACGTATATACAAGTCCTGAGTTGGCCCTAGCCGTGCGCCATGGTTATAGAATACTGAAGATACATGAGGTGTGGAGGTTTCAGAAGCTACCCAACCTTTTCACACCATATATAAACACCTTTTTGAAGGATAAGGTTGAGGCATCAGGGTATCCGCGAGGAGTTGATACCGAAGATGAGAAGTCTGCCTATATTCAACGTTACCGCGACCGCGAAGGTATACAACTTGATCGTGTCCAAATTGTAAAGAATCCTGGCAAGCGCTTTAGTGCAAAGTTGTCTAAACAGTCTATGGGGAAAATTTTCGCAGAATGCCGGCAGAGGGAGCATTCATTTGGCACAAAGTTATAGCGATGTCTGGGATTATGCCAATGCCCCCGATAAAGAGGTCATGGAGATCGTAAATGTAGGTAATACTTACGTAATAAAGTACAACAACACTGAATTTGCCACAGATACCTCAAGGGTTACAAACATACCTGTGGCCAGCTTCACAACAGCCTACGCCCGTATAAAACTTTGGGGTCTATTGCATTCTCTTGGGCGGAGAGTATTGTCTGCCGATACAGATAGCGTGACATTCACAGAAAGGGAGGGTGAATACATGCCCACTATTGGGGAGTTCCTCGGCGAGCTCACTGATGAGATCAAGGATGAGTATGGGGACAACGCATACGCCGACTCTTTTGCCTCAACAGGACCTAAGACTTATGGGGTACGGGTCAGGGTGGGGGAGGAAATGAAATATATCGTGAAGGCAAAGGGTATTACGCTCAACCATGCGAATCGGGAGGTTGTTAACTTTGAGTCGTTGAAGGATCTAGTATGTTTGGATGAACAACCTCACCAACTAATTGTAGGCACCCACAATTTTCGGGCGCAGAATCTGGGGGGCGTGAAGGAACTTAGGGGTACGATGGTGTGCCGTAACACCTATAGGAAACGTTACCAGTTACCTGGTACCTATGATACCGTACCCTTTGGATACCAATGATGCTTCTAACTCACACGTCTTGTGTATAATCGTATCTATTTGTAAATATATATATATAACTTGACTATCTCGTTTATTAAATCGTATTTGTAAATATATATAACTTGAATATCTCGTTTGTTAAATAAATCATGTTTCAAATAGCGTTTCAGTTTATCCTGTGTGTGTGTGTGTGTGTGTGTGTGTGTGTGTGTGTGTGTAGGTGAAAGTTCTAAGCTCCGCCCACTGTAAGACCGTGAGTCATGCTACTATCTGGGAGTCTTTGCGTGGTCAGTCGACCGCAGTAAGCCCGAGATATCAGACGTGTATTCAGATCAGACGTGTATTCAGATCAGACGTGTATTCAGATCAGACGTGTATTCAGATCAGACGTGTATTCAGATCAGACGTGTATTCAGATCAGACGTGTATTCAGATCAGACGTGTATTCAGATCAGACGTGTATTCAGATCAGACGTGTATTCAGATCAGACGTGTATTCAGATCAGACGTGTATTCAGATCAGACGTGTATTCAGATCAGACGTGTATTCAGATCAGACGTGTATTCAGATCAGACGTGTATTCAGATCAGACGTGTATTCAGATCAGACGTGTATTCAGATCAGACGTGTATTCAGATCAGACGTGTATTCAGATCAGACGTGTATTCAGATCAGACGTGTATTCAGATCAGACGTGTATTCAGATCAGACGTGTATTCAGATCAGACGTGTATTCAAATGGCTACCTTTAATATTGCTTGTACAACGTTTACGAAATGGTATTCAGTAAAGTGCCAGGATGTGGTGGATACCGAAAAACTTCCTATTCCTCCCTCCTATGCCTCTTTTAAAAACACATTGGATTGTGCGAAGTTCCAAGATGTACAAATACTCTACGGATGTTCTGGTGAGACCGTTGAAGGCTTTCGTTGCACAGACGATGTGCTGAAGTATACTGCAGAGCTAAACTTTATAAAGTCTCACATACACCGTGAAGTAAAAGAAACAACGCGTGCAGAAGAGAAGCAGCAGGTATGGATAATGAGTCTTGCTGATGGTGGTGTGACAAGCGGTATTACGTCATGCTCCACCATGTCGATTACTCATACCCTACGACTGAAAATGTGAATCTCGTGATCATGGACAATCTTAAGTATTTTTATCACTATATTAACGTATATCATGATGAGGTTCGTAGTGAGGTTGTGGCTAGTGCCCTGCGTGAGTTTTTAACAGAGTTTAGAGACGAGTATCGTTTGATGGGCAGAAAGGAAAAATATGAACATATGTTCCTCTCAAATAGTGCGCCGGAGTGTGGAGATGTTTAGTAAAACATAAAATGTCCCTAGTTCTTATCCAAACTGTCTGGTTAGGCCTGTTCAAAAATCAACTTTTTCTTATTTTCATAGGGTTCTGTACATTTTCCCATGCTTTTTGACCTGAAAAAGCCGAAAATCACAACTATTTTGACCTAGGATGTTGGGAGGCATTGCCGCATGGAGCTTTAAATTTTCTGCCTTGAAATCGGCCAAAGCGCCAATTCCGGGGTCCCTTGAATTATGTTTTGCACTTTAACTTTTGATCTAAACAAGATAGAGCAACAAATTAGGTATCAAATGAAAGAGCATAAAATTAATAAATAATAATAATAATAATAATAATAATAATAATAAATAAATAATAATTAATAATAATAATAATAATAATAATAATCTATCATTTTTCAGGAAACAACAGAAACTCAATCAGAATCTAGAAAACCATCTACAAGTTACAACTTCACAATGGCATTAAGCAAGGAGCTGAGGGAGCTCCGTGGGCGTACAGTTGATATCTCAGAACCTCCACGTACTGTCCACAGGCAGGTGTCAACTGGGCCATCTACCAGATCTCTCACTGAAACTTTCCTGGTTGGATACCCTTCAGCTTTTATCAGTGGTTCCCAGCTCCCACCAACAGACAGGCGTTCCAGTATTTCCTTAATCTTCAGAATTTACCGGAAAATGCAGGGAGGCCCATGGTTCAAGACCTTGCATATGAAACAGTTGAATCTATCATCCCATTCTGGCAGATGGCTAGGATCAAGACAATGACAAAGTACAACGCAATGAAGCTCTTCATGAAACTACATGAGAAACATCGTGCTCTGGTGAAAAGCAAAGGAAGAGCAAGTAACCCTGGAGGAAAAAGAGGAGCATTTGTGCTGGAATTAGACAGCCTGTTCGATATAGGAGCCAGATGCAATCCAGGAAATACAGAACAACAGACTGTTATCCAGAGAGAAGAAAGATGAGGATATCAGGTTCTACGAAGACCAAAAGACTGAGAGGAAAGGTCATATGTCTGGTCATGACAAGATTTTTGAGACAAGATCCCTGCAGCAAGCAGCGAGGAATGAAAGACTGCAGCATAGACAAGAACAAGGTAAAACTAATTACTTTGAACGTCACAAAAAGTTTTAAGTTTTACTCCATTGCGATATTTAGCATGTACTTAACAATTACTGTCTTAACATGTACTATTTTACAGCTGCAGCAGAACAAGAGGCAGTTGTTCATGTGGATGACATTACCTGGGGTGACTCAACTGACAACGACGCTAACACAGAGGACATGGATTACCATCAGCCTCGTCCTGGATGTTCTCACCATCAAGACACTGTGACTAGTGTGACTTTGACGTTTCCAAGGAAGGTCATGGAATGTGATGTCATCTGCAATACAGCTGATCGTCTTGGTTTATCAGACAATCAAGTTACTGCCATGGTTTCTGCCACCTTGAAAGCTGGAGGGGCTGATCTGGATAACTTCGTCATCTCAACCTCAACAACACGTCGCAACAGAATGCTGTCCAGGTATAATATCAGCCAGAGTCACATGTCCAAGTTTTGTGAAAAACCCCCACAGTACGCTGCCTTACACTGGGATGGAAAGTTGCTCAAAGATGTCTTGGGCAGTGAACCTGGAAGTACCTCAGAGACTTTAGCTGTGCTAGTGTCTGGTCCACCTTCATACACTGAAGGAAAGTTATTGGGAGTACCTGTCATCGACAATTCTTCTGGCACAGCTCAGGTTGAGGCTTCAATGGATTTACTGGAGACATGGGAACTTACGGATAATGTTACTGCCCTTGTTTTTGACACTACATCCAGTAACAGTGGAGTTCACAGAGGAGATGCCAAACTGCTAGAGAAAATGCTGAACAAAAAGGTGTTTTATCTGGCCTGTCGACATCACATCCTGGAAATCCTAGTAGGAGCAGTTTGGGAGAAGCTGTTTGGGAAGGTGAAGGGGCCAGATAATCCCTGGTTTGAGCATCTGAAGGATGTTTGGACGGACTTGTCCAAGGAAAACCCAAAGATGCTGGCTATCAACAGCAAATGGCTGAAGGAAAAGAAGAAGAACAGTGAAGAAATACTCCAAGACATTCTAACAGCAGAAAGGCTTCCAAGAGCCGACTACAGGGAAATGGCTGAACTGACAGTCATTGTTCTTGGAGGAACGCCTCCTCGAGGTATTCACTGGAGTCGACCAGGCGCCATTCATCAGGCCAGATGGATGGCCAGAAACCTGTACTCCATGAAAATGCTGATGTTTGCAGATCAACTTGAGTACGACGAAGACACTGTATCAAAGCTGGAAAGACTCAACACCTTCCTTGCGCTGTTCTACACTCCTGTATGGATGATGTCAATGTCTGCTGCAGATGCTCCCGTGAATGATCTAAGTCTAATCCAGGACATGTTGAAGTAAAAGAAAACTGACCCAGAGCTTGCTGATGCAGTACTTAATAAGATGGAAAACCACAAATGGTACCTGACGCAGGAAGTCGTGCCATTTGCCCTGTTCAGCAGTAGATTGAGTGACACATTGAAGCACGACATTGCTGCCCAGTTACATGCCACTGAGAAGCCAGACAGCTTCAGAACAGGAAAGCCTCTATTCCAGAGAGTCACAGGTAAGACCACCCTGGTTGATCTCATTGGCCCAGAATCACATTTCCTGCTGGACACACTGAACATTGGATCCGAGTGGCTTCTGGAACCTGTCACGTCTTGGCCACAGAATGAGGACTACAGAAAAGCGTTGGACTATGTTAAGAATCTGAAAGCGGTGAATGACATTGCTGAACGTGGTGTCAAGATGATGAGCGACTTTGCAAATGTCATAACAACAGATGCCAAGCAAAGGGACTATCTCCAAGCTGTGGAGTTCAACAGACGCCGCTTTGACAGCTTCAAGAAACAAACTCTCAACAACTGACTGTGTAAATGTCATTATGAAATTAATCATCATGTAATGCTTTCACTTCTTGATCGATTAGACTTGACAAAATGTTAATCTCAAATTTGTGTCATGAATAAGGCGCCTTGTCTGCCTTGAGTGTGAGAAAACGAATTTTGTGGATATTTCTGAAATCTTTGTATGTACCAATGTGCCATTTCTTGTTCCAAGACTATCATAATTGTATAAGTTAGAAAGAGGATTAAAAACACTTTAATTTGGTGCCTATTTTGTTGCTCTATCTTGTTTAGATAAAAGGTTATAGTGCAAAACATGATTCAAGGGACCCCGGAACTGGTGCTTTTGGCCGATTTCAAGGCAGAAAACTTAAAGCTCCATGCGGCAATGCTTCCCAACAACCTAGGTCAAAATGGTTGTGATTTTCGGCCTTTTCAGGTCAAAAAGCATGGGAAAAAGTACAGAAACCTATGAAAATAAGAAAAAAGTTGATTTTTGAACAGGGCTACTGTCTGGTGCGTAGGCTGGTAGTGATATTCTTGTACCGAAATATGTACAACAATTCGACTCTCGGTCATACGAACAAGCCCATTCACGTATCATCGAGTCAGCCGCCCGTCGAACCATTCCTGCCTACCTGCGTGCTCACACGGTTCATAGTTATCTCAGAGCTTGAGCCGAGTGGACGTGCGCTCCTCGAATACGATGGAACTTCCTTGAGCAGCATTCTCAACGCCTCGTACGATGTGTCCGTGACGAAATCGTTGCGCGTGTTCAGGCGTAATTCCGGTACCATTAGCTATGTACTGGAAACGGAATGTAGACCGACAAACAAACGGGTTTATTTAAGTATCGAGGAGATGAATAGAATCTTTGTGATAGTGAGAAGTGGAGTGAAGATCGTTATAAAATACCTGTTAACGTAGGTACAAGAAGAGAGCAGATTAGTGACGCACCCTCATACGCCGTTGTATGTACGTTGTATATAAATAACGATCGCCGTGCATTGATAACGGCTGATGTGGAAGAATGCTTCTGATAATAACGCTCTTATTCCTACGCGAAAACCGTTTCATCCTCGACAGAATGTTTGAAATCGTCGGATTCCGTAAGCTGAAACCTATATTAGACGCGCGTGTTACGGACATGCTTTATTTTGATACAGTACTTGAATACGCCTACACCGCTCTGCTCGATGGGTTTACCGAGTGTAGGGCTGGTGAGAATGGTCTAGAGCTGGACGTTTATTTAAAAAAGTTTAGACTCTTTGAAATACCATGAACTTTGGTACAAAGCAATTGATCGGTACAAGGCTGAGCTCACCTACACCGTTCACCCTGAAGAACTATTTCTTTATATAACGCGCAGTTGTCGTAACGATTTAGAAGATTATTTCAATTGCCGCTATGTTGAGTGAGTTCACGATGAAAAGCTCGAGTCGGTAGAAATAAACCCTCGATTGGAAAAGCGTGTTTATAAACTTATTTAATAATGTAGCTAACGATGAACTCTTTGTGCGTGCTTTTGATTGTATTCTAGACGTGTTTAAAGATGACTTACCACCGGTTGTAAAGTGGGAACAAAAATAGTACTGAACGATATGAAAGCCCTCATATCGAGTACAGGTTTCCCTATACTTTAAGCGGTGAAATATTATTAAGCCGCATATACTGCGTAATGCAGAGCAATAATGATGTAATTGTAAACTCGATTAAGACGAGTTTAGTATTTTGAAAAAAAAAGTGAGTTGTATTTATATATATATATATATATATATATATATTATATATATTTTTTTTTTTGCTTGACATTTCTCCTGTACCGATTATACGCATATTTCTATTGATTTGTATTTATATATATATATTTTGCGTGATATTTCCCTGTACTGTTATGTACATATTTCTATTGAAGTGTATCTCTATTTGAAATGTATACTTTATTTTATATATATCCATAATTGTGTGTATATATTTCCTGTACTGTTATATGCATATTCCTCAATTGAAATGTATATTTATTTTCTATATATTTATAATAAAACAGAATGATGCAATGTTGTTTACTTAATTGTTACGCCTTCTACTACCAGTATTTTTTAAGAAATATAATAATGTATACAGTGGTATTGCGGTATCTGGCAACATTTACGCCTTCTAAGCCAACTGGCTGATTAGGAGTCTATAATAATGCTAAAAAGTGGTATCTAGCAACTCAGTCTTCGATTAGAGAATACATGGCGCTATCTGGCAACTCAAGCCATTTACAGCCAACTGGCTGATTAGGAGTCTATAATAATGTATACAATGATATCTGGCAACTCGGTCTTCGATTAGAGAATACATGGCGCTATCTGGCAAATCAAGCCATTTACAGCCAACTGGCTGATTAGGCGTATATAATAATGTATACAATAATACTGCTAAAAAGAGGTATCTGGCAACTCAAGCCATTTACAGCCAACTGGCTGATTAGGAGCCTATAAAACAACGCCTACTCGGCTGAAGTCTTAATATGCACTTGGCTCCTGCCAGGTGAACACCTCTCCTCCTTTCTCTCTGGCCCTTTGGGGGAATAGCTTGGGGGAGGCCCCCAAGTTGCATGCCCCTTGCAACCTAGGTTGGCAACAAAGGGCCCTTTGGGGTATTTTTTCTTTTTCCTTTTTTTTTCGCAACCCCCCCCCTTTGCAACAACCCCCACCCCCTTTTGCAACATTACATAATAACTTGCAACGTTCTTGCACTCTCCTTTTTCGGCTATACTACTGGGCACCATCAAATATTGATGGACATAAGGGGGCGTTGGCCTAAAAAAACAAAAAGGTTGGGAACCACTGCCTTAGCGCAACTCTGATCTTCATTTTCCTCCGTCATAAAGAGAGAACTTGGCTACAACAAAAATGTCCCAACAGCATTAAATCTAACTTATACAAAAGATACGTCGACGATACATTTCTGTACTTCACAAACCAAAAGGATTCAAATAATTTTCTGAACTATTTAAAGAGTGAACAGGATATGGCAACATCCATATATCCCATTCACTAAAGAAGAAAAAATAAATTTAACATTGCACTGATGATGGAAGATATTCGGAAATCTCTAATAAATTATTAAAATATGTTAAATTTTAATTATATTTATCATTAAGTTAAATTTATATTCCCCCTCCCCCCTACCACAACCCCGACCCCCGAAACAAAAATAATGATTCACCCGATATATGCTAAAAAAATTTTATCCTAGTGGGTTTGCTTAGACTGCATTAGGTTAAGTTAGGATAGGATTAGGGCCTAGGAGAGGGAGGGGGATGCATGAGGTGTCAAAGCACCAGGTTGTAGACCTCGGGGGGAGCCTGGCCTGGAAGATAGGGTAGGAAGTGATCGGAGGTAAAGGGACCCGGAGTCCAAAGTAGCACCAGAGCCCGCGATTCCTCTCCCGAGGCTTTGGTTAAAATCGATTTTACTGAATTTTATATATATATATATTATATATATATTATATATATATATATATTCGCTTATCTTGAAAGGCCTAGTCGAAAATTTGAAAAAAATGTTTTTATCTAAAGATCAGTTCTTTTTCGTGTTCTGCACCTTGTCTCAAAAGGGCCGAGCTCTCCGCCAATCACAAAGCTCGTGCACCTTGTAGATACAAGTGGGACGACCTTCAGAGCAACAAAAGTTTTTTTTTTTTCGTTTCCTGACCTGAACAATTGACTTTTTGCGAGCTAGGGCCTTTCAAGATATAAGCAAAAAAAAAAAATTATATATATATATAAAAGCCGAAATTCGAAATCAGTTAGGACGCGTACTGACTGATTTTGGGTTTGGACTAACATATGAGGCGCTCCGGACCACAAGCTACCAAGCGCCAAAATTAAAAAAAGGAGAAAAATGCATTTAAAGTTTGTCAACTTTCAAAATGCCATAACCTTTGAACCAATAACGATATTTGATTGATTTCGACCATACTTACAGGTCCACAATCTGCTCCCTGACTCGCCCACGGAATAGAGGAAGGGTGGGGGAATATAGTGGTATAAATAACTCAATCCTGACCCCACTGGCGCTTGGCAGGTTGTGGTCCGCAGCACCTCATATATAAAATAATAATAATAATGACTTAAACCTAGCCTCAACAACCGTCTAAAGCCGAAATTAGTCATTACTGGTCATTTCCCGTAGTGACTGATGTCGGCTTTTGACTGACACACACACGTGTGTGTGTGTGTGTGTGTAACTCTTCATTTTGCCCTTTCTTTAGCATAAGTTTATAATTTGGAAAGTATTTTACAAACTTTTATAATGATGGAAAGATATAAAAACCAATTTTAATCTTCAATATTCATAACAGATAATTAAAAAAAATTTAAATACCCGAACAGACAATACGGCATTAACCAGACCTTACGAAAGAAAATGTATTAAATTTTTAATTATTATTATTTGATAAATTATTATTAATTATCATTAATGGTTGTGTGAAACTTATTAGTTACCCATAAACTGACAATGAAAATGGAGACGAATCTAGTAACATCTGGCAACTTGAGCTCAGAACCTGCCAACACAATTTCTTATAATTTATCGGCAACCGAAACCAATTTTCCATATTCGGTCGAAGAGGTACGAAACTTTACCGAAGAAGATATTAAACGTTTGTTCACCGATTTCGAATATAGACTCTGCAAAGGCAAATACGAAGATCTCCCCATCTGTCGACACAATAATTCCTCCGTGGATGGAGTGAGTTACAATTTTTTTTTTGTAGTTTGTAGTTTTTTGTAGTTTTTACAGTCTGTAGTTATTTAATTGCATCATTTCAAGAATTAGGATGGACTGTTTTGTTGACTGCATTTTTTTTTCTTCCAGCGAGATGCACCAATTTTATTAACTGACTGACAGTCGTGGCCATTGTACCACCACCATTTTCCGTCGATCAGCGAAGTTAAGCGTCACTGGGGCTAAGCTGTATTTGGATGGGTGACCATCCTCTGCGTTCAGATGGTGTAGCGACCAGTGGTCCGGATCCCACGCAAAGCTGTAGGTCCCCTCCATCACATGACCTTTGCCTATTAAAAGATGGTTAAGTCACTTAAGTAACCTGACACCGTCACCTAGTACATCTCGCCTATAAAAATAAAAATTAATGCAGTTGGCAAGTAGCAATTTATTTGTCCATTTAAAGTATCCTATTTTCACAAAAATAATTTGTCTACCTTTTTCTACTATTTTAACCTACTTTTAATATAAGTTTTTTCTTTGGTTCAGTGGTTAGTGCTGTTGCAGTTACTCATGGATGAAATAAACTAGTTCACTTAGGCCTATACCTCAAAATTCCGAGACAATCATTGAAGGCCATAGACTTTGTAGAGCTCTTATTACACACCCACGCTGATTACCCACATTAACTTTTTTAACCTAACCTGTTCTCTAACATCTCAAACCAATTCTAATTGTATAATTTTAGCAATTATGGCGTCGTTCATTATAAACTAATAATAGACTAACCACACTTCTTCAACTTTAAATTAAAAATTTATCATAAATATGATGCAAAATTATTATTATTATTATTAAGACGGTTTTTATAATAAATTAAATCAATATAATAAAAAAAATACATCTGTGGTGATATTCCAAAAACCTCGGAATTACCATCACTCCAACTTAGTACGAATTAAAATGAAAACATTAAGAAACAGACAGACATAATCTTCCAAGACCAAGTAAACTTTCCTTTCGCATCAATTATTTTCGAAATGCTCGCAAACATTAGCCATTTTTTTTCTTCTGTAAAATCGTGGTTTTGCTACTCAAGAGAATTTGGAATTAGGACATCGGTAGTCAAAAAAATAAGAGCATAAATTCAAGTATTCTTTTTATTTCAGGTTTTTTTTTTTACCACACCATTTACAATTCTTTTAGGCAAATGTTTTGGTAAATGGCTGGTTGGTTGGTTCACTTTTAAGTGCATTTCTTCCACCAGAGGGTGCTGAAATGGATAGTAGCGCCGTCTACCGGGAATAATTATCCTCCACTAAACGAGGATTGGGTCGAGCCAAATACATTCCGCGCAGCTGGATTTCCATTGTTTATACTGACGTGGAACAAAACGTCCATGCGATATTTTTGTTATTATAAAAGAATTTATTAAAATTTTAATTTATTTCAAATATTTTGTTTTCAGATAAACTTTTTTACCAATATTATTATTAACTTTTCAAAATGGCGAAGTTGTTATATTTGCGTGTTCTTAAAGTTATGTTTTGAATACAAACTTCATTAAATGGTTGTTCTCAAGAACAAGTGCATAGTTTACTAAATAAACTATTATACGTTTTTCAGTAATAATAGTATTGATAATAATGGTAATAAATCTGTATTATTCTATGAACTTATAACACAAACAATTAAATTTCTTTTAAAAACAAACGTAATTAAAAAAAAGATTAAATCATTTTAATATTCACAAAATTTAATGAAATAAAAGCGTATAATTAATTCTGTATTATATTTATACAGAATGGTCTCGGGTGGAACCATTTGTCCTGCGAGGGGAAAACAGGATCTATCAATATTTTAACCTAACGTCATTATTTACCCAATGAAATATGGATTTTTACATTCTATAAAACCGATTTTATTGGGTTCTTTCAAGCTCACCTTTTTGGCAACCTCTTTATAGAACCCCTAACCCTAACCCCTCACAGCTCCAGATAGAAAGTTATTTTGATATCATCCGCCGTAAGGATTATATTGCCTTTCTCTTTTACAGGAATTAGACCCTTATGAACCCAACCAACCATTCGAATATGCTTTTATCGTGGAACTGGTCGTTCCAATAATATTTGGAATCGTCGTTTTAGTTGGGGTATTTGGCAACTCTCTCGTTGTCATCGTCATCATCATCAACAAACAAATGAGGTCAACAACCAATTACCTCATATTTAGGTGAGTAGAAGAGCAAACGTAGGATCTTTTAAACTTTGATGTATTACTATTCAATAGAATGAAGATTTTATCTTTTTAATATGTAAACTTCGTACATTGGACAGGTATACAGGGTGGTTCAAAAGTTGCGCACCATAGAAATTTTCGGTGTTGATTGTACTATACACTTTTTCTTTTAGGTAGGGGATGGCTGCGAAATTAACAATAGACGAGAGGGTGAGCTTGGTTTTAATGTATGGAATACCAGCTATTACAGAATTTAAATTCTGTACAGATTCATCGATTTGTAGTACCTGGTATTCCATGCATTACCCCCCCCCCCCCCAGAAAAATATATAGTAAGCACTGAAGATTCCTATAGTGGGCGACTTTTGCGCCACCCTGTATTTTAAGTTAAGTGTTTGTGTATCAGGTAGAGAGATTTATGACTGTGTTCTTGTCTATCTTACGAATGCGACAGAGCGACACGCAACAGAGCTCATCACAACTCAAACGTGCGTGTAGCGACAGTGGCGGTGTTGCTATAGATTCAGACCTTTTAGTGACAATTAAATTTCATTAAAACGGACATAATAAAGGTTGAATTAAGATTAATTAGATTTGTACTGGATTAATTGTCGCCATCCACAACTGTAAACGTGTGTGTGTGTGTGTTCTTAGTCTGTCTACGTAGATAACGGACTTCAAATGTCCACACAGGAAAATGTCAAGGGGTGTAAGTAGTGATGAAAGCCGGTATTGGACAAGAGACACGATACCGATATCGTGATTATCGATACCGGGTTTTCGGTATTGAAGAACTGCCTATTGTCTCTATTGTGGGAGCAATCAGCAAATGTCAAGTTAACAAAGATTTGTTTTTTGTAGGATTTTGCGGCCAATGTGAGTTGAAATAATGATTTATCTTCATACATAACTTACACACGCAGTATATCTTCGAGGGGCGTCATTAGTGTATGTCACAATTTATCATTTATATTATTATGATGTTGACGTTATTATGATCGTTTTTCTGAAAAGGGAAACTATCATCCAGAACTCTCGCCTTAAACATTTGAAATCGTATAAATACGTATTACGTTCAAAAACGTTTTTACACGATTCCAAAACCGTGCTTTTTTAGATTCATTATTGAGTTCATTCAGATTTCGAATTTTCCTAAGAATGATGAAAATTTAGTTGGTTTCGAGGAAGAAAGCGAAGACCAAGAGTTACAAGCATCTAACTACTCAGAGAATGTTACTGAAGACAAGAATGAAGTAGATGATCCATTGATGTGCGAATACATGAAAGAAATAGATAAATTAGAAAAGGTACCATTGAGAAGCAATGCAACTAACTTTGATCCTACTAATGAATTTAAGAGTTTCGAAGTTTCTTCACAAAGAAGTGAAAATTTAGAGAAGCTATACAAGGCATTGCTTTCCATTAAATCCACTGGTGTAGAATCAGAAAGAGCTTTTTCTCTGCTGGCTTATTTCTGACCATGCTAAGATCAAATATCTCTGAACAATCATTAGATAGTCTTTGTTTCCTCAAAACTTACTTCCAAAACCAAAATAAGAAATAAATATGCAAAATTATTAGTAAATTTTTTTTTTTTTTTTAATTATTTTTTTCCCTTTTACCTTTTGGTTATTTGATATACTTAATCATTATAAATAGTCCTTCCTTTCCCTAGGAGCTGCTGTTCAAACTTTTTTCAATCAATGGTATTTTCCCTTTGGTGTCGGTGACAGAATTTAAAAAGTAACTTCAGTTTTTATTGTCGTTAATGTGGTGAGTACTACAGGTCCTGCAGGCTTGTGGGAGGGTTGGCACTTGGCAGGGTGACACCAAAAAAATCATTATATTATTCTCTGCATAAAACCGGTATCAACACCGGTATCAGTAAAATAATTGTTCAAATACCGGTATTAAAAAGTGTCAGTATTATTTCATCCCTAGTGTAAGGTCCGGAGATCTGGGAGGCCATTCCACAGACCCACGTCTGCTGATCCATTTATTGGGAAACAGATTATCTAAGTAGCTGCGAACAGCTAGTGCATAATGGGGAAGGGGTCCCATCCTGTTTGAGCCACAAATTCCGTCTTTCGTGAACTGGCATTTCTTCGATTATTAGAAATAAAAACTCTTGAAACATTTGCAAGTTTCATCAGTCACATTTTCATTGAAGAAGTAGGGTTCGATGAGTTTGTCATCCAATATTGGTGCCTACACCATAACTCGTGGAGTATTTTAAAAATGACCCTGTTCATACCACTGGGGATTTTCATCAATCAAGTACCTCGTGTTATGGCGGTTAACATGGCCGTTTAAGTGAAACTGGGCTTCATCACTAAACATTTTCCATTTTGCGAGTTCTATTCCGTTAGACAACCATTCACAGAACTCAATTCGACGATCCTTATCATCCCCATGAAGTTGTTGGACAAGCTGCACTTCATAAGGATAAAAATTATTTCGTAGCTCAACTTCCGCAATGACTTTTTGGGGCTTTTAACCGTGTTCAATCGCAGTTTGCGATGTGTCGGTATTAGATGCACTTTTGGGGCGATCACAAACACTGCCAGTTTCTTTAAAACGTTTCACTAATTTCTCTACTGTTCCATGGGCAATGGGGTTGCCTAACTGTGTGTTCTATTAAACTGATCAGCGGTTGAGCGACAAGTGCTACCAGGCTTTGGGTATATGAAAATTACTTCAAGTAGTTTCCCAGCTGAGAGAAAAAATGCTATAATCTCAACCTGGAAAAAAACAAACCGTAATATATCCAGATATATGAAACACCTTGTACATAAGACTACGCTATTTTTTTTTGTAATTGTCAAGTTCACATTCTCTTCGTGGAACCAATATTTCTTTCACCTTTAATAAACTCTGTGTAATGTTTGCTTTGAAGCTCTCACATCCTTTCAAATAACGAACACACTCTTAAAATGACAAATGAAGATCACACGATTGCAATATACCTTTCCACACTAAAGTACTAGAATTTATAACTATATAATCATCCGCCAATCCAAGAATGAAGTGTCAGCTGACAAACTTTATTTACACAGTTTAACGAGAGTAATATATCGTTACCCTAATTAACTAATTAGGCAAAAAACACAGCAATGAAGACTTATTTATTTACCGAGACAAAACTCTCTCGTTTCGAACTGTGCCAAAACGAGAACATTTTCTCCATTTCGTAAACCTGATTTGACGATTCACCACACCCCACTGAGTGTCTCTTCCGCTCTCTCGATGATAACATTTGTTTGAATAGCAAAATGAGAATGTAGATTTTTAATTATATCGTAATAAACTTTATTAGATGGAGTCAAACCTTGACCCATGTTCTGACTGGATTCTATTTACATTACTTTCAAACCAAAAGTATAGCTCTGGCATTTACATACAGTATATAACTTTTGAATAAAAAGGATATACTCCAAACGATTTGAACGATTTCATATGAAGTTATTTGTTTAATAGTCAACGTTTCGAACCTTGGTCCATTTGTTATATAGATTAAATTACGAAATAATTTTCTGTATTAGAACTATTAGTTCGTAAAATTTAGCTTGAAGAAAAAAAAAAATCTCGGTATTTAAGTTACGTTTCTTTTCCTTCAAAGGTATTATTGTATACTGTTCGTTGAAAAAATGCATTTCATAATCTTTATACTCCAATTCATGTCGACATCTACAGGGTGGCCATAAAGTCTGGAAACATAGGACATTTCTCAGAACTGTAGATTATCTGCAAGGGGGCAAAAAGTCTGGGCACCCCTCTCAAAATAAGATACGAAATAAATTCTTTTATGTACACTGACATTTATAACATTTAATTTAAATTATGTATCTCATATTACATAGACTAACAAAAGGTTCAATTAATAATCCAAAATGTCCGTCTGTTGGCCTTCATTTTCGTATGTAAATATTTCGAAGAGGTGCCCAGATTTTTTGCCCACCCTGTATAATAATTCCATATATCTCTGCATATATATATGCAAAGTGCTACTTCGACAATTCATTCCTACTCGCTTAAATGTTTGTTTCCTATGTAAGTCACTATGGAATTTATACTTTTTCAATCAAAATATCAAGAAAGGGTAAAATCTGTGTGTTTATAAAGGTATTTAACACTATGTTGTTGATTTAACTTAGAAAAGTGTCTGCATGTGATGGGTGATGATTTAGTAGTAGTGTATCGTCTACGAATCGTCTGTCAAAAAGCGAGTTTAAAATGAGATATGAATGGTCTGAATAACTACTGCCTATCATAGTAAAGGAAGAAAGCATTGGGTAGCGTGAAAACCACGGGAGACCCCCCACTACCACTCCATGGTTATACAACTTGTTATTGAACAGGAACAAATTGTCCTTGAGAGTTATCCAGTTTTCTAAATCTGGATTTGCGTATTAAAACCATTAACTAACGAATGTGGTTGAGTATAATACGCAAACCTATATAATTTGCTTAAGGTGAATAATGGTGAAGTGTGTCTTGTCAAAGCTACACATAAACACTAAGTGAATATTGTAAAGTTTACTAATTTTCCCAACAAATTGGAGATATTTTTTGCTGTATAATTAACCCTAGTAGTATAAGCCCAATTTTATTAGCAAGTATTTATCATCACTACTTTAAAACGAGTAGTGCTTCGGTATCTGGCACCACCCCACCTATACTGTCTAGGGTTAATTATTAACATAAAGGTCAGATAATAAAGTTACCATGAAGTTTAAATTAAAATTTTCATACGCTGACAAAATTGGTTGCAAGGGCACACGACTGAGTTTATGAACCTTCAGGAGCAAGTACAAAGTACAAAGTATATGGGATGGACTCGGAAGTAAAGAGCTTTCTACACGTTTGTTCTATCATCTAAAATTCATAAGCTTTAATCTACTGACAAATTTATGAAGTTTGTTTCGATATTTAGAATTTTATATAATCATTTCTCTCAAAAATAATTAATTAAACGAAGTCAAAATGTGTATCAGTCCTACGGCTATTAAGGTGGAAACGCTTCTTTAGTCATTTTGTACTTTGTCATATCCAAAACTTACAACCTGGACTTAAACTGAAAATAGTTAAATGGAATCAAATCTGTGAAACCGGAATCAAATCTGTCAAACCGGAATCAAACTACTCAACTGGTCAACTCTGGAACAATCTTCCTCAGTCCATCTCCCCCCCCCCCCCCTCTGTCTATGACCTCCAATCTTTCAAACGTAGAGTGTCTAGGCATCTCGAAAACCCTGACCTTGATTTTGGCTTTCTTCTTCTTGTGTGTGTGGGGGTGGAGGGGGGGGGGAGTGCGCTTTTGCGGGCGTTGCCCTTGGCCCCTCCTTCCTGCATAAAAAAACAATAATGGACTCGAATGGACTATTGGACTTCACTTCAGTTGCAAATTGCATTACTTTAGAGATCGACTACAGACCTATAAAAAAAAAAACATTCCCAATCAGCTTATATGCGATGTACTGTTCCAAGTCACTTCTGGGAAACAGAGGAGAGAAGAGAAACAAACCTGCCGTTTATTATGTACAGGGTTGACCATAAGTAGCTTTACCGAAGCGAGTTTAACGAAACTCACTTCGGTAAAGCGACTTATGGCTCACCCTGTATATCCTTTCGTGACTGCTAGTATGTCTTCTAGTTTGAAATGCCGCACGAGGGCTGTGAACCCCTGAACCCTGATGAATAATCGCATATTACTTATTCAAATTCTCCTCTTCCTTGCGTTTGAAAAACTTACACCAACCAACTAACTTAATGTAACTTATCAACTTATCCTGTGATTTAAAGAAACCTTAACAAACATGATTGATAACTTCAGAGTTGAAGATAAGCTAAAGAATGAACGGTACTTGTGGGTTATCTGTCGCCACTTTTTAATATTTTTTTTATTTATTTATTTTTATATTTAAGAGAAGAGGATTCTTTATACTGTACGGCATTGACGATTGGTTAGGTTAAGTCGTGCTAGTTTGGTTAAATACCGTTTTATTTAACCAAACTAGCACGACTTAACCTAACCAATCGTCAATGCCGTACAGTATAAAGAATCCTCTTCTCTTAATATATAAAAATAACTAAATAAAAAAAATATTAAAGTTTTTTATTTAACCAAACTAGCACGACTTAACCTAACCAATCGTCAATGCCGTACAGTATAAAGAATCCTCTTCTCTTAATATATAAAAATAATACTTAAAAAAATATTAAAAAGTGGCGACAGATAACCCACAAGTACCGAATGAACTTATTGAGTGATGAAATGGGAAATATCATTTTTGAGATGAAATTAAACACTACAGAGTGGTCAAAGAGTCCCTTTCCAGCGCAATTACAGCATATCTATGTTGCCCTCGTTTTTCATGCAAAGACTTTTTGGCCACCCTATACGTATTGCATTTGTACCCTGAAAACATGGAAATGTATTAACTCCTTTATTTTCTCGAAATAATGTCGGTCAACTCGCCAAACAAAAGAAATTCTCCCAAGTGGGATAGATTAGATTTAACTATTTCCCTTACTGTTAAAAACGAAGTGTAAATAAAATCGGTTATCAGAAAATTACAGACCTAATACAAAACCATACTTAGGGTGTCCAAATAATCTTTACCCAATGGGAAATGCGCTAAAACTCTTAATCAGATGGGAAGTATGTATTGTATGGAACCGTATCATAAATGTCAAAAATGCTCACCATTCATTTCAAAGCCCCTTCATGGAATTAGATTAATTATTTAAATATCCTTTGAACAAAGACTTTTCGGATACACTGTATATTATAGATTTTTTAAGTTTGTTTTGTATTTCTAATACAATTGAAACAGGAACTATGTCGGAACGGACATCGATGTTCCCTCCACTATTTATGACCTTTGCTGGCGATATCATCTTGCGATGATCCGTGTGTGTGTGTGTGTGTGTGTGTGTGTGTGTGTGTGTGTGAAGTTTCATCAATTTATGGAGAGTAGTTCAGAAGTTATGGTTTGGGATCCGAGTCTTACTTATGACAATTCGCCTTGTGATGATCCATACGTGTGCGAAGTTTCATTAATTTATGTGGAGGGGTTCAAAAGTAATAGCCCAGTCTGAAAAAGGTCAGTATGATATTTGACCTCTATTTGTGGCTGACCTTTGGTGCAGGGGCCTCAATATTGCTAAAAACTTAGTCTTATGATCATGAGGTTTCATTAATTTATGCTGAGTGAACCTCCATTTGACCTTTGACACCTATTTCTGACCTCAACCTTTGATACAGAGTTCCGAGTCTTGTGATGATTAGGTGTGTATATGTGGCGTTTCAGTTTACGTAAAACGGTTCAAAAATTATGACACTGACCTCCATTTGACTTTTGACCTTTACTTGTGACATTGATTATGATTACAGGAACCTAATTCTTGCTCAGGACACTTCGTCTTATGATGATCCGTGTGTGTGTGTGTGTGTGTGTGTGTGTGTGTGTGTAGTTCCGTCAATTTATGTCAAGCGGTTCAAAAATTATACCCCGGACACAAAAGTGAAACAAACAAACAAACGGACGGACGAAGTGCAATCCAGTATGGCCTTAAAAATATTTTGCTTGGGGACAATAACAAAAAAATAAAAAATAAAATAATTACGAAAATGATTTAACACAAACTTGGGCAATAAAATGCGCATGGCCAATACACACTCGCAAGTGTTTAAAAAAAAATATATAAAAATTATCGAGTTAAAATATGAAAAATATATTTTGGTTTAAGCGATTTATTTTGGACAAGCTTTTTTTATGTTTACACGGACACTCCGACATTTTATTTTTACTTCAATTTTTATTACTACTATATCCGTTGCGGAAATTACATTTCTGCCACAAATACTCCACATAAACATATATATATATATATATATATATATAGGGTGAACCAAATGTAGGTGGACAGTAAATGATAACGTTTATTTTGAGAATACATATTTAATTTTTTGTATACTATAATACAAAATAAAATTTAAATAAATTTAGTTATAATATTTAATATAATAAAACACAAAACACCATAGTTATAATGAACACCATAGTTATAATATAATATAACACAAACCGTATTCAACCTACTGTCCACCTACTTTTGGTTCACCGTGTATATATATATATATTAGTTAACACTGTCATAAACTCATTCACATCCGAACACTAACTTTGATATCAATATGAAATGCATAAAAAAAAAAAAATTAAATAGTACAAAACTATTTAGGTCATACAGAGACCTAAATATTAATTAATCTAATTGAAAATTCCTAATTATTTCCAGTAATTATGATTGTTTCGGGTTTATTTGTTTTCGTAATGGCGAAGGTCATGTCACGGAGGGGACCAACAGCTTTCGGCGCGATCCGAATCATCTATCTACGAGACACTGTACATCTGAACGCAAAGGACGGTCACCCATACAAGTACTGAACAGAAATCTTGACACAATGTGAAGCTCAAAATTTTCACGGCTGCGTTCTTTTCTGTAGTTTAATCGCGGTGCTGGGGCTTCGGGCCCAGTAATTTTAATTATTTAATTTATTAACACCCAGGTGCACAACCTGGAGACCTAATCAATATGTGTGTGAAGTTTCATGTTTATAACTGCTTCCATTTTGGAGTTATGGCTGGAACACACACACACAACGTACGTGGGTCGGGACGTCTAAGTGTCTGCGACCAAAAGTCGATGATGTGCGAGTCCAAGTCCATGACAAATTCTAACCACGCAACACCCCTCTCCATCACACGATAAAAACTGTTCCGGAGCGTAATCTGTCGCAAATAAATACACGAATGCCATCCGAGAAATGGGGTTCATTTATACAGTATATTTGGGGTGGGGGGGTCTACAATTAATGTATTTGGAACTATAATACAAAACTAGTGTTGGCTGACTTGGGGCAATCTTTCGTTTTAAATTGTAAGGATTTGTATGGATTTTTCAATTTACTTTTTGAAGTTAATTTTACACTCATTCAATGACCTTTTCTCAACAATCAGGATTCGGTATAAGTTAAATACTTTACATTAGCGATTCCCAGCCTGTGATCAATGTTCCCTCTAATTCTTTTTAGTCCGTGTGCGCAAGAAATTTTCGTTGTGCATACATTTAGATTCATGGTGAAAAATTGTGCAAACTTTTCTGAGCGCTATTATCTTCAAAATTAAATATATATAAATATTAAATACTTAATAAATATTTTTTCCGTAAGGTGATAGCTTGATCATTACCGTGCTATTAAATGGATATTAAAAAACTGTTCGCAATATTATATATTCTTAAAAAAGAAAACATTTTATCCATTCTAAAAATATGAATAAAATAAAAAATAGTAAAATAAAATTCAACAAAATAAAGAAATAAAAAAAAATAACATAATTGAAAATGACTATTTTAGTTATTATTTCTCAAAACAATTTTTAGCATTTAGCAATTTAAAGTAGACTAACAAGATTAATACATGATTTTATCCATTCACAAAATAGAAGTAAAATAAAAAATAATAAAATTCAATAAAATAAAATATAATCAAAATAACATTAAATGAAAGTGCCTTTCATTTAAGTATGATTATGATTTCTCCCTACGATCTTTAGCATTTGCCCATTCCAAATAAACTATGAAGATTAATACATCCGTCATCATTCAGGTAACTTTTAATTCGCATGAGCATGTCCAAATGATTTTCTTTCAAGCGGTTTCTTAATTTGTTCTTTATAGAATTCATTAAACTGAAATTTTTGAAATTACTTCATTTACTGTCATGACTCATAATACGCTTGAGCCTGTGCGCATTTTATTTTGCTGTGCGCGCGGGTTTCACAACGCGTGTGCGCGCGCACACGCGCACACCTTAGAGGGAACATTGCCTGTGATCCTTCGCTAATTACTTTAATGATAATGTATTTAAGTGTAGATAAAATTCCCGCAACCTTTACGACTGTGGTACTTAGAAAAACCATGGTGGTACGTCGACCTATAAAGATTTGGGAACCCCTGCTTCATATGGTTTCCGTTAGGGCCACGTCGCAACACGGTTTGCCGTTGGATCAGCGAGGTTAAACGATTTCGTTAGATGAGTGTAGTAAGATGGGTAACTGTTCTCAGCGTTTAGATGATGTAGCGACCCGTAGATGGTTAGGAATCCACGGGAAACTTAGGTTCCCTCCGTCACATGATCTTTGCCGCAACGAAGGAAGTTAAACAACTCAAAATATTACTATTAATTATTTTAAATGATCATTTTATTGATCTTTGCGCCTGAAAATTCTCCTTCATTCAAAACTACGCTGATGGAAATACAGAAATGAAAACTTTTTTATAAAATATATTTACTAACCTTAAAATACTGTCTATTCATTAATTAATGGTTGCATAGCGTCTGCGCCAAAATTTAACTTATTCTCCAAACGTGTTCGCTCCACATCATTTCATTTTGTCAAAACGTATTTTTTTCGATTTTCAACCTAACCTAACCTAACCTAACCTAACCTAACCTAACCTAACCTAACCTAGAAGTAAAACGATCATATAGTGACGCAAACGCTATAAATCGTAATTAATATAGTCCATTTGGGGATCTTAAATTGAAGGTAATTAAATTCATTATAGTTTAATCAAGGTCAATTTTAATTGGACTTTCTAAAAATTATTTTTAAAACTGTCAAAATAAAGTTACATTTTAATTATTATTATTATTTAAATATGGTTAATTAATTAAGTGTATAACATTTAAAATGGGTTTCTCACACAACAGGGAGACCATAAAACTTTAAATAACTAATTACGGCATTGATACAGCTACAATGATTAAGATAAAACGCAATTAACTGATAACAGCAATTAATGATTTTTATACATGTATTTCAATGTCAGCGGACAGGGTTGCCACCCTGTATTATACGAAGTTTTTAAAACTTCAGCGTGCATCACTGAACCCAAGTAATTTCATTCTGTTGACTAATTAAAGGGTATTTTTGCTGGCTTCTTATTAGTTATGACGAACTACATAATTCCTGGCAATAATTCTAGTAATAAACAGGGTGGCCCCAAGATAAAGTAGTCCCCATTACTAAAGAAAAATCAATGGGGCTACTTATCTTGGACCACCCTGTATCTCCTTAAATAAATATTTTTTTTTCAGTATATTTTTAAGGTTTACACGACTAAAGTCGTTAAAACTGAGTTATTCAAAGGTTGTACAATATTTGCCCGAATTTATTCTTGAGCTACATTGAACCGAGTTGTCATTGTTTCTTAGACTGGACTCTCTGGCGTCATATCATTTGCGCCAAAACGATTTTCATTTTATATCATTCAGTTTGGTCTATGACGTACTTCTCGCATGCGCTACATTTTTTTAGGCTCTATAAACCTACCAAAGAGTTCAATTAACCTAACGTAACCTCTCCTAAAACAGAATTAAAAGGAGGGGAAGGGGGGGGCACTCTCTCGTTTGGCCCAAACGAAACGCTATGAAACCAACACATTTTAAAGCATAACTTAAATTTTGACGCAAAATATACAAATATTTGGCGTTTTACGAGTATATAAAGTTAAAATGTACATTTATTACAATCGAGTTACTTGAAGCTTGATACCAAGGACTACCTACTTCATTCTTAAGTCTAAAAATGAGTTGGGGTCCTCTAATTACGTCATCTAATTAAACCAATCATTGTTAATTAACAAAATAGGTTTTATAAAAAGACGTTTCAAAAGCAGCACAAATTCAAGGAATGACTATATATGATATTGGTGGTTTGGAGCCTCTCGAGAGAATGAACCGAGGTAAAACTCGAAACTTTGGGGTGTTTCAAAACGTTGTAGATGGAAATTTCGATATTCGTTCACCGAACTCTTAGAAGTTAATTCCAATTTGGTAGCGCCCGTAGCTTAGCCGGTAACACAGTTTCCCTATAAACAGAAGTGAAGATACCGATGTCGGGGGTTCGAATTCTGATGATACTGGTGCTAATAATAAAGGAGTTAGAGCAATGGGTCGTATATGTTGGCCTGAGCCATGTGCTACTTTATGGTCCTCCTGAATGATTATCATTATATAATTAATCCTAATTTATTGTTTAGATCCTCAGGGGTTCGAACACCGTAACATATTTTAGTGAGAGAGGTATGTACATGTTAAATAAGATGGTACAGAAAACTGTACAGAAGACATCATAACTCTGAATGAGTTTCAGGTATAAAAATGATAATGTTTTGGGTAATTTAATATCTTTTGTAACGGCGAAGGTCGTGTGACGGAGGGGACCTACAGCTTTACGCGGAATCCGAACCGTCTGAGGGTCACTACATCGTCTGAACGCAGAGGGGGAATATCCATATAACTATAAACAGACCTACCGTCGCTTAACTTCGCTGATCAAATGGTATTGCGATGTCGCCACGACGTAGGCCCTAGTTTGGAGAAAGATTGGGGTACAACTAATATATATATATATACACACACAGGGCAGGGCCTATCAGAGGGGGGATAGGGGGGTCCATTTGGCCTGGGCCTCAAGCTTAAGGGGGGCCTCAAATTTAGAAACTTTCAGGTTTTAATATGTTTTGCAGTGGAAGTGGCCCGGGCCTCTCTGGAGCTCTGAGGGCGCCTGTATCTATTATATATATATATATATATATATATATAGGCGCGACGGTAGTGTAGTGGTTAGCGTTGCTAACTATGAATCCATCGGCCACGGGATCGAGACCCGGTGACGGCAGGCGGCGCGCAGCAAAACCCAGCTGTTCATCCTTCTACACAAAAAGAAATTGGTTGGTAGATGAACGGGTACCCTGGGTAGCATAGTGGTTAAGACGCTGGGCTGTTGGTGAAACGTGGTTTGGATTCCACGTTAAACTGTAAGCGTCTAAGGTGGAGTGACAAGCTTGACCTTCGTTAGGATGAACAAATCTTGCGGAAGCTAAACAAGGTTAACCAAGACACACACACACAATTTTACATGGGTTCCGAACTACAAAAACGTAAGTCCCCTCCGCCACCACGGAGGACATGCTCAATACACAACTACAACCACAGTCAGGTAGATTAGCCATGAGTGGATCCAAGAGTGTTTGTTGGTCTGAAACATCATATACACATATACACACACTACAGAGCATATACACGATACAATAATTTATAATGAATGAAATATTTCTATAAAAAGATAAAAATCTTAGTTTTAAAATTAAACCACTTTATCAAAAAAATAAAATTACTTGGCGGTGCCTTCTGGCTCTCTTTCAAAGCCTTAAAAGTGCCAGCGAGTGCGTCGCTTTATTTTTTAATTGTTAAAAACCATGTTTTTATGAGTAACATATCACACCACACCCACACACACACACACACACACATATATATATATATATATATATATATATTATTATATATATATATATATTATATAAAACCTTGACTTAAAAACAAATATTTACCTTCAAACGCGTACAAACATGTTTTCGACGAAAATAATTCAAGCTTTAGTGTTAATACCTTTTATGTATAATTATTGGCTGTAAGGAAGTCGGAAAGTTTATCTTCAATAAAAAAAAAGGAAACTTTGCTCCTGAATATTGCATGCAATAATTTTAAAATTTTAGGGAAACGTTTAAAATTGGCGATAATGTTACGCGACAGCCAATTTTGAGCGTCAAATAGAAATTTTAATTTTAACCCGTTAATTATCTTAATTAAAATTTTTAATAATTTATAAACATTTTAATTAATTGATAGTATCATTTGTGCTTCTCTGAAATCTGTAGTTTATCATCATCATCATTAATACAAGTGGCTGACATTTTAGCGAGACACTTGCAGTATTACTCAAACAACCTGTACTAACAATCTAACCTATTTTAACTTAACCCAAGTTATAGCCCAGCTTAAACTAACTTAACTTAGTCTAAACTAAATGAAGGATGGGCAAAATAGGGCCCGCGGGACGGAAACATTAACAAGATTAAATACGGCCCGCGGGACGGATACAACCCTTCACAAGATTTAATCCGGCCGGCGGCGACGGATATAAGAATTCACAGGATTTAATCCGGCCTGGGGGACGGAAACATTAACAAGATTAAATACGGCCCGCGGGACGGGTACAGCCATTCACGAGATTTAATCCGGCCCGCACTGTCGACTAAAAATTATCAACAAAATGGTTCTCACAAGCTGTGTCGTACAACAAAATGTTGACATGCATTTCTTTGATAATAGAAAACCTATAAAACTACTCAAGGGAAAATTTTAGAGAAAACAGCCTAAATTACAGGGAAATTTGGAGCATATGGTAACGTTTCCTCATTATGCCATTTTTTTGTGTTAAGCTTAAACAAATCAAAATACCGATTAGTGATAATTGATGAACATCTCTCTTGGTTCGTTTCTCCGCATTGCAACGACAGAACTGAAGCCAGATATTAACACATTAACTCAACACTTAAAAGCGCTTTCAATCGTCCCACAAGATTAATAAGTTAAATTTTATGCCATCGCTATGCAACCGATCTTGACAGGTTAATACCCTATAATTTCAAATAAAATAAACAAAATAAAATAAATTAAATAAAATTAATTAAATAAAAATTAACAAAATTTTTAATAAAAAATACATTTTTTTCACATACACTGTTAACCATTAACTGGAAATGTTTTAAACCGCCATATATATATATATGATACATATATATATATATATATATCTAACGTAAAGAACGACGCTTGTATAGGAGATACTCCGCGCAAGATGAGAGAGAGAGAACGAAACAAATGAAAAATGAGGTAACCACCCGGGAATCGAACCCAGGATCTTCCGATTGCCGGTCAGATATGATAACCATTACACCATGGGCCTCACTCATTCAAATGTCGTAATTCTTCTACATACGCGCAGAAACCATGCCCCAAGGGGGCACCTCCCGCATGCCGTAACATTATATACATTTAACTCTCTCTCTCTCTCTCTCTCTCTCTCTCTCTCTCATCTTGCGCGGAATATCTCCTATACAAGCGTCGTTCTTTACGTTTTATACTGCGTATTTGCAGTTAAATGTGTATATATATATATATAATATATATATTATATGGGCAACGTCGTGGCCAATGTCATAACACCGCTTCCCAGAGATCAGCGAAGTTTAAGCGACATTGGGTCTGGGTAGTAGTTGGATGGGAGACCGTCCTCCGCACCCAGATTATGTAGCGACCCGTGGTTCAGATCCCACGTAAAGCTGTAGGTCCCCTCCGTCATATGACCTAAGATGTTGCGAAGGAGGTTAAACACCAATAAAAAAAAATATATATACATATATATATATATATATACACACACAAAACACACATATACATACAGGCCCTCTCAGAGGTCCAGAGAGGCCCGGGCCACTTCCAGCTTTTGAGGCCAAGAGCTAAACCCAATTATTACTTTCACTGCAAAACATTATATTCAAACCTGAAAGTTATAAATTTGAGGCCCCCCCTTAAGCTTGAGGCCCAGGCCAAATGGCCCTCCTAGCCCCCCCTCTGATAGGCCCTGTATAATATATATATATATATATATACTGTGTGAGTGATACTTTAAGCTGTAATTATTTCAAACACTATTATTGTGAAAATAACTGGCCCTCGATCATAGCCCAACCTTTTAACACACTGTACTACTAACGCGTTTCGCGTCAAAACTCTATCCTACCCTGAGTCACTTCTTACGCGAAACGCGTCAAATTGATCTGGACAAGAGTAAATGCAAAATTTCTGCGAGTAGTCGTCGTCTTGACGCATGTAATGCGTGTCAGCTGTGACGAGGCACAGATGAACTTGACGCGTTTCGCGTAAAAAGTGACTCAGGGTAGGATAGAGTTTTGACGCGAAACGCGTTAGTAGTAGTCCAGAGTGTTAATTGGTCCACCAATCGAAATAATTGCCCACCACTGACCTAACCTAATCTACGCAACAAAACGCATCTTTTTGACAATTTAATTGTGCGCACACACACACACCACACACACACACACACACACGTACGTTTAGCTACCTGACAAAACCACGATATTTTCACACATTTTAGCATTCACTTGTGTATCACGACATTTATCCAATCTAAAAAGCCTAATAATTTTAATCAAACTTAGCGTAACCTAACCTATACTAATCTTAATTATATCTCCTTTTTTCATGAAAAAAGAGTATTTATAAAGATAAATCACCGCGACAGTGCAAATATCATAATACGCACGTTCTTGTCGCGATGGTCTATATGTATCCTACTAAAGATTGTCGTGATTCCGTTGGTAAGACAAAGCACACACACACACACACACACACGTTACACACAGACTATGCATGAAACAAGGAACTCTTCTGGGAAATTTGATTATATATATATAATATATATATATATATATATCCCCGCAAGGGGTTCTAAGCTCGTGCTCTTTGTGCTCGTGTGTACGTGCTTGTTCCTGGAGGTTTCACGTGCACTCTCCCGGCCCTAGCACCCAAGGATGATGGGCGCGACCCTGCATCCTTGGTCTTTTTCCACTTCGACTGTCCCCTCTACCCTTTTCTTTTTCCTCTGTCTTTCCTCTCACTTTTTCTTTGTTTTTCCGCCGAGATATGCCCTTTTAAATAGAGGCGAATCGGTTCTTCCCGAACTTAAAAAAAAAAAAAAATTATATATATATATATAGGGTGGCCCAAAAAAAACTATATACTCTTTATAGCATCATATATTTTTTATATTAAAAAAAACCCAAACAATATATTGTTATAGCAATTGCCAATGAAAGGTAAATTAGTAATCTAAGTGATCAAATGTTCTCCGGCGGCATGAATGCACTTTTGAATGCGTCGACTAACTGATTCGCAGACATGGACTAATGTGGATGCTGTAATGGTCCCGCACTTTTCCCTAATTGCATCCTTAAGGTGTTCGAGTGTTGCAGGTCTTGTACCATAAACTGCATCCTTCAGTAGCCCCACAAGTAAAATCAAGTGGAGTCAAGTCCGGTGAACGTGGAGGATACTCTAACGCTTCTCTTCGTCCTATCCAACGTTAGGCAAACGTTTCATCGAGGTACCTTCTGACATCACAATGATATGAGGGGGGGGCTCCATCTTGTTGAAAGTAAAAGTCGTCGTTCCAACAACTTCCGAACTGCAGGTATAATTCTGTCCGCAGCATGTCGAGATATGCGGCACCGGTAACTGTCCCATTAAAAAAAAATGGTCCAACCAAACCCCTGGATGATAAACCACACCATGCTGTTAATCCTGGTAAATTAACAGGTTTATCCACATAAACGTGTGGATTATCAAGTGACCAGTACCTGCAGTTGTGTCGATTTACTGTGCCATTCAGCTTGAAGGTAGCTTCATCAGACCACACGATTTTGTTGTATTGAAAGTGCATTCATTCCGCCGGAGAACATTTTGAGCACTTGGCGTAGTTAATTAAATTTTATATGCAAACACTCGCTATAACATTTTGATCACTTAGATTACTAATTTACCTTTCATTGGCAATTGCTATAACAATATATGTTTTTGGTTTTTTTTTAAATTATAAAATATATGATGCTATAAAGAGTATAGTGTTTTTTTTGGGACACCCTGTATATATATTTGGCTAAAGGTTAAAATTGGAGTCATATGACAATTTTCTTTAGTTCACCCATTATAATATATTGCATAACCATAAAATAAATAATCATTATTAATAGTTGTTGAAAAGCGAAAAAGTTATTCAATTTTTATCTACAAAATGTATTTTCCTTCATATTTGAGCTTCTAAAGGCGAACTTGTACGAAACTACTCGACTTTATAAGAATTAAGGTTTTGCTTTGGGGATTGAGTTCACTCTACTTTCCAAGATTAAAAAAGTTTTCAATACATCTCTTATATACAGGGTGTTTCACAACCGTTCTGCCATACTTTCGGGGTTGATTTGGGGGGTGATAGAGAGTAAAAAGGTTAATACAACATGGGTGCTATTTCCAACCGTTGCGAAGCTACGGACGTTTAAAGATGTGCAAACACCAAATCCCCCACTTGTGTGTTATTCGATAGATGGCAGCACTGGTGGTAGTTTTGGTTAACGAAGTTACCACTACTAATCCTCAGTTTTTTCTTTCACTTGGTTCTGATATGTGGTGCGAGACACTGTGTTGCGATAAGGTGAACAATCAAAATGAATCAATAGTTCACACCCCCTGAATACGCTGATATCCATTTCATTTATGGATTCTGTGATGTAACAACAGAGCGGCAGTTGAGGAATATCGAAGACGCTTTCCGAACCGCCGAATACCGAACAGGCAAGTGTTTAGTGACACACACCAGAGATTAAGGGAAACAGGGACAATTGTTCCACGTAACAAGAACATGTAGCCCGACGGCCCGTTGCTGTGGAGGAGCGCATACTGGACCAAGTACAACGTAGCCCAACTACCAGTGTTCGAAGGATTTCTAGACGAATTGGTGAATCCGCATCGCGTGTATGGCGAACCATACATAATGAGGGTCTGTATCCCTATCATTTGCAAATTTGTTTGTATCCCTATCGTAATCAACCGGATGATTACGATAAACGTGTTCAATTTTGCCAGTGGATGGTTATGCATCGCCAAATTCTCAATCGCATACTGTTTAGTGATGAAACACAATTCATTCGGGATGGAATTAACAATAGACGAAATTCCCACTTGTGGTCCGCCGATAATCCCCAAAGTATCGTTGAAGGAAACTTTCAACATCGATTCTCGGTGAATGTTTGGTGCGGTGTAATTGGAAATCAGCTGATTGGACCGTTCGTTTTAAAACAACGATTAACTGCTGATATTTATCTGAACTTCCTGACGAACGAATTGTCACTTTTGATGGAGGACGTGCCCTTGGAGACAAGGCGCAGGATGTTCTTTCAGCACGATGGGGCCCACCACATTTTCGTCGTCATGTTACGGATTACTTGAATCAACAGTACGGGAATTGTTGGATTGGTCGTGCTGGTCCAATATTGTGGCCCCCGAGATCTCCAGACCTAACCCGTTAGATTTGTTTTTATGAGACTTTATGAAAGAGAGAGTCTACAAGACCAATGTACAGACGACAGAGGAGCTCTTGCGTCGGATTATGGATGCCGCTGCTTACATACGAGAACACCCCGAAATGATTCAATGGGCAGTGGACTCTTATTTGGAACGAGCAAGGCTGTGCAGTGAAAACCGAGGCGGACATTTTGAACATTTATTAGGCGTGTCTCATAAAATGTAACAATAAATACATCAGATTAATACTCGTTTATTTTTTTCCGTGCACCTTAAAACGTCCGTAGCTCCGCAACGGTTGGAAATAGCACCGATGTGGTATTAACTTTTTTAGCCTATATCACCCCCCCCCCCAAAGTATGGCAGACCGATTGTGAAACACCCTGTATATATACGTGTGGGTATAGTTTTTTGGAATACAGAGCCAAGAGTCAGAGAGAGAACCAGCAAGTTCCTGGTTAGTGTTTATGCAGTCCCCAATTTGGAACCTAATTCAAAGAGGAACTTTCTTTTCCATAATTTATTTTAACACGTAACGATACGGAACCAAACGGCTTAAAATTTTCATCTAATACGGAACTTTATGGGTACTTTATGGGTACTTTATGGGTACTTTATGGGTACTTTTCTGTATAGCAGAATCCTCTTCAACTCGATCTTAAAATAAAACAAAACTAGTTGTAGAGAATATGAAGCTAAAAATTGTTTAAAACAGATTCCAAATCTGACGTGGAATCAAGAACCGAAAGGTTCAGCGTGCAACGAAAAATTATGACAGTGACGTAAAAGGCGCATGCGCAGAAGGAGAAATAGTTTTATGACGATATATCACTTAGTGTATAAAATTTGTTTAATTAATAGTAGATAATGTCTTTAATAAAATTGATTTAGCTGAAGGATGTAAGGAATTGAACCATCATTCAAACTGAAGCCGTTCGTCTTATATATTATATATAAAATATTCCATGTTCAGATGATTTATAGAACCTCGTAAAGACAGCTCACATCTCACGTAAAGCTATTAGGTTCGTACCGTCACATGACCTTTCATGATGGAAGGTTAAACATTGCGAAATCATCATCATCATTATTATTCTCAGATTCATTGTTCTTGAAAATTACTCGACTTGGCACTAGTTTGGCACTTTTTATATTAATGTGAAAGTCTTGCTGCTTTGCTTTTTTTTTTTTTTTTTTTTAGGCTGTAAAAATGGTGGTAATGAAGTTTTTGGAAAACACAGAATTTTTAAAATGCATAAAAAGTTACTAATTAGTACCATTCTGATTTTCTTTGAGTATTTTATATTCTTTTTTGTGACTAATAAAAAAAAAAACGGAACCCAATCAATACTAATTAGCAATTTCAAGTCTCTAGGCGAATTTTTTTCCGAAACTACAGTACATCTTCTAAAGTCCTACATTCCCTAAACATAGGAGGAACAACATGTCACAAGGAACTACAGGGTGGGCCGTAAGTTTCCATACATAGGAAAAATTAAACGTTTGTTTTTATGTTTAAGATACCCTAAGAATATGCGTTTGACGTAAGATCTTGTTTACTGATGAAGCAAATTTTTACGTTAATGGAGAGGTTAATCGGCAAAACATACGTTATTGGAGTAATGCTAACCCTAACTGGCTGAGTCCGACGAAGATGCAAGGTGCCGGTAAAGTGATGGTGTGGGCCGGTGACAGAATTATTGGACCAATTTTTGTCAGTGGAAATCTTAATGCCGAAAGGTATCTTAACATGTTGCAAGAAGAGATTTTCCCATCCCTGCTAAACGAGGAAGGTAACTTCCCAGTTTACTTCCGCAAGATGGAGCTCCACCTCATTATGGTCTTCACGTGCGTCGGTATTTGGATCAGCAGTTTCCGGATGCTTGGATTGGTCGGCGTGGTCCTGTGGAGTGGCCTCCCAGATCTCACCCCCCTTGATTTCTATCTTTGGGGGCACTTGAAGGCCATGGTGTATTAGGAAAAGATACGAGACATAAATCATCTAAAGGAACGTATCACCAACGCCATTACAAGCATAACGTCAACTGTGCTAATGCGTGTTCATCAACAGTGGGGAACACGTATTGAAATGTGTTTTCAAACAATGGCAACCATGTAGAGCATATTATATAAATAAAAATGGTTGTCCATAAAAAAATGTTTATTTTTCCTATGTATGGAAACTTACGGCCCACCCTGTATAACACCACAATTTCAATCTTCCTTCGGACTCGCTTTACGATAAGGAGGCAATATATTTATGGCACTGAAAGGGGGTCAGAAGCTTAAAGATTATGGCACTTTCTTTAAAAGGGAATCTATTTTTTTTAACCTCCTCCTTGGCATCAAAAGTCGTGTGACGGAGGGGACCTGCAGCTTTACGTCAGATCCGAACAATGAATCGCTACATCATCCGAAGACAGAAGACAGCCTCCCATCCAATTATTATCCAGACCCTTTAAAAGGGAACTGTGTTGCCTATTAATTTTAAGTAAAATAAAATTTTATATATACTGTGTGTGTGTGTGTGTGTGTGTGTGTAATAAAATTTATATATTTTTGTTTTTGGATAATTTGAAGAAAATATCTGAGATTTATAAATTCATATACAACAGCTGAATACTTTGTTAAAAATGATATATATATATATATATATATATATATATATATATATTTTGTAGACATCATCATTGCATAAAAGATGCCTAATGAAATAAGGTCCATTATCGTAATTTTATTTCGGATAAAAATTGTTCACGAGAATTAGATTTTCCCCCTTATTTTTATTTTAACTTTCGACTTAATGGCGAAATACACCAAAAGTCATTTTACCTTCTCATTTGATGATTTGTGAGGAATCAACAGGTGCTCCTATTTGTGACACAACCAGATCGTCGACATATATATATATATTTTTTTTTGCGGGCGTTCGCCTTGGCCCCTCCTTCCTGCATGCATACACACACACACACACGTTAGTACGTTAGCACTGTTGCCAAGTAAAAAGAAGGCTAACATACTAACGTGTGTGTGTGTGTGTGTGTGTGTGTGTGTGTATTCAGGAAGGAGGAGCCAAGGGCGAACGCCCGCAAAAATGTCTCACCATAGAAAGAAAAGGAGAGAGCTGAAATCAAAATTTCCGAGTCTGTTAAAAACCGCCTTTTATTATTTGCAAGAATGTGTAGTGTACAAGATGCATGTAGTACATTTAGTGAGGAATAAAGGGAGAAAGGTGTTTGAGAGTATGCTGGAGTACTTACAGGGGAGATGACACGGAAAAAGATCAGCTAAGAAGAACAGTGACAGGAGAAACAAGAGCTCCAGCACTCCGTGTCTCCTGCCTAACGTCGCCTCTCCCCCGGAGCGCTTCTCTGGTCGATTGATATCTACAACCTTCTCCATCCCCTCCCCTCCCCCAAATTTATGTAGTGAACTTTTATACGTCTGTCGATCAGTATTGGGACGTTGTAAACAATGCGTCCAAGTTGAAGGAAGACACTTTGAACACCTAAAATAAACAATTATTTTTGCTCTATTTCAAATAAAATTGTTAAAAATCGCATAACTTTTAAGATATTTGTTTCATATAAAAGTTTACTCGGTAATTTTAGACCACCATATATATATATTATATATATATATATATATATATTATATACCGCTTCAGTGGTGTAGTGGTTAGCGTCGCTGACTACGAATCCATCGGCCCCGGGTTTCGAGACCCGGTGACGGCAGCCGGCGCGCAGCAAAACCCAGCTGGTCATCCTTTCACACAATAAAGAGTGGTTGATGGCTAATGGGTACCCTGGGTGGCCTAGTGGTTAAGACGCTGGGCTGCTGGTGGGGCGCGTTCGGATTCCACGTTAAACTGTAGGTCTAAGGTGGTGAAAGGCTTGACCTTCGTCAGAATGAATAATTCGGGCGGAAGCTAACCAAAGGTTATATATATATATATATATATATATATATTATTAACGTAAAGAACGACGCTCGTATAGGAGAATATTCCGCGCAAGATGAGAGAGAGAACGAAACAAATGAAAAAATGAGGTAACCACCCGGGAATCGAACCCGAGATCTTCCGATTGCCGGTCAGATATGATATTGATAACCATTACACTATGGGCCTCACTCAATCAAATGCCGTAATTCTTCTACATACGCGCAGAAACCAATGCCCCAAGGGGCACCTCCCGCATGCCGTACATTATATACACTTAAACTGCAAACACGCAGTATAATTAACGTAAAGAACGACGCTTGTTCTTTACGTTAATTATACTGCGTGCTTGCAGTTTAAATGTATATAATGTACGGCATGCGGGAGGTGCCCCCTTGGGGCATTGGTTTCTGCGCGTATGTAGAAGAATTACGGCATTTGATTGAGTGAGGCCCATGGTGTAATGGTTATCATATCTGACTGGCAATCGGAAGATCCCGGGTTCGATTCCTGGGTGGTTACCTCATTTTTCATTTGTTTCGTTCTCTATCTCATCTTGCACGGAATATTCTCCTATACAAGCGTCGTTCTTTACGTTAATTATACTGCGTGTTTGCAGTTTGTGTGTATATATATATATATATACACAGGGCGTCCCAAAAAAATGTATACACACTTTAAATAATTATAAAGGCAGTGTTTATTAAAATACATTTCATTTTCAAAATGTAATAGAAATCTACAGACATTATTTAATTGTTTTGTCAACGCCTGTTTTCAAACTGACGTCCGTTCTGGTCCAGGCACTGCTGATAACGCGAAGCAATGGAATCGCAAACATCACGAAACATTTCGTTTGGTATTTGTGTGCATTCTCGTTCAATGGCTGCTCTCAATTCAGCGACTGTTGCAGGTTTGATAGCGTAGACTTTGTCTTTTAAGTATCCCCATAAAAAAAAGTCTAGTGGTGTGAGGTCTGGTGAACGCGGAGGGTATTCTACGAAACCCCTTCGTCCAATCCACATCCACATCGTGCCAAGTACCACTCGCAATACTCCACTCTTCGGTCCGGATCATCTTCATTAACAGCATGGACTAATCTTGGAATGTAACTTTTCCATTGACAGCGCTTCAAAATGCGTTGGACAGACGATTCTGAAATTCCTACCTCACGACTCGCTTGCCGCACAGATTTTCTTGGACTTTGGTGATACGTTTCCAGTACTCTTTCTTGCTTTGTGGGGCTTGTCGATGTCCGTGGTCTTCCGGAACGCTTCTTGTGGACATTCTGAACAGTTCCATCGGCTTCAAACGTATCTCTATTTCGAGTGATGGTAAGTCGCGCTGGTGGATCTGTTTTGAACTCCCTCCTAAACTGTCTTTGCACTTCAACTGCGTTTTCACACTTCCAGTAGCATTTTAGAATGAATTTCCTTTGTTCAAAGCTTAGTCTGACTGCCATTATTAATTCTAATGGGTTTAACTTGGAAAGAAAGAAACATCAATTGAGCTATCAGCTGTTAAAGTGTGTATACATTTTTTTGGGACGCCCTGTATATATATATATATATATATATATATATATATATATATATATATATATATAATATCAGCACGATATAATCTAATAAAAAGTGCGATATGATTAATCATTCACAAATATTACAAACTCGAACTATGTCAGGACGACATCAATGTCCCTTCCTCTCTTTGTGACCTTGACCTTTGATGCAGGCAGCCGAGTCTTGCTAAAAACACATCGTTTTGTGATCATCCATATGTGTGTGAAGTTTCATTTCTGCCGCGTGGTTCGAAAGTTATAGCCCGGATACGAAAGTGTGAAAGATGGACGGACGAGAAGGTGCAATGAAGTATGGCCTCCCTCTATCTTTTGGTCGGGGACATAAACATATAATAATCAACTTTTAACAAAATTAACACACACAGGTAGAGTGTATAAAGGATGTAAATGACAAAGTCAGTCATGGAAAGAAGCTTAATAACTTAAGAGGTAAAATACTTTTGACTATTCGTGGCATTCAGTTTAAATAACTCTCTCCTAACTACCTCTTATGTGCTACTGTTGTAGGATCCGTGCGGAAGTGTTCCGAAATCTTCTGCGTTCACACAAGAGTTCGAACTAGTGGTACAATGATCATTCAACCGAGATTCAAAAGGTATTAATGTTCAGGGAAAGACAATATGGGCCTATAACGGGGGTGAATGCCCCCCAACCCACCCTGTAAAACATATAAAAGGTCAAAATTAATAATCAAATTAGCAAAGCGTTTCCCGTCACCAGATATTTGTAGCACACAATAATAATAATAATAAATCCAAAATGAATAACGACTAAGTTGAGGAGGACGTTCTCGAAAAGAGAGGTCCAAAGTAGCAGAACCAATCACGAGAACCAGCGTTACCTTATCACTCACTGCCGACCGTGATAGGTTCACACTAAGCTTCGGTCCCCCAAAATGAACCCGAAAAGGAATAACATTTCCTACCAAATATATGTCAAAAAATCAATAGTCTTTGTAAATTTGTAGCCAATAAATAAAAGTAGCCAAAATATCGCTACAGATAGAGTACCAATCTTCGATGTTACTAACTTTTAATAATTACTAATTTTCTAATTAAAATTACGTAAATCCATACACTATCTACAGGGTGTGCATAAAGTAACGCTAGTAAAGAAAATTCGATTTGAACTGGTTTAAACTAGTTTCAACTTTCTTTTTAACTCGAAAAAGATTTCAAACACCTCTCATAAACCTTACTATCGAATATACAGTTGGTATAAAGTGTAATAAATATTCCTCGTCCATGTTCTCTCGCGTTAATATAATTCAAATCGGACTGGTCTCTTCACTCACCTTACTTTATACTCACCCGGTATAACCGAGGAATCCATTAACCTACCTGAAACAGAGACTTCACTCAATTTACGGATGACGCTTCTAATTTCGTTCCTGCACAGTTGTCAACACCTGTTTATCAATAACTATAAATTAGATAAAGCAATCGTTACCAAATTAATAAAGTCTATATTGTGTAACAGGACATATTCACAAAGACTACACTTATTTCAGGACAGTTGGTATGTAGCTTAACTTTACATACGGGCATGCACTTTATAATCTAAAAAAATCGGATCACCCGAAGATCAGGGGCCCCAGCCTCAATTACCAAATGATATCTTCGTTAAAACAAACGAAAATATCACGACTTAACCTAACCAATCGTCAAGGGCGTACAGTTGACCTAACCGAGTATTCAATTTATTATTATATTTGGTACTGTAAAGCAAAAAACAAGAATACATGGGGGCCCTGATCTTCAGGTGATCCATCGAATATGTTCTTCCTTTTTCGAAATAACTCGACCTTATACAGAACTATATTGACAATTAGCTCCATATATCTTTCCATATAGTAAACAATAAATATATATATGATAATAACAATTACACGATGTTAATACCTTCAATTAAGGTTAAGTTTTGCACAGGTAACTTACACAACTAACATTTACACCTATATTAGAATCTAGCTTATTGCAAACTTAGTAAGCTTACTAAACAAGTAACTTAAAACTTCACAAAATGAAAGGACCAATTCCACTCTCCATCAGAACTACTCCGATTCTCACCCATGAGTGAACTTGAAATATTTATTCTTTATGCCCAATATCACTCTTAACACCAGCCTTATCCTTCTTTACTCAATGACCCACTCTAATACTATGTAATCTTTCAATTAACCTCAGAGTCCCGTAAAAGATAAGGGATTAAAGGTCAACTTATATAAATAGTCCAGTTAATAATTGTTATTTTGTGTTAAAATTATTTTAACATGACAAAAATTGTAATATTTGTTTCATCAACAAAGAATTTTAATTTCGAATAATTTTTCCCTTTCGCTATTTTGACCAAATTTTGGACGATGTATGACAATAGTGAATTAGGGTTTGTTATTAAAGGATTGGTTTAGTGATATACCCATATACCCAGGGATTGGAAACCTTTCACAATTTGAGATCCAAATGAGGTCATATAAAAATAATTATCAGGAATAAAGAGCCACATATACTCGTGTGTGTGTGTATTGGATTGAACTTAGAATAATCCCCTGAGGTTTTTTCATGAGTTCAATCCCATTATGAAACGGACATGTTATGTGCCTTGAAAAGTGGACGCTTAATTTTGCCAGTTGAGGTTTAAGTTTTGGGTTTTGGCTAAAAATACAATAGTTACCCCATTTTTCTTTGATGTATTCAATCCGACATGAATGCAACGAGTCTTTTGCTTATATTGAGGTTCTGAATATAGTAGGCTAGGTGTAGCTAGATCCTATCTGTTTTGCTGATAGCTGGTAAGGGAAGCTATATTTTTGGGGCCTCTTTGCGAGTGATCCGTTGCCCACGTCGGGCTAACATCATGAAAAAAGAAAAACTATAGTGTTTGCCATTTACCATTACTTATTCGGACTATAGTAGATTTAATTTTCCCAGAAAAGTTCCTTGTTCCATGCATGGTCTGTGTAATAAAAGTTACTCGTGAGAAAAAGGCCTCCGGAGGCATTTTCCTCACGAGTGTAACTAACTTCCATATTAACCATTGTGTTATTCTACCTGCGACAAAAAAAAAAACGTCCCAAAACAAGACATCAATTTGAACATATGTATTTAAGTTCTAATGCATTACTGGTGTAAATTTAATATAAAAATTTTTTCTACGAAACCGGACTTATGGGACACCCTGTATATAAAGATGGAAGACCATAATTTAAATCTCTCTCTCTCTCTCGCTTTGAACAGACTAATAAATAGACTTAATTTCTGCAACTGAAATTTCAATTTGAATAATATATTAACGGACAGTTTGGGGAAAAAATACAAAACAAAATTCAGATACTTATGTCCTTTCATTATAAGGAATATTAGTTTAATGACCTGAACAGATAAGCAATATCTTGAGCTTTTGAGAGTCTCTCTCTGTATGTATGTATGTGTGATATATATATATATATATATAATATCTGTCAAAAGTTCTGCCTCAAAAATAACTATACAATAAATACTATTGAGGCAGGAATTTTGACTCACCCTGTATATAGAATATTCGTGTTGACGGGGTTGTTTAACCTCCTTCGCAACGTCTAATAAGGTCATATGACGAAGGAGACCTACACCTTTACGTGGGATCCGAACCACGGGTCGCTACACAATCTGGACGCGAAGGACGGTCTCCCATCCAACTACTTTCCAGACCCAATGTTGCTTAACTTCGCTGATCGACGGAAATCGGCGTTTCGACATCGGCTATATATATATATATATATATATATATTATAGGAAATCTGTGTAACTAGGGATTTCATGAAATCCCTAAAATGTTCAGGAATTCCATCTAAGGTTAAGTCGTGATATTTTCGTTAGTTTTAACGAAAATATCACGACTTAACCTAACCAATAGTCAAGGGCATACAGTTGACCTAACCCGGCATTCAATCATTTTCATGAAATCCCTAGTTACACAGATTCCCTGTAACATATATATAAAACCTTAGTTTCGATTCCGCTCGAATTGTTCATTCTGACGAAGGTCAAGCTTGTCACCTACCAACCAATTTCTTTATTGTGTGGAAAGATGAACAGCTGAGTTTTGCTGCGCGCCGCCTGCCGTCACCGGATCTCGATCCCGGGGCCGATGGGTTCGTAGTCAGCGACGCTAAACCACTTCACCACCGAGGCGCATATATATATATATATATATATATATATATATATATATATATATAATATATATAGATATATATATAAATTTTACAATCATTTTTTGTGATATTTGTTGGACGAGGTTTCATTTTTGTGATATTTTCATTCAAACCTTACCAAGAGAAAAAAATTTTTGAGATTGTTACCAAATTCTCTCCTACCCCCCCCCCCCCCCCCCCCCCCCAAAAAAAAAAAATAAATAAATAATAATCCTTTTCCATAATAAATTTTTAGTTTTCTGGGCTTTGGAAAATTAGTTTCGCCCACAAATTTTAACAATTTTGAAACCTGTATTCGAGTTTTATGTTTTCATTTGGCTGTTCCACACAATTGCAGAATTTTGAAAAATGGTCTAAGTCTCTAAGATAATGTTGTAAGCTTATTACTTTCGGAATATAAGTGTCAAATTTCTTAAAAGATAATAGTACGATTATACAGTTTATTTACTTATAAATTCTATTTTATTTTTTAACTTAATGTTTATCATTACGTTCTAAGCTGAGTTAAGCTGCAAGCGGTAAAATTTCGTATTAAGTAAAAATTTAAAACCTTTGGTTCCGTATTATTACGTGTTAAAATGGGTTAAGGGAAGTTTCGTTCAGAATTGAGATTCAAATTGGAGACCGCATAAACATTAACAGGGAAAGAATTTACTGGCGTGCCTTTTGACTCTTGACCCCTATATAGTTATAGGGTCAAGGAGTTTGTAGAGTTTGGATTAAATAAATACGCGTCGACGTTTTATCGCACGACAGCTTGCGGGCCGTTTTATTAATAACTCCGGTTGTCAGTGCTGCCCGGATTAAGTCTTGTGATGAGTCGTATTCGGCCCGCGGGCCTGGAATTTCTAACTACACTTCCTATATATCACGTGAAGCTACACAATCTCTTATTTACAGTGTATAAATTTTGCATATAAAGAACCTATTAATATCCACCTTCGTAATTAAACTTAATAGACCCCCCCCTATTTAAGGGTAACTTACGTTATGAATGAATCAAGAAACCCCCGAACCCGTTAATGAGTTTGTACGTTACAGTGAGTGAAAATTCTCCTGAGGGAAAAAAAAACCATATCAATAGAGCAACTTTAAACCTGTTTTTAATTCATGTATAAATGTTTTACATCGTAAATGCTTTTCCAAACATGTTCAAATTCGTAACAAGTGACGATGCAGGACAAGAAGAGTTGGTGGTGATTGCTATGAAAAATTTTGTCCGGACCTGAAGATGATTATTCTGACAATCGTTCATTTTACAAGAGATGAAAAAGATTTTTCATTTTGAGCCGATAAGGGTGGGGACATATATGGGGGTGAATTTCACACTTAAACCCGTGAAATGAATAAAGGATGCAAACTCACAAGGAAAAAGAAAAAATTATTCCAAGGCTTTTCGTGTATTCAACAGTACACCTCGTTCATATTCCCTGACGAGGGGTACCGTTGAATACACGAAAGACCTTGGAATAATTTTTCTTTTTCCTTGTGAGTTTGCATCATATATTATATATATATATATATATATATATTAATTTATTCACACTGCGTAGTCAATGATTCCATTAAGAACGGAATGGAAATATTTAGGACGTTTCCCCATCCGACCAACAAGACCATAACATCGACACACTAAGAAAGTAACTTAATCTAACTTAACCAACCTAACCTACTAACCTAGCGTAACCTACGCTAATCTAACCTAACCTAACCCACAGTATACTTGTCAACAGAATGTCAAATCGATCAGATGTTGTAGTCCCAAATATTTGTAGTCGCTGGGAAGCCGCACCAACACCATTTCATTGACAAAACCAAACACTCGACACATTGTAGGTTAGGCTAAGGTTAGGTTAGCATAAGTTACATTAGGTTACGCTAGGCTAGGATAGACTAAGTTAGGCTGTTAGTTTTTTTTGTGTGTGTCGATTTTTGGTCTTATCGACGAAATACGAGGTGTGGTACGAAAGTAATGCCTCTTAGTTCTCACTAAATATAATTCCAATTAAAATTACAGTGAATATGCTACATATATATATATAAACTGAAAAATAAGAGGCAACACCACCAAAAGGCCTACCGCTGCCATCTACAATTGAATTCCTTACTGACCTTACGTTATACGAGATATTTTCAACGAGTTATCCGCCATGACTGATAGAAAATTTATTATTATTATTATTATACACAGTACAAATTTCAGTCATTACCGTTAGGGCGCCTATTGTTATTATTATTATTATTATTATTTTACCTGTTATCAAATCTCCTGGAAAAGTGAATAAACTCCTTAACAATAATACTGTCTGACCACTAACTCATATTATACGGGTTGAATTGCGAATTTACACCTTTAATTATTACTTTAAATGAGTTATAATACGGAGATTTTGTGTTTAGTTTATTAACTAACAATATACTGTGTTCACCACAGACTTCTTCCACCATGTGTCTAATATCGCTTTTCTCGTTCGAGAGCTGAATTCGCGACACAAAGAGGGTGAGATTCTTCACCGGTGGTCTTGCTGCAAGGACAGGTTGAGGAATCCTCCGTGAAGAGCGTCTGTTACTGTGACCCACCCGTCCTCTTCCTTCAATCTACCTGAGGCAGGGTTCACATGACTGGGGGATGGGTGGCACGACTTTGGGGTGATAGGAGGCCCATCCCCTACTCTGTGGCTTGGTGAGGGTCTGTTAGCGGTATTTATATCCTGACGGACGCGCGTATTTCATAATATGTGGGACGCACTTTCAGGATGGATTCAGGACCTGAAAACAATGAAAAAAGTTTATATAAACATATGCCCGAAATCGCTTTGTTTCCGAGTTACAGCCCGTTGTGTGTTCCAGCAAGTATCCGCCTTACCTTTAAAGGAAGTGCTCAAAATGACCGCCTTGCGCTTGAATACACACCTGAACAGGCCTCGTCATAGACTGCCTGACGCGTTCAAACATTCCAGGTATTGCTCGGATTTTCTGGCATCCTTGTTCTACACGTTGGCGAAGCATTTCAACGTTGTCAATGGGTGTCACGTAAAAGATGGATTTCAGATGACCCCCCAGATAAAAATAGAGTGGAGTCAGGTTCGGGGAGAGGGCAGGCCACGCAATGGGTCCTCCACGGCCTATTCATTTATCAGGGAAATGGTCATCCAAATACTCTCTGGCTACTCGACTAAAATGAGGCGGAGCGCCGTCACGCATGAACCACATACGACGTCGGACACCAAGAGGAACTTCATCTAGTAAATCGCTTAAATCATTCCTTAAAAAATTGGAATAGGATTCTCCTGTTAATCTTCCAGGCTAAACAAAAGGACCGATTAAGTTGTCGGCAAGAAGTCCTGCCCATACATTGATACTAAATTGTTGTTGGTGCCTTGACTGGATGATGGCATGCGGATTCTCTTCGGCCCAGTGATGAGTGTTGTGAAAATTGATCACACCATTTCTTGTGAAGGCAGTGTCATCAGAAAACAACACGGAGGATAGAAAAAGAGGATCGCGAGCACACTGTTGAAGGAACCAAGTACAAAAAGCCTCTCGTGGTGGGAAATCAGCTTCAGTAAGGCCTTATGATATGGGTAAAACTGTTGTTCCTGTAAAGTTCTCCACACAGTTATCTTACACCCTTTGCTGCTGCTATCCTTCGGGTGCTGACACCAGGACGTTCCTCCACTCGATTCAGGTCCCGCTTCTCCAACTCAACTCAACTCAACAGTTCTGGCGCTGATTGGTCTACCACCATTTGAAACTCGCTTGTTGAATGACCCCTTATCACCAAGACGCTCGTCTATTCTCTGAAAGGTCTTCTTATCTGGCAGACGGCGATTCAGAAAGCTTTCCGCATACAGACGTCTTGCTGCGGCCGCATTACACTCGGTAAGTCCATACATGAGATGCATGTCTGCCATTTCTCTGTTTGAATAAGCCTCCATTCTCACTTCAAATGCGTACTATCACTGAATAACACAAACTTTTAAGTTTTTTTTTTCACTGGATTGCACTTATTCACGTAAGAAGTAACGAATACGAACAGTGAAACACCGCGTTGCACCTCTGACTGACTGATGGCTCTACACTCAACGATATTGAAACATGTCATAGAGTGTACGAAACATTACAATCGGCAAGACCATACATGAAATAAGTCTCGTACACACACACAAACTTTGTCGGCAAGCAGTGCTTGTAAACAGTTTGCGGAAAGAATTGCTTTAACACAAAACGGGCTGTAACTCGGAAACAAAGCGATTTCGGGGATATGTTTATAAAGGGTGTCCCAGAAGCCTTGGAGGGTTTATTTGGCTATAACTTTTTTGTTTGAGGATCAAATAAAAAAAAGGTTTATAACACTTGAAAATATATTTATTGCGATTTTAATTACAAATTTAATGTCTGGTGGAAATCTTCATTTTCATTGCGTAAATCTAAAATCGCATAAGCGTACGTTATCCGACTCTGATGATCTTGTGGTTTAATTTCTTGAGCAATTTGAATTTTGTACGAATAAAGATTGATATCCTCTCTTAAAATTCGATGTAAGGAACTTCTTGAAATGTTTAATTCCTGTCTGCGTCGTCGGACTGATGTGGATTTTCCTCAATGCTTTCACGAACCATCTACGAAATTTAGCGACGTACCGTCGAATAGCTCGATCAGAAGGAGCAGAACGTGTGTTGAATTTTAATCGAAAAGCTCTTTGAGCGACAACGATGGAAGAGTTGTTTGTCAAATAAAGTTCCACAATAGCCACTCTGTTGCACTGTCCAGGATAAAAATTACGCAAAATTACTGAAAATTTCAGGGATTTCATGAAATCACTAGTTTCACAATTTTACTGTAACAACATACTGTTACTTTATGTGCTACTTTATCTGAATTTGAACGACGGTTCAGGATCGACGTGCGGTCGACCCCTCTGCAGTATCCCGCCTCATTTGCGGGATTTGGTGAAGGAGGGAATTGCTGTCTGATCTCCTCCTGCCCTTGTAGCCAGCCACGCATGGATGGTCAGGGACTTTCCACAGGAACTTGCCCAGCTGGTTCTTAAAGTTATTCAGGTCGGTGAGCTGGAGGTTCCTCACTTCTTTTGGTAAGGCATTAAAAAGTTTTGGGTCAAACCACGGGCCTTTATATTATCTGGACGCAAAGGACAGTCTTCCATCTCTCTAATATCCAGACCCAATGTCCCTTAACTTCGCTGATCGACGGAAAGCGGCATAAGTAGTGAGGTAGAAGATATGATAATTCACCGAGGTAGTGGGGTAATTTATTTTATGAATATCATTTTCACTCTTGGTAAAAAATATGTTAGTCCTGATTAGGATAGGTTACTCTAGGTTAGGTCAATTAAATTAGTTTAGGTTAAGTTAGCTAGTACTTCACTACTTAGGAACTTAACAAAAAAACCCACTTCAGCTTTTAAGTGCGTCCAAAACACTTTTCACGTCATTCTCGGTTCAATGGCACTAAGGTTCGGTTAAATCAGGTTCGGTTAAATCAGGTTCGGTTAAATCAGGTTCGGTTAAATCAGGTTCGGTTAAATCAGGTTCGGTTAAATCAGGTTCGGTTAATTGCTGTCTTAAATATATGGACTCAAGAAAGTAGGTACCTTGCTTATGAGAACACACACGCACACACGTGTGTGTGTGTGTGGTGTGTGTGTGTGTGTGTTGTGTGTGTGTGTGTGTGTGTGTTCAAATGCACATTTATAGAATATATTTCGTAAAAATACTTCGATATTCATTAATACCAATTGAATTTCATGCCTTACAAATGATACGATCATTTTCAGATTGGGAATAATGGGAATAGGAATAGTTTAGTGGGAATTAATGTTTTCATTCCAAATGGAATTCGAGATGAGCCTAAAATTCTTTTCCTTTGAATAGAATTTCGCCAATTTTCCCTTTATAACCGAGGGCAATTTTTCCAAGAAGAATTATAAAATACGTGTGTGTGTGTGCGTGCGCGCGCGCGCGCACAACGAAGTTATATAATAAACTTATTCTTCACAGTCAAATCTCTTATGTCCGAGTTCGGTCTGATTTTTCTTTATTATTTTAATTAAGAAATCGAGAGCAAAAACAGTGTGATTCTTAATGAAACAAACTTAACTTCAGTCTTTTTGTTAAAGGATAACACACTGAAGCCATAAGGGATACGTCGCGACCATGTCTTAACAATTTAATAGTGATAGACGGTACTATTACCAACTGTATCTTGATACAATTTTTTTTTACGTTCCATGAATCAGCAAAGCTAAACGACATTTGGTCTGGGTAGTAGCTGGATGGGAGACTGTCCTCTGCGTCCAAATGTTGTAACGATCTAAGGTTCGGATCTCGCGTAAAGTTGTAGGTCCCCTCCGTCATATGACAATAACAACACCTGAAGTAATAAACTTTGGTTTTCAATCTTCATCTCTGTGGCACGTATAAACTCAGAATAGCAGAGAGCGGAAGCATTTTATTTTTGCTGAGTCTTAGTATTATTAATGTTTTTAAATACACAGTATATCCTCCGTACTAACAGCCAAGGTAATATGACAGGGGGGACCTACAGGTTAACGTGAAATCTAAATCACGGGTCGTTCCATCAAATGAACGCAGTGGACAGACAATCACTTATCCAACAACTCAACAAACATAACATCGCCTAAACTCACTGATTTAACGGGGATCGGTGTTGCGACGTGGTCACGATGAACATGGTGTTCTAATATGAAAATAAAAACCCACTCTAATAGACAGAGTTTATTTCCACAACAGTTTCGACGCCCACTGGCATCCTCCTCGGGTTTCTGTATCCACCCGAGGAGGATGCCATTGGGCGTCGAAACTGTTGTGGAAATAAACTCTGTCTATTAGAGTGGGTTTTTATTTTCATATTATGACCTTCATGCAGAAAAAAGTGAGTTTTTTGCATTTATGGTGTTCTAAAATTACACAGGGTGTTTTATTAAAATTACCTAGTAAACTTTTATACTGCTTTCATATAAAAATTCGCAAGGTAATTTTAGAACACCCTGTATGTATATTATATATATATATATATATATTTATATATATATATATATATTATATTATATCTATATATATATATATATATATATATTATATACTGGTCAAAAAAAGAAACGCAATTAGCTTGCATATGGTGTAAAATTTAAGTTGTTAGTGGTATTATCACAGTTTCAAGATTATGGTTAAATGTTTGTTCAAATCTTTTAAAGCCACTTAGTGCATGTTTTTAAACCTGACTAATCCCGGCTAAGACGCCATTTTGTTACAAACAATAAACAGAGATTAAATTGAATGTATTCTTTATGAAGGCATGCATTTTTCTTTGACGTCACAGAATACACACTGCCCGTTGAGAAAACCAAACTTTTTCCCGCGATTGAGGCATGCCACGACTCTCAGAGGTCAACAGAGGTCGTGCCTTGGGCATGTTGGATGCAGGCATGTCTGCTGTCCAAGTTGCACAACGAATGCATGTGCATCCCAGCACAATCTCTAGGCTTGTTAGACGGTACAATGCCACAGGAAGTGTTCAGGACCTGCCAAGACGTGGCGACCTCGTGTGACGACCCAACGCCAGGATCGCCACATTGTACTGCAGCACCTGCGTCATCGGCAGCGGAATGCTCGTCAGACAGCCAGACAGACACCTGGTATCCACAACAACGGAATTAGTGACCAGACCGTCAGAAAACCGACTCCGTAATGCAGGACTCCGATCCCGCAGGCCTTACAGAG